>JAYKKO010000020.1:11202500-11802500 GCA_037074685.1 Glyphodes pyloalis | reverse complement strand
CTGCGGTAAGTAAGGTTTCCAGAGCTCCTGGGGGAGCTTCAAGCTTTCAAGATATGGGCGACAAGTCCAGTAACAGATTTATTATGCTGTACTTGTTGCCCTTAAGCTCCGGGCGGTAAAATGGTGGTTATAGTTTTCACTGCTTCCCACAGCATCGCCATTTAGGGCGATGAGGTCCACCGGGGTGTTTTAGTGGGTAGGCCTGCCTTTCACAGTTTCACACGGCAGGAGAGTCCCACACACGCCGTCACTCTCCCTCGAGTGGCGGTACGGCACGTCACGGATTTCTCCCCGTTAAAAAAAAGGACCTCATTACCACTTAACATCAGGTGGGTTGAGGTCAATCTTGAAGTGTAATATAAAAAAGTCTAAAACCGTAACACACAAAAATACAAAAACAACATTTGAGTGTTTACAAAATATTGACGTAAGCACACCCCTCAACGGAACTTTGATGCGTTTAATCATCATCAATTGTTTATTTGTAGAAACTAAAAACATGCATTTATTTTATTTAGAAATTCTTACTGACGGGCTTACAGAATCATTGTTTTTTTACCTAATCTTCATTCCTATTGTACAAAAGAAATCTGTTGACGTTTCTCCATTATGGTCTCCAAAACCCGCAAAATGATTTAAAACACCGCAGAATTTCGTAACCGTTTAAAGCAGTCTTTCCCAAAGTGGGTGATAACGCCCCCTTGTGAGTGCAGGAGATCTAGAGGGGGCGATAAGGGGCCCAAAAAAGGGGGTGTTAATGAGATTAAAGAGACAATTCGTGACCATTCGAGTGCAAATGGTCACGAATTGTCTACAGAACTATAGTAGAACAACATCCCTGAAGTTGTATGTTGTTTAACGACCTCCATAGCCGAGAGGCGAACGGGCCGGACTTTGGCGTCGCACCATCTCTGAGGTTCGATCCGCGGTCGGGTCAGTATGGGAAACGAACTTTTCTATATTGTCTTAGTCTGTGTTTTGTGGTACCGTCATTGGTTTAGGTTTCTGTAACACAAGTGCTTTAATTACTTACCACAGAATCAGAGCAATGTATGTGATGTTGTATTATTGCTGCTCTGCTGTGGTGTGATGCTATGGTGGTTCTTGGTGGTGATGCTGTGAAGTGAATGCTTGAAACTTAGCTCTAGTTTCCTACAGTATCACCACAAAGGCAATCTCCAGAGGATTTTAAGTGTAGAAGAGTCCTACACACATCGTACTTTCACCTACCTCAAATGCCGCTACGACATGAAATCACCACTAGAACAGGGTGAAAAAATGGGGGCACTACATAATAATAGGTTTTCCAAGGGGGGCGCTAAACGAAATAGGTAAGTTTGAAAACCTCTGGTTTAAAGTAAAAACGCTTTTCACCATTAGAAATGGGGGCGCTACAAACTGTATTTCAAAGTGAGCGTTAAACGAGTAGTTTGGGAACCTCTGGTTTAAAGTAACCAACATACATTAGAAAGTGTCGTAGACGTATCGTTGCGAAACGGAGGGCACATACAAAGGGCCTACTTGAATAAATATGGCGGTAACGACGTTTTAAACGGTCCAGTCACTCGTGACTCTGAATGTTTTCTTTGGAAATTTATTTTCTTAATGACTGGAAAAGTAATACGGTTTACCACATATTTTCTATCCTCCTACTCACGAATCTACGTCACATTCTCTTCAATATTGTTGAGTGAAGCGATGGCTGGCACATACGTCATGCTTGTGAACAGATGTCTCCGTTGAGGACTGGTCTGCCCCAGCCTGCTTCTCTAAAATAAATACTTATTCTTCCTCCTCTCATAAAATCAAAAATATATGAGCATGTTCAAAGTGGTCTACACATAGCTATAAGTTAGATACTGCTACTGTAACTGATCTGCTGAGTTTCTTACCGGTGTCTTCTCGGTAGATATAGGTTCCTTACCGGCAGTACAATCACTTTGCATTGTTTTCAACGACGATTCAAAGTGTAACATGTAGGTTACATGAATATTTACTTCAATAGAAATATTTGTCATTGACTTTGACTACTCGTTTTATAAACTGGCGGCGACAATTTCTCACACATTTTCTCCCCATTTTTCCCGCATTTTTCAATGATTATTGGTCGCTGCGTGTTATAAAGCCTAAAGCCTCCGCGATAAGTTGATTATACAAAACAATAATAATTATTTAATTCGTATACGTACCTCCCGAGAATAGCATGTTCAAACAAACAAACTTTTCAGCTTTATAATATTGGTATAAATGTGAAAATTACTTTATAACAGAAAGAAAGAAATAAATTTATTGACCGAACCAAAAAAGTATAAACTACTTAATTATCATGCACACATAATTTATGGTCAATTAGGTGGGCAATATCGCGCTAGTATAAACATCTAATATGACGTGTGAGGTTCAACTATTATTTTTAACACGCTTTCATCAGCTTTACTTGTAGATATGTAACAAAAACTTGGAATCTTAATTTGACTCGCTTCCAGGTCTTCGATTAGGATGAAATTTTGCACACGCTCTGAGTTCTAAGCATTTATGTAATACTTACTATTTTTGGACAAAACGCAAACCGCTCTACGCATTATTTGCTAATAAATCAAAATAAATATTTAATAATAAAGACGATTACCTTGTAATAACCACTTAGCAAAGGTAATTATTTAGCGTTCATCACGAATTGTAATTGTTTTTTTTATATTACACTTCAAAATTGACCTCATCCCACCTGATGTTAAGTGGTAATGAGGTCCTTTTTTTTTTTTTTTTTTTTTTTTTTTTTTTTTTTTTTTTTTTTTTTTTGTCGAGGGGGAAATGCCTACCGCACCGTCACTCTCAGTGGGGAACAGAGAGTGGTGTGTCGGGCTCGCACCGACTAAAACCCCCTCGGTGGCCAACGCTGCGCAGTTGTGGGGGAGTCGGGATTCCTTGCGATTCTACACAGGCTCCCCCACAGCGCCTACCGCCAAGCGGCCCATCTCGCCGCGCAAATACGCAGCTGGAGCGTGTCAGGCCACCTGACACGCCCCACCCCCTCGGGACCGAGGTAACGGACGCCAGGCTTACCCCACGCCTGGCATCTCCGGTCCCAGCAGCGGATCTGCTGTGCGGCTCCGCTGCCTACCGCCTCTGTGGACACCGAGACTCTCAATCCAGCTCTCCCTCCGAGAGCCAGATGAAGTCCCGAGACCCACCGGTCGCGGAGGATAGGGAGACCGGCAAACGTAATACCGTATCCTCCTCTTCCTCCGCGACCCCACCACGACGCGATTCGCGCCTCGCGCGGCAGCGCGCCACTGCCGGGTCGCGGAGGACAGGGAGGCCGGCAACGAAACACCGAGGTCCTCCTCTTCCTCCGCGATCCACCTCTGCCCTTGCGGGCTTGCCGCAGAGAGCCACCTTCTCTCCGCAGCCCAGCTCGGGATCCGTCTTGGCTTCACCCTGTGCGGTATTGGAGGCTGGGTGACAAGGCCAGCCTCAACGTCCCGGACCACAGGGTTACTGAGCCCCCCCATCGCGACAAGATGCGGAACCCAGTGGGGGGGAAGTGGTAATGAGGTCCTAGCTTAAGGGCGACAAGTACAGATAACAAATTTATTATTGGACTTGTCACCCTTACCTTGAAGGCTTGACCCCTTTTTTTTTTTTTTTTTTTTACGGGGGGAAATGCTTGATGCACCGTACCGCCACCCTGAGGGAGGGTGACGGCGTGTGTGGGACTCCTACCTACCAACCAACCCAGGCTACCCACTAAACCCCCCGGTGGACCTCATCGCCTTAGTGGCGGCGCTGTGGGAAATCGGCTTAGCCTTTACTTCCACAGCGCCGCCGGCGGAAAAGCCGCTTACGCGGCTCCGTCTGCTCCCCCCATGGTGTTCGGGGGGAGACTGGGGATGGCCGGTCCAACGGGACCATCCCCACCTCGCAGTGGAGACCGGTGCAATGCCAGCTGAGGTGCCCTCACACCATCAGCCGGCCGGCCCCCACGCTCGGCGTGGTCATATTGGCGCCGCGCCCTCAGCCGCCTTCTTCGGCGGCAGGCGGGAGCGGTTGGGTCGTCCTCCCGCTCCCGCTCTGCGGCCTCCTTCTGCGACATAACATCTTCACAGAAGGAGGCCATCCCAACCCATGCCGTCTCACTCCCGAGCATAGCGTCGACTATGCTGGGGAGTGAGAAATTCGGCCCCACCAATGCGCGCAAAACCGCGCGCTGCGCATGCCAGGCAGGGCACTCTAACAACGTGTGCCCTACTGTGTCCTCCGCCGCGCCGCAATGGTGGCACGACGGAGACTCCTCGCGGCCGATGCGGTGCAGGTACTGCCCAAAACAGCCGTGGCCGGACAGCACCTGCACCAGTCGGAACGTAATGAAGCCCAACTTGCGCTCGAGCCAGCGAATTATTGCTGGCCCGAGCGCATCGAGGGTCCACCGGCTCGCCGGACACTCTAGGAGGCTGCGAGACCACGTTTGAAGCATGTGGTCCCGCGCCTCTCGCCGGACACGCGTCAGGTCCTCCGGGAAGTAGCGCTCCCCGGAGGCCTTCTTGGCGGCCTGCCAACAATAGGCCGCTGCCAGCGCCTGGGCCTCAAACTCCCAGGGCGGCGTCTGGGCGATCGCGCACGCAGCAGCGAACCCGACCGTGCGATACGCACGCGCAGCCCTTTGGGCAATCGCCCTCTGGGGGCGGCGCAAACACCTCACATTCTCTGTCCTGACGAGGGAATCAGCCCAGATGGGGGAACCATACAGGGCCATGCTGCGAAGAATGCCGGCGTAGAGGCGCCGGCATTTGGCCCTTGGGCCCCTAATATTCGGCATCAGCCAGGACAGAGAATCTGCCGCTCTCAATAGGCGAAGTGACAGGGCCCGAAAGTGCGGGCCAAACTGCCACTTCGCGTCGAGGACGAGGCCCAAATATTTTATCTGGGCCCCAACCAAAATGCGCACGCCCCCAACGACAATATGGGCATCGGGAGGGCAGCGCTGCCGAGGCCCCGGGAAGTAGATGGCCTCGGTCTTCTCGAGCGCCACCCCGAGCCCGAGGCTCTCAATGCGCCGGACAACAAGCGCCCCCCCCACGGCCGCAAGACGGGCCGCAGAACCAAAGTCCTTCCCCCGGGCAGTCAGCAGGGTGTCGTCGGCATAACAAATGACACCCGTGCCCGGGAGAAGGGCGCCCCGAAGCACCCAGTCGAACCCTATGTTCCACAGGAGCGGACCCAACACCGACCCCTGTGGAACCCCAGCCCGGACACTATAGCTACGTAGGACCCCATCCCTACCAACGCAGGACACACTCCGACCCGTGAGGTAGTCCCCTATGAGGGTGACTAGGTATGAGGGGACGCGATGGTGACGAAGCGCCCCCAAAATGGTCGAGTGGGGGATGGTGTTGAAGGCGTTGGCGATGTCAAATGACACCGCCAGAACACCCTCCCCCCTCTCCCGCGACTCCATCACGGCCGACTTTAATTTGGACAGGGCATCAATTGTAGATCGCCCTGTCCGGAACCCGAACTGGGCATCCGAGAGGTCCGGGCCAACCTCTCGGAGATGCTCGTTCACCCGTTGGGCAATTATCTTCTCAAACAGCTTACCGGCCTCATCAAGTAACACTATAGGCCGGTAAGCTGATGGAGAGTCTTGAGGCCTCCCCTCTTTTCGGAGGAGGCAAAGCAAACCCTCTTTCCAAACGGTTGGGAACTTCCCGACTCGAAAGCAAGAGTCGAGAAGTTCCCTCATTTTGGCCTCCATGGCCACAGCGGCCAGGGCCACAATTTTAGCCGGGACCCCATCCGGTCCCGGCGCCGTCTTCTTAGCACGGAGGCAGAGTGCCACCGTGCTAAATTCCTCCTCCGTGATCGGAGGGCAATGCTCTTCAATAGGCCCGAAGCTGCCCGAAAGGCCCATGACCGGCGGGACGAAGCCGGGGTCACTGTCCGGGAACAAAGCCCGGACGATATTGGTAAGCAACCCCGGCTCGAGGGTCTCGGTTAGTGGGGGACCAATTGGGCGCAACTGATTCCGTGCGGCCCTGTACGGTCTCCCCCACGGATCCTGGTCGAGACCCTCTAACATCTCGGACCGGGCGCGGTCCTTGGCGGTGCCTATCTCCGCCTTGAACCGTTTCTTGACCTCGAGGTAGGCCTCGTAAAGTCGGGCCTCACCTTCGAGGTCACGAACTGCCCGGCGCCGGCTCCGAGTGTAGGCCCTACGAGCTGCTACGGTCCTGGCCCGAAGAGCAGCGAGCTCCCCCGACCACCAAAAACAAGCACGCCGGGGGGGCGGACGACGGGACCGAGGCATGCAGGAATTGCACACCTCGGTCAGAGAGTTGCGGAGGCTCGCCGCAGAACAATCGACGTCGGGGCCGGCCAAGGGAGGGGAAAACCAATCCTGAAGTAGGACCGCCTCCCTGGCCACGTCGCAGTCCAGGCGGGACAAAGCCCACCTGGGAAAGGGGGAAGACGACGACGGTGGGCGGCTAGAACGCCCCGGAGACACGGCCGAGATCTCAAACCGAATATATTTGTGGTCGGAAAGAGTCTCGGCCGGATCGACGCGCCAATTGCGGGTGCGTGCGGCGAGAGCAGGGGTGGCGAACGAAAGGTCCACCACAGACCCCCCCTGCTGTCGCACGCACGTTTGCGCGGAGCCCCGGTTCAAAAGGGACAGGCCCGATGACGCCGCCCAATATTCGACCAGCTGCCCACGCCTATTGCAGCTGGCAGCTGGATTCCCCCACGTCGTGGCCTTGGCATTAAAGTCGCCAAGAACCACGACCTGCCGACCAGACGCGATGCTGCGGGCAACAGCCCCCTGCAAGGCCCCGAGGAACAGCTCAAAGTCTTGGAGTGTACGGTTCGGTGAGTGGTACACTCCAAAGACTGCAATTTCCCCCCATAATCCTCCGACAAAGCCCACGCCCCTCTCAAGATGGGAAAGAGGGGGAGAGGACGACGAGGCCCGCCTAAAAATGGCCACTGTGCCATCCCGGTCCCCCAGCCAACTATTAGGGAAAGGCTTGACCCCTGCTACTAATGTAACACCCCCAGGAGCTCTGAAAACCTTACTCACACGCAGTAACACAACAACACAGAAGTGATTATTATTTGGCTGCGATCTTCTGTAAGGTGGAGGTATTTCACCAATTTATGTTTACATACTATGTAATGAAGATTTGGTAAAGGGAAAACTCTTGATTCATCAAACTAAATGTCCGAATTATTGTGTATTTTTAGTGCGTGGTAAAAGCGTGTTTTTTATTTTTGCTACATACCTAACGTGACCATACGTCCCGCTTTAGGCGAGACAGTCCCGCTTTCAGGTAGTCTGTCCCGCTGTCCCTCGCAAGACCAAAATTGTCCCGCTTTTGCAAACAGACCAAACGATAATTTAAAATATATTTTTTCTCCATGTAACTAAAAACTGAACCGATATTTTAAAACAAATTTGATCAGTCGATAAATATAATAATAGAATCTACAATTATTCATGCCACTACTAATGTAATTATTTTCAGTTAGTCTCTCCCTACTAATATTATAATTGCGAAAATAACTCTGTCTGTTACGCTTTCCCGCTTAAACCTCTCAACCGATTTTGATGAAATTTGGTATAGGTATACGTTGAACCTCCAGAATGGACATATGCTACTTTTTCTTTTAAAAACATGCAGTCGACGCGAACGAAGTCGCGGGCACAGCTAGTCTTCTATAATAAGAAACTTCTAAAACACTAAAAACTTTTTTTTTATTACTTATTCTGCAAATGTCCTGCTCTGACAAAAAAAATAAATGGTCACGTTATACAAACCTAGAATGGCAAGACATCCTTCGCGAAGTCTATTTTCATCAAAGAAATACTAAAACACACACCATCACACCAATCAAGTAATTAAACCTGTTGGTACGTGCTGATCGACGCCTCTTTGACAATGACTAGCAATTAAAAATACAATGGTGATAATGGAAAAGGTTCTTAAATGGTTTTTGCGGTTGATTCACAATTCGACTTGTCTTGCAAGCATAATTAGGCACAACTTGTAACGCATACCTTTATCTTACCTTAACTTAATTAATAACTTATGACTTATAACGACCTCTGTAGCCGAGAGGCGAGCGTGCCGGACGTTGGCGTCGCGTCATCTCTGAGGTTCCGGGTTCGATCCCCGGTCGGGTCAATATGGGAAACGAACTTTTCTATATTGTCTCGGGTCAGGGTGTTGTGGTACCGTTGTTGTTTCTGATTTCTGTAACACAAGTGCTTAAGCTACTTACCACAGTACAGAACAATTTATGTGATGTTGTCTAATATTTATTATTTATTTATTGACTTGAATTTGGGTCTGGGTGTGCTGTGATGACGCCCCCAGTTAGTATCCGTCGTCTGGTGCTCATAGTACAAAGGAAAACCTTAGTTTGAGACCAGGTGATTGGTGTGGTTGTCGAATTTATTTATTTATGATTATTTATTGCAGAAATAGACTCCGCTTATTAATTTAAGATACTATTTTACTTAAAAAAATTATATCTGAGAAAAGAGACTATAAACCAAGAAACACTTGCGTAATAATAAAATGTACTCAAGTAGGAAAATCTGCCTTCAAATACTTCGATGTTGTTGACTAGTTAAGTCGTTAGGAAAACCGGTACTATGCACTAAGTATATAGACAACTATACTATATGTATATTATATATTCATTCCCATAATTGCTTACGATAAGGTAAATAGCGGCAACAATGAAATAACAAAGCAACTCGCTGTAGGTACAGTAAAAAACTGGCCGAGTGCGAGGCGGAGTTGCCTATGAAGGGTTCCGTAGCAGTAAGTGACATAATATAAATGTTTATATTTGAGTTGATTGAATTAAAGGTAAAATGCGGTTTACGATTTGTGACGTATTAAAAAAAATTACTAGATCTCGTTCGAACCAATTTTCACTGGCAGCTTGGATGGAAATGTACAACATGGATTTTTATTATTTTGTCATTCTCTTATTTTAAAAAGGGGGGGGGGGGGTAAGGGTGGAAGACGATATCGCGACGACGACAGCGCGAGAGATGCTTCCAAAGTGTTTCCACTCTCGCGCAAACTATTCAGTTTAGAAAAAATATATATTAGTTCTTCAATATCGTTTTTGAGGAAAAAAAATAAGTTTCAGTTCTAAGTATTGGGAACACCAAAAAAAATATTGTTTTTTTTTTATATTTTTATTTGACAATCTTAATGCGATTCACCGAATACATCTACTTAAAAAGCTCCTGAACACAATTTGGTCTTGTTGCATAATATGTATTTGAATAAAATTATATTTTATTACATTAGATTAGATTATTGTTAACTATATTTATTTTATGTGCCATATTTAATTTTTTTTATTTTGTATTCCATATGTTTGTAGTTTTAAGTTTAATATTGCTGTGCCTTAACAGGGTTCACGTTGAACCTAAGTACTTAACAATGACACCTGTATGTAATTTACTTTGATTTTTTGAATGATTGATTGATTTAAGTTACGGAAAAAGTGGCTGTGTCATACGGACAAACAAACGGACAAACAAACGGATGGACAGACATGACAAATCCATAAGGGTTCAGTTTTTTGCCATTCGGCTACGGAAACCAAAAAGCACGTCGGATTACACACTATGGACTTAGTTCCGTCTTTATAACGCGGGCATAAGGACTCAATTCGCGGTACGAGTTTACCTTGATGTAGGTACTGTTTACAGTATAATAGTAAAAAGAGGCACGTGCTTAACAAAAACACTTTGCTTGGCGTTTTTTATGCATTTCTAGGGTTCCGCAGTCATAGAGTGAAGTGGGACCTTATTACTAAGATTTTTACGTCCGTCCGTCTATCACTGGGCTGTATCTATCTCATGAACAGCGATTGAAAAACAATTAAAATTTCCACATAATATAATACATTTCTATTGCTTCTATTTTAAGATGGCTACACACATACTTTTTTTTATCGATATTGGTAACGGGTAGACTAGTTTTTTTTTTATATTGACTCCTCCAGCCTAATGAAAAGCAAGAGGAAAAGCCACGGATGACAACGGATTTGACACTGATCTATCCTATTCTTTAGCATCGCCATACTGACCCGCAAGATGTTTCTTCACGTTCCTTTTGAAGGGAGTAAGTTGAAATATCCACAGAATATGTAAGTCCATATTCACTATGTAAAAAAATAAATCAAGTAAAATAAAACAAATATATGAAGGGGCTTCTGTTAACCTCGTATTTGATATTTTAGAACTGTTTTATAGATATCTAGCTGTAGCCAATCTTCAATAAATCAACAGCTTCAGCTCATCCACTGCTGAACTCATTTTTAGTAGAAAACGGAAAACTTAACTTGCAAGTCCGACTCGCTCTTGGCCGGTTTTTGTCGCGACGACCAATTTTTGCTACCGACTTCTGGTTATTATATAGAGCTACTGCTATGTGACCTCTCTAAACCAAGCGGGAGAACCAGACCATAATATAATGGTCACATACTCATTTGGTTGGCTAGTTGGAACTATAGTTTTTACTTTTTTTTATACTACACTTCAAGATTGACCTCATCCCACCTGATGTTAAGTGTAATGAGGTCCTAACTTAAGGGCGAGAAGTACAGCATAATAAAGCTGTTACTGGACTTGTCGCCCTTACCTTGGAGACGGGACCCCTGCTGCAACAACACCAAAGTGGTTATTTATTTAGCTGCGGTCTTCTGTAAGGTGGCTTTTGGCTGAATTAAGCAGTAATTATGATCTCGGATCTAGGTAGTATGGCAGTTTTCTAGTATTGTATAGTAGCCTTTAGAATCAAGACATTTTGCTAGAAGAAATGTTCACTATTTCCTCTATTTCAAAATGTGGCTGAAAGAGATTGCTTTGTTTTAGAGTAAGACCACCTAAATACTGTGCTTATCACAGGAACTACTTGTTTGAATGAATGAAATGAGTCAGCGGAAAATGTGGGAAAAACGTGGATTATGGGTAGCAGCGACGGGCCGCTTTGAAGTATAAAACTATTCATCTAAATCCTATTTTTCTTGCCAAAATTACACTTATATATTATATATTACCTAGGCAAGGTCGATCACCTCTCACAGCATTCAAGCAATCTTATTAGTTACTAGGATTAGTAGTAAAACAGGTATGTCGGTTTGTAAGGTGCGCCTTAGAGCGAGATGTTAGTAAATACAAGTTTTGTCAGTTTTGTCAGAGCAACGAACATTTTTGTAGCGAAAGTAATGCCCGATCCAATATTTCACGATTTGTAAAAATTACTATTCATTTGTCTCCAACCGACTACGAGTCGTTAATACCATTCCATAATTTACTTTTCATACCAGCTGTCATCAGTCGTCCGTGGGTTGTTTTTAGCTAACACGTTACTATCCGTAACTAGATCGAATCGCTTTTAAAATATTGGTTTCTGCTAGGACAAAGCGATTTATCGCTCGAACTGGAGCAGCCCGACTGGTGAAACACCTCCACCATACAGAAGACCGCAGCCAAATAACAATCACTTCTGTGCTGTTGTGTTCCTGCGTGTGAGTAAGGTTTCCAGAGCTGTTGGGGGGTGCTACATTAGTAGCAGGGGTCAAGCCTCCAAGGTAAGGGCGACAAGTCCAGTAACAGCTTTATTATGCTATACTTGACGCCCTTAAGCTAGGACCTCATTACCACTTAACATCAGGTGGAATGAGGTCAATCTTGAAGTGCAATATAAAAAAAATGATTGTGTTACAACGTAATGCAAGAAATGTATAAATAAACAATAAAACAAAATATATTTCAATTTACTCGGACTTTAATTAAAATACGAAAGATATGTAGCCTTTTCAAAACAATATATATTTCTACACAATAGTATCGCGCTTACCTACTATATAACCTTATCAGCTGATCCACAGAACACGAGTTATAGCAAAAACGTGGTGATCCGAGGTCAAACATCCAACTGGCCTAGTTTACAAGAGTCGTAGGCCTCAAATATCCCACAATCTTTCTTTCAAAGGTCGACAGCACACTGATAAAGCGTTGTTCTAAATTCAGTTTAGTGTAATTCTTCTTTTTTTTGCAGGGAATGGCAGCCATCTTTTGGAGTCTATCTCTGCCAGAGTCACACGAGGTGAGAATAATACGGTAAGGTTGAACCGATTTCTCTTAAGAGCGCCCCTTAAGGCATGAAGTCCAATCAGGTGGTTCTAGTGGGTCCTTCTCAGGGCCGGAAGTCACTTCCCTCAGATAATGGTACAGTACGACAAAGCATTTCTTCCCGTCTACAAAAAAAGGTGAGAATTATACGATTTCACGATAGAGTATGTTTTCGGTGCTTCAGAGCTCCACAGAAACCTCCGTGAAAGCCAATATCCAGTTCAAGGTCGTTTCCAGACACACTCGGGTCTGAATCTAGTTGTACACGCGAATAAGAATATGAAACCTTTAAATGATTTCTTCACAGATCAGGGTAGAAATATAGAACATGATATAAATGAAAAGTCGCGTATTTATTAATTACTAGCTGTGCCCGCGACTTCGTTCGCGCAGACTACATCTTTTCATGGTTGGTTTTACCCCTATCTGCCCTTATATTCGAAACAAAAAGTAGTCTATATTTTAATCCAAGTTTCGAGCTATATTTGTGCCAAATTTCATATCTCTGACTTAAAAAATAAGCATTTTCCCATATAAACTTTCAAAGGTGGTCATTACAGCCACTCCCCCCCCCCCCCCCCTTATTTTCAACAAAAAGTAGCCTATGTCCGTTCTTGAGGTTCAACCTTTACCTATACCAAATTTCGTCTTTAAGCGGGAATACGTAAAAGACAAGAGTTACTTTCGCTTTCATAATATTAGTAGGGCTGTATTGATGAACAGTGTAGCACTCGTTCTCGAACAACTCAGTACCTTGTCACATTAAGTCACTGTCAATCAATCAATCAATCAATCAATCAATCAATCATTTATTTGTCATAAATATGTGTAAAATACATGAGGTCTTCTTATATTTGCGAGTTCAAACATATTTTACCTTGAGAGGCGTACAAATATTTCAGAAAATTCACATTGAAATAAAGAAAAAAGAAATTAAAATAAATAAATACATTAAAATTAATAATAATTGAAGTTAAATACAATACAAATGTCAAATGGATAAAAAAAAAAAATTAAATTAAAATTGGATAAGTGTCAAATTGAATGGTACAGTGCAAAACGTAGTGAAATGTCAAAAGAGATATTTAAACATTTTACCATTATAGAATGTCATTTAAAAATTGCGAGACAGGGTAATAACATTTTTCTATAAGCAACACTTTTAATTTTATTTTGAATGAGTGCATGTTTAAATGTTTAATGTGATTGGGTAATTTGTTGTAAATTAAAGGCCCCATGCCAAAAATACTTTTCCTGAGAAGAGCCGTGTGAAAACCTCCATTCCTCAATAATGACCCATATTGTGATCGTACAGGTCTGGCTCTAATGTCGGCTAATTTACTGAAGAGATGGATGTTACCTTTGACAAAAATGCATATCTCAAAAATGTACAGTGAAGGCAATGTTAGTAGTTTGAGTGACTTAAACACTGGTACACAGCTGTCTGTGTTTTTTAGTCGACACATGGCCCGTATACAGCGTTTCTGAGATCTAAAAATGCTTTCTCTTTCACTACAGTTACCCCAAAAAATCACTCCAAATCTCAAAGCAGATGCAACCATTCCATGATAAGCTGTGATAACTGATTCTAGTTTTAATTTTTTTGTAATTTGAAAGAGGGCGTAGGCAGATTTATTAAGCCTCTTTCTTAGTTCTTCTGTGTGAGCCCTCCAAGTTAGCTGGCTATCAATTGTCACACCTAGAAATTTTATATGTGATATTTCGTCTATATTTTGTGATCCGTAATTAATATTAACATTCCGTGGTTTAATTTTTTGATAAAAGTGCATTAATTTTGTTTTGGTCAGATTTATTTTCAAGTTATTAGTGTCAAGCCATATTATTATAGAGTCTAATGTGTCATTAATTGTTTGTTCGTAAGTGTTTACATCGTCACATTTAATAATAGCAGTACTATCGTCTGCATACAGTACCATGGTATGGTTATTGAGTACTCTAGGAAGGTCATTTATATAGAGGAGAAATAATAACGGCCCCAATATACTACCTTGAGGCACACCGTATTTAATATATTTTGGCTCTGATGTATACGTTATCTCATATCGCGTTTTCAAACATATTCTATTTATTTCAACGTATTGAGTTCTATTGTTCAGGTAAGATTCTATTAATTGTTTGATGTTACCTCTTATACCATATATATCTAGCTTCTTTATTAATCTTTTGTGATTCACATAGTCAAAAGCTTTCGTCATGTCAGTAAATATTGCGCATATTGGATTTTTGACGTCAACGTTAGTCATAATTGAGTTTAATAAATTGTAAATTGCCATGTCAATATTTCTACCTTTTCTGAATCCCATTTGTTCCTCACATAATATGTCAAATTTTGTTAGATAAGAATACAATGTATTATAAATTACTTTTTCTAGTATCTTTGAAAATACTGTAGTAAGTGCAATTGGTCTATAGCTACTAACCTGTTCTTTGTCACCTTTCTTATATATGGGTTTGACGATAACGGGTTTGAGTTTTTCAGGAAAGATACCTTGAGTAATCGATAGATTGATTATATGAGATAGTGGTGAGGATATGATATCTGCTACATGTTTCACAACAATTACTGAGACGTCGTCATATCCCACACTCTTTTTATTTTTTAGACCTTTAATTATTTTAAATATTTCTTGTGGTACTACAGGACACATGAACATTGATTGCGGTTGTTTGATCTGTCCAACAATTTCACTAGCTTCTGAGTTACTGGTACTTGTGGTTGGCTGTACTTGCTCTATGTAGTGTTCATTAAAGGCATTTGCGATTTCTTTGGGATCAACAATAATATTATTGTTATTCTTAATTTTAGCAATGGGTTCTTTAATCTGCGTTGGGCCATTTATTAGTTGCCATGTTGTTTTTGACTTATTGTTTGAAGAATTGATTAGATAATTATTTTGTGCTTTTTGAGTAAGCTTAACAATTTTCCTGAATTTATTTGAATAATCTTGTAATTGCCTTTTATTTTGTATATTTGGTGTGTGACGATATTTCCAAAGTAATTGTCTTTGTTTTTTACTACAGCATTTAATACCTCTTGATATCCACTTTACCTTTCTATTAACTTTTATATTCACAACTTTTTCTGGGAAGCAAAGGTCGTAAATCAATTTGAACAACTCTATGAATGTACTGTATGCTACACAGGGATTAAATGTGTTGTTGAAGACTTCTTTGAAAGTTAAGCACTGCAGATGTTTTTTAAATAATTCAAGATTCTGCGTTGATATATCACGTACCTTTTTTCGATAAAAATTTAATTTGCATGTTCTTTTAACTGGTACGCTTAATATTTGTGCCGTGTGATCGGATATTGCAAAATCTTTTACTTCACTTTTGCATTTATTAAGAAAATTGTGTGCAAAATTATCAATGCAGGTACCACTTGCTGGTCTTGTACATTGATTAATTTCGAGTGTAAGGTTGTAATTCAAGAGAAAACATTCCAACTCTATGCTGGCATTGTTCCTTTTCAGTATATCAATGTTGAAGTCACCGCACACAACAACCCTTTTTTTACTATTTGAACATACAAGTCTTAGTACTGAGTCTAATCTGTCGTAAAAGGTATTAATATTGGATGGATTGGGGCATCTATACAGGCATACGATTATCAAGTTATGTTTTATAAGCTCTATTGCACAACATTCTATATTGCTACTTATAGATAAATTTGAGATTTTTTCCAATTGTGTGTATTGTATATCGTTTTTTACCATTATACATACACCTCCACGTCGTTGAGCGTCCCGGGAATAGCATGCCGCAAGGTTGTAGTTAGATATCTTCAGTAAACTCTCGTGTCCTAGTAGCATGAAATGCTCTGTGATACATAGTATGTCGATGCTGGTATTATTGCTTGAGAGATTGTTAAGGTGGATGGTTAGTAAGTCACTTTTATTTATAAGTCCGGCTATGTTCTGGTGAAGAATGTTGATTACGTTGCTGTAGAAAAGATTTTGAGGCACGAAAGGGCCGCTTCACTGCTTCAGGGTCAGATTGCTCACTCTCATTATTTATACTATCTTGTAAGTCTGAATCATGAATATTCATTTGTAAGGTGGTAATATAGTCAGCAATTCTATTCAGTATGTTCAGTACGCCATTTTTCCTTATCCTTCCTGTTCTTTGCGAAAACATGTCAAGCGTCAAATCAGCATTGGAATCTATAAGATGTGCATATTTATGGGATATTATGTCACGATTGAGTAGGTTGTTGAATGACTCAACTCTGTAATTATAGAGTGGCTTGCCGCAGATGTATGTTGGCGTTGTCAAAATTATATTTGTATTTGTAATCTTATTTAGGTTCTCATTTAATTGTTTCACTAACATCCCATAGTCTTGAGAATAATGAAAGTCGGTTCCTCCAATTATAATTATGCAGTAATCATGTTTGGTATATTCTTTAATTTTTAATTCAATATCTCTCATCATAATTGCTATCCCCACATTGATTGTTAAATGATGTAGTACTTGAAAATGATCGTATGTATTGTTTGTGTTGATATTTTGTAGTATTCTCAGGTTTTTATCGGTAGAAATTATACATATTTTGTGTTTTTTTATTTGTTTATTATTGACTGCAGTATTTTTTTCTTCAATGTGCTTAAGGCTTTTATGCCTGTCCTTCATTTCAATTAAATTATCTGATGATCTCATGATATATAATTCCTGTTCCAGATTTCCTATGGTAAGGTTTAGTTTGTAGATTTCTTCTTGGGCAGATTGTACTTCTTGCTGCAGATCCTTTATGGTTTTTTCCAGGTCTATGATATTTTGTGATTTTTCAGGTTTCGACCTTTGGTTGTCCGGAGAAGATATCATATTCAAGCGGCTTCTAATAGTGCCTCGTGGTGATGTACATATATCTTTTATAGTTCTTAATTCGTTTGACAATTTGTCTACTTGGCGTCTGAGCATATTGTTTTCCAGTATAGTGTTTTCGAGTTCATTTTCACAACTTTGTAAATCCGTTTTTAATTTGCTTAAATTTCGTTGTAATTCATTTACTATGTCCAGATCATTAATTTGTTCTGTACTTTTTGATAAGTTTTGAGATTGAAATAGGCTTTCTGAGGAGCCAGCTATAAGTTCCATTGAAAGTGATCTACGTGTCCGACGTGCTGCTGTAGTAACATCTTGAGATGCGAACCCAGTAAAGGGAGGCGAGTTCATTGGTGAATTATCGGATACGGTATGATAATGGGCAGCTTTATCTTCGCTAGAATTTTTATTTATTTTTGTGGATACCACTGGCCGGTGAGGGCGCATAGTAACATTATCTTGATCCGACGGCGGTATATTGACGTTTTGCTTACTACTCATATGCTTTCCTATGCATTTAGCACATCTCCACGTTTTTTTATTTTCGGTGGTCCATATCTTAAAGCGTGCGAAACTGACATTTGCGCATTCAATATGGAAGTAGTTATCGCATATTGAGCAGTTCGTGAATTGTCTGTTGTCGATGACAATTTTACATTTAAGACAGAGTTTTTTTACTGGAGTCGCTCGCTGCGCCATCTTTACTTATTGATTATGCTTTCTGTTTACTAAATAATGGTATTTTTACAATTTTGTGTGAAACACAAAAAGTCTTAAAACCGGCGCGGATCCGAACCGGGATCTTTAGGATTGTATGCAGCGTTGCGTCGTCTGTCTCTGCCACTGTACCAGGCTGCGGTTACGAATATGGGCAAAATTTGTAACTGTATTTGTTGACTTTGTAATTTGAATTAGTTTGTCGGTTAGAAGTGAATCATCTCTAAAGGATTCTTTGCACTATTCACCATTAACTGACTGGCGTTTTCGATATAATTTCACTTTTTCACTTCACTGATAGTTATCAAAAAAAAAAAACATTTGGTATTAGTATTTTACTTTTATAACACAGTTTATTCTGAATATGGTGATCTTATTGCTTGACCATTTCAATTTTGTTTGAATAAAATTGCACTGGTAATTGTTATTATTTTCTATAGATAACACTTGTCTATCTGACTTGCTTAGTTACGCGGAGATTTGGTATGACAAGGTACCGAGATCTATACGAACGAATGATGCTGGCCGTATACTCTCTTAACATAATCGTGGTCATCCGAGGTCGGTCTGGCCCACTTCGCTGGTTCGTTTGTACCTGCGCCTGCGCCTCAAATTGGGCATTGTTTACGTGCGCTTGCGCAACCAGATGACGGACGTCTGTTGCGACATTACGCTATGTTTAGAAGTCGCTTCAATGTTCAAAATTAGGTACACATCTTCCGCGGCTTTATGCTTTTAAATCAAAACTAGTGCCGTGGCTTTGCACGCGTACGATCCGGGTGAATTTCCAAATTCGTCAAGTATTTTTTTTTATATTGCATTTCAAGTTTGACCTTATCCCACCTGATGTTAAGTGGTAATGAGGTCCTAGCTTAAGGGTGACAAGTACAGCATAATAAATCTGTTACTGGACTTGTCGCCGTTACCTTGAAGGCTTGACCCCTGCTACTAATGTAGCACCCCCCAGGAGCTCTGGAAACCTTACTCACACGCAGGAACACAACAACACAGATATGATTGTTATTTGGCTGCGGTCTTCTGTAAGGTGGAGGTATTTCACCAGTCAGGCTGCTCCAGTTCGAGCGATAAATCGCTATGCCCTACCTGTCTTAAGAGAAGCTTCTTTGAAGAGATCCAGATTATTTACTTATTTATTTACAAACTTTATTGCACAGACAACACATTATTATTGAAAGTACAACAGGTTGACTTAATGCTAGGGGCATTCTCTACCGACCAACCATTGGCTCATGTAGAGTTTGCATATGGGTACGGTTGTAGTGAAAAAATGCGTATGTTCACTAACAAAATCATAATAAACAACGATAACTAAGCATTGTAAATAACATTACGGTAACTTTCATACACTTAAACATACATGATTCAATAAAATATACGAGGACCTCCGTAGCCGAGAGGCGAGCGGGCCTGACTTTGGCGAGCGCCATCTCTGAGGTTCCGGGTTCGATCCCCGGTCGGGTCAATATGGGAAATGAACTTTTCCATATTGTCTTGGGTCTAAGTGTTCTGGTACCGTCGTTGTTTCTGATTTCCGTAACACAAGTGCTTAAGCTACTTACCACAGAATCAGAGCAATGTATGTGATGTTGTCCAATATTTATTTATTATTATTTATTTATTTATTTAAAATTTAAAGGTGTACTTATACATATACATAGCATAACTAAAGTATATACAGATTATATTCAACAAAATATATAAATTAAGTAGATTCATAATAATTGGATTCATTGATAGACAAATTCATAACTGCCAATTATGTATTCGCGAGAGAGGAGAAGTATTCACCAACCTTCATTTTAGCAATTCCCTTAGTTAGTAGGTATGTAGTCTTTTACCCGGTTTCAATATTTTACGATTTGTGATGTATCAAAAATTACTATCCGTTTTTCTACGAGTCGTTAATTATAATTTCGAATTTAGTTTTCATATCAGCTGTCATCAGTCGTCCTTCGGTCGTTTTTAGCTTACGGCTCGTATAATTTATTACTATCCGTAACTAGATCAGATCGTTTATCAAATATTGGAACAGGGCATTAGTATTTATAATGTTCCGGAAAAATGTACACCCAGAAAACAATGCTACTCAGACGAAGACCTTAAGCCAGCTAAGGTCATAAGGACTAATAATCCTGATGACGCCACACCTAATTGTATGATGCGTTGGCGGCAATCTTCGTATGAAGAACAGGATGGCTGTCTATTTATATCGTTTAATGGAAGTCAAGTGACTTAATTCTGAGTTTCTTGAAGATGCCAGGAACTTGAACTAGGTTCTTTCTCTTCTGTGGGGGAGCCTGTGTAGAATCCGCAAGGAATCCCGACACCCCCACAACTGCGCAGCGTTGGCCACCGAGGGGGTTTTAGTCGGTGCGAGCCCGACACACCACTCTCTGTTCCCCGCTGAGAGTGACGGTGCGGTAGGCATTTCCCTTTCGACAAAAAGAAGGTTCTTTCTCTTAGAGTGATGCATAGTTGTGCAGTCATTTCATCATCTTCACGGGACCTGATGCGATTGTGGCACATTATATTGGTTCCTCCCAGCCTGATGGTAAGCAAGAGAGAAACCCACAGATGACAATTAATTTGATACCGTAATATCCTATCCGTTAGCATCGCTATACTGGCCCACAAGATGTTTTTACGCTCCTTTTAAAGGAATCCATGTCAAAGGAAGGAGGAAACACATGAGCCGGCAACGAGTTACACTTTTTGATGGTGCGGCAAAGGTATTACTAAACTTTTTGGTTCGCGATGGAATATTACCTTCCATTGAAGCCACTGCTATCTGATCTCCGCAATTCTTACAAAGGAAACCAGATATACTTGTGTCATAGCCAGGATCAATGGCTTTGCTGTCTTCCGAAGCACGTAATCAACATTCTTAAAGGACAATCAGGTGACTCAAGCCTACAATATCCTAACTAAACTGGAAAATGCTTCAAGATTAAATATAGGCAGACCTACTCTGCGGGAATCGATCCCAGGATCTCTAGGTAGAATAGATAGATAGATAGAAGATAGAAATATATATATTTTTTTAAGTAAAATCGGTGTTTCATTTTCGTCTTTAGTTTTATTCGTTTATGTTAGTGTTTAAATGTATTTTAGTTAAATTCGTTTAATATATGAAACGTGTATCGGTTTAACGAGTTTCCATTTATTTATATTGCACTTCAAGATTGACCTCATCCTACCTAATGTTAAGTGGTGATGAGGTTGTAGCTTAAGCTCGATAAGTACAGCATAATAAATTTGTTACTGGACTTGTCGCCCTTACCTTAAAGGCTTGACCCCTGCTACTAATGTAGCACCCCCCAGGAGCTCCGGAAACCTTACTTACACGCAGGAACACAACAACACCGAAGTATTTGTTATTCGGCTGCGGTCTTCTGTAAGGTGGAGGTATTTCACCAGTCGGGGTGCACCAGTTCGAGCGATATAACGCTATGCCCTACCTCTCTTAATATTATAAAATTGCTTGAACTATGACTCTATCGATGTGAGTTTGTGTGTGTTGTGCGATACTTATTCAGCTAGAGTCTGGCACAAAGCTATCCTTCACCGAGTCGGATGGCATCCGTCGCTCCATTGCACATCTGGATCAATGCACTCACAGAAAAACGGATTGATTTGCACGAACCGTTACGTTCAGTGACGAAAATATTGTCAAGGGCATTCTGAATTGGGTTAACGTTTGTTCGACAAATGAATGAGACTGTTCTTACTATATAATCTGCAACGAAAAACTAATAATCGCATCCTTAATTCGGCCAAGGTGGTCACTTTGAGGCATAGTGATTTATCGCTCGAACTGGAGCAGCCCGACTGGTGAAACACCTCCACCTTACAGAAGACCGCAGCCAAATAACAATCACTTCTGTGTTGTTGTGTTCCTGCGTGTAAGTAAGGTTTCCAGAGCTCCTGGGGGGTGCTACATTAGTAGCAGGGGTCAAGTCTTCAAGACAAGGGCGACAAGTCCAGTAATAGATTTATTATGCTGTACTTGTCACCCTTAAGCTAAGACCTCATTACCACTTAACATCAGGTGGGATGAGGTCGATCTTGAAGTGCAATATAAAAAAAATGCTAATAGACTAAAGGTGATTAATTTAATATACTTTTGAATCGTCTTTGTGTACAAAAGAAAGTGAATCTGCCACCGTTTGAGAACCTCTCTCTACTGATAATGGAACAGTTGATTACTTACAGTAGTAGGTAAATACGAACCAGTAGTTCTTGATATTAGCGCATTCAAACAAGTAAACATACTTTTCAGCTTGATAATAAGAATAAGGATAAGAATAAATTTATTTGCATAATTAAGTACACAGTACACCATTTCACACTTCATTACAAGGCAAAACCAGTAAATTGTTATGAAACCAAAAGTAACAACATTATCTTGTTAATAACTAAGACATCTAGTTGACCAAACATTATAAAGTACATTACAAAAATAATGACAAATATAAACATCTATTGAAGGTATACCAAAATTATTTACCTCCCGTGCTAGTCCGAGGACTGTGTTACGGCAAGGTAAGATTCTCGCCATTGTAGTACCTACCATAATGCAAATGAGATAACTAACTAATATTAGTATTATGGATAATCAATAAAATTATTTTTATGAAACAGAAATAATGAATCTCCCCTTGCGGCGTGGGAACCATAATGTCACATGCCATGATGATTTTTTTATGTTTCTATAAAATACTAGCGGTCCCAGCGAACTTCGTTTCGCCTTAGAGGATTTTCCCGCTAAAGCGGGAAAAGCGCTAAAGCGGGAAAATCCTCTAAGGCGAAACAGTAAACTGTTGAAATTTTTTCCTTAATTTTCTTTGCTTTAAACCACATGGAGCCCGAGACCTTTCCAACGAATGCAAAACTGTGGAAATCTGTTTGTGCGTTCTGGAGTTATAGCGTCAAGAAGGAAAACCCGACTTATTTTTATATCAGACTAGCTGTCCCGGCGAACTTCGTAACGCCTATTTTTATAGTTTCTTACCTTTTAAACCTTCCCTGGACCTCCACAATTATTTCAGAACCAAGATTAGCCAAATCGGTCTAGCTGTTCTCGAATTTTAGCGAGACTAACGAACAGCGATTCATTTTTATATATAAGAAGATTAATGTTCGGTAGTAACGCGTAAAGCACTGTAAAAATGAAAAAACATACTTTAAAAAGTTTTTTTAACTAGATCGCATTTAAAAGTGCATCAAGTTTTGAGCGACATGTCACGATAAACAATTCACTTTAGATCTAATTGTGTCTTGAAACGAGTTTAATACTAGATGATTGGCCACAGAATTCTTAGAATTCTATTACCGAGTAAGTGTTCTATCATCAAATATTAATTTACATGCGACATTGGCAGAAATAAACCTCTTGGACGTCTCATCATCATCTTCACCGTGATCTTCATTGCTGAAGCTCGTGCCTTCCTTGAAATTGTCATTGTCATTGTGAAAGAGTGGAAAGACCAAGGTCTCTTTCTATCTTCGGCTTGTCTTGTTTGTATTTGCCAAAAAAAATGTAAAATAAAGTAGATATTTAACAATATATAATCCATACTAATATTATTCAGGGGAAATTATATTACATTTATAATAACCAGGAGCTGGAGTTCACTATAATGTACTTGTACCAGTAGGCGCCACACTTCCATATCTATTAACATTAATATAACTTGTAGAAATAATGTATGGTCGAAATCAGCTCTTAGTAAAAAAAATCTAACATAATTAAAATAAAAATACAACTTAAATAAGTGTATCTGTGTGTGTGTGTGTGTGTGTTTGTGCGAGCGTGTATGTGTGTGTATCTATACTAATATTATAAAGAGGAAAGATTTGTACCTATTTTTGTACGTTTGTATGTTTGTAATGAATAGGCTCAAAAAGTACAGGGCCGATTTAAAAAATTTCACCAATAGAATGCTACATTCTTCCAATTTGACAAAGGCTACAAAATTAGGGATCCTTGGTAAAATTTGAAAAATTTCAACAGAAAATCGGGAAAAATTCTCTAAGGCGAAACGAAGTTCGCCGGGACCGCTGGAGTTTTATAAACCTGAAGAGTTTGTTTAAACGCTCTAATATGAGGAACTGTTAGTTCGAATTGAAAAAAAACTTTTTGTGTTAAATAGTCCATTTATCGTGGAAGGCTTTAGGCTATATCGTTACATTCCCTACAATATGGGTGAGTGAAGCGATGGCTGGCACATACGTCATGCTTGTGAACAGGTGCCACCTTTGGGGACTGGTCTGCTCCAGCTTACCTCTCGAAAGTAAAAACCTACTTGAGTACTTATTTGTTTCATCACACATCAAAACCAAAACTATATGACTTAGTCCAAACTGTTCTACACATAGAAATAAGTTAGATACTGATACTGTAAATGATCTGCTGAGTTTCTTTCCGGTGTCTCGGTAGATATAGGTTCCGAACCGGAATTAATCACTTTGCATTGTATTCAATGACGATTCAAAAGTGTTATATGTAACCTACTTGAATAAAGAAATATTTGAGTTTGAGTTTGAGTTATATAATATCACGTTACGAACAATAGAAGCGAAAATCGATTGAAAAAGTGGTAAAAACGGGACTAGTACGCGGTCGAAGCGGTGCGCGGTGGTGGGCCGGTAGTCCCAGATAAACATCCCCACTGTCTTTGTAGTGGACGTTAGAGAATTCATCATTGATCTAAAATCTTAATTCCAAAGTAAACTCAACAAAGAACAGTGTTTACATCATGAGTAACAGATTAGTCATATGATAGCAATGTCGCGATCTATCGAGTTTGTTCATTACAGCACGTATACGTGTATAGGTAGAATTAATGCGTACGCACTATGTTGCTCTGGGATTATTTATTTCTAGGTAAGTTTATCGTCTAGAATTACTTACTACTAGGGTATTTTTTATCCGGACATAACGTGGATAAAATAAATAAATAAATATTGGACAACATCACATACATTGGTCTGATTCTGTGGTAAGTAGCATAAGCATTTGTGTTACAGAAATTAGAAACAACGACGGTCCCACAACATCCAGACCCGAGACAATATATAATGAAGATGCGATTTATCTACAATCATATTTTTAGTTTATTGGGGTACCTATCTCTAAAACTTATGAATCATATAAGCATCTTTATATTTATTTACCTTTAAATTACATGAATAGTAGATACTATACTATACAACTCTTATGAATAGTCTCTATATAAACCAAATAAAGCTACCTCCGGTTCGGAACCTATAACTAAAGAGATGATACGATATGTGGTAGTTTATTTACAAAAAAACTATAAAGTTATTGCTAATTTTGCACCACGACTTTGTCAATTGAAAAAAAAATATTTTATCAGTAAAATAAAAAATAAATACCTACATTGTATTTTAAGTTATCAGGACTTAATGTGCAATAATGTTATATATTTTGGCCTACATGCGTCAGCGCATCCAGCAGTACCTTTATATACATTGGTATATAAATAAACTGCTGGATATACATTGGTAAAGACGCAATAATTTTATAGATAGATAAATAACCTTTATTACACAGACAAAATTACAGAAATAGGTTTTAAAGACATATCAAGTACAATTTAGACGGTCTTTTTACTAGAAAGCGATATCTTCCAGACAACCTTTAGGTAGAGGAAATAGTGGATATCAAGAAGCTGGTACGACCGTGCAAAATAGAAAATATTAACAGAGAAGATTAATGTTTTTTTATGTTCGTAATTGTCAGGAGAAAACTTGTAAGTAATAAAAAACTTTAATGTTCGCCAGGTTGTAACATAAATAATGCACACTTCGGTCATCACAACAAAATCGATTCATGAACATGCCATAGACAGACACACACAAAGATAGACAGACACACCAAACAACACGCATTGCTAAAAAATACATCAATACAGGACACGAGACATTCTTACGTGCAAAATCGATAACAGATGTAATAGATAACAAATACAGTCGCTTATCCAACCAACATCACATCGACTACGTGCTTGCGACATGCACCATCAAGGTTAGACGTGGAATGCTCAAGAGACGTGCATAATTCGACGTCGAAGGTAGCTACGGTGATTTGGATGCGCGGGCGCAGATAGCCGACTCGCGGGGAGAAGCTAATCTATACCTACTAATTTTAGATCCACTTCTGTGGCAAATAGCTGAAGCACTTGTGTTACAGAAGTCAGAACAACGTCGGTACCACAACACCCAGGCCCGTGACAATATAGAAAATATCGTTTTCCATATTAACTAATAATTTTAGCTTAGACTTAGAGAGGTAGGGCACAGCGATTTATCGCTCGAACTGGAGCAGCCCGACTGGTGAAATACCTCCACCTTACAGAAGACCGTAGCCAAATAACAATCACTTCTGTGTTGTTGTGTTCCTGCGTGTGAGTAAGGTTTCCAGAGCTCCTGGGGGGTGCTACATTAGTAGCAGGGGTCAAGCCTTCAAGGTAAGGGTGACAAGTCCAGTAACAGCTTTATTATGCTGTACTTGTCACCCTTAAGCTAGGACCTCATTACCACTTAACATCAGGTGGGATGAGGGCAATCTTGAAGTGCAATATAAAAAAAAACTCCACTTCGTTCGAGTGGACTACAGATTTTTTCCATATATATAGTAATTTTGTACAACATCATATACATTGCTCTAATTCCGTGGTAAGTAGCTGGAGCACTTGTGTTACAGAAGTCAGAACAACGACGGTTCCACAACACCCAGGCCCCGGGACCTCAGAGATGGCGCGACGTCAAAGTCCGGCCTGCTCGCCTCACAGCTGTGGGGGTTGTCATTATACCTTCATGGTCGAGTTTACCCGTATCTCCCCTAATATTCAAATCAAAAAGTAGTTCATATTTTAATTTAAGTTTCGTGCAAAGTTTGTGCCAAATTTTATATATCTAATTTAAACATTTTCGCATATAAACTTTCAAGGGCGGTATTACCCCCATCCCCCCTTGTTTTCAAAACAAAAAGTAGCCGAAGTCCGTTCTAGAGGTTCAACGTTCAACGAATACCAAATATCATCAAAAAATTCAAAATTGGTTCAGTGGTTTAGGCGTGCTAGCCGGACAGACAGATGAGTTCCTTTCGCATTAAATATTAATATGTATTATAAAGCTGAACAGTTTGTTTGTTTTTTTGAACGCGCTAAATTCAAAAACTACAGGCCCGAATCGGAAAAATATTTTTGTGTTGGTAAGTCTAATAATCAGTGGATAAAACGGGGAATAGCACGCTATAGGCGCCTTTCTTGCGTAACACTCTCTTCTTATCTCACTCATCACCAAATGAAACTCACCAGGACATGAATTCGGTGTGTTCGCGTGTTGAGCACCTATTGCTCTGGTAGTCAATAATTGAGTTAGATAAAGTCACATCACAAGATCAAAGAATCGATGACGTCACGCTCGATCAGAGCGTAATCAAGCATAATGCGGCTTCATTATACGGTTCGCCAGTCTGCTTGCTTGTAAAGTCAATCGTACACACCGCAGTATAAATAAGAATGCAGTATGGAAGCTTTGGAGACGGTATTAGAATGACGCGGTTGTTGCCACAGGCCCCTGCATATGGCTCTGTAGGGCACTGACCTCACACTAAACATTGATAAAGTATCGCAGTAACTAGTTTGTTAACTACATTAAAATTTTGACTTCTACCTTTTGTCTAGCGAGCATACCAGTTGTGCATCTTTTACGAATCCTAGCTCTTCTATGACTATAATAATATATCTATTAACATCATTTACATAGGTACATTGACTGATGCCAATGTAAGTACGAGTAGATTAGGCAATTGTGTTATGGAAACAATAATCAATAGTGATACCACAATACATACTAACATATATTTATAAACACCCAGACACAGAATGAACATAAAACTTTATGATATGAATGTGTCGAATATACGAATCTCGGTTTAATAACGAAAAACCCTAACAATAGGTCCATGGCCAATCAAAGCAGTTGGCTGTTTATTACTGTTTCTTGGCTGTAGTGTTATTTCAATTGTGAAAGGTAACATAATTATGATAGATTTGCATTACTGCATCTCAGTATAGGAAAAAAAATACCGAAATCTAAAAACAATGGATGCGTATCAGACATATCAAGGGTTCATTACTAAGCAGTATAGTGCTTAAGAGCTTTTGTAAAATCTATCTTCTTTCAAATAACTAGTTAAGAATAAACTTGAAAGTATCGCAATGAAGATTAATTTTACTAATATTTTTAAAATTTATGAAAGCGTTTTATAATTACGAGTATTATCTTAGTGAAAATGCGAAATGGGTTAATCTTCAAAGGACAAGAGGAGTTCCTAATTATTTTCACTGCTAGCAACTTACCAATGCTCCATCAACTTTCATTGTTCTTTAAATACAAGAATTATGAAATAATCTGAGCCTATTTTGTACAAAAGATAAATTGCAAGCTTACCTAATATTTCAATGTGCTTTTAAAATATTAATAAATAGGCTTGGAACCTACGATAGCGAGGCCAAAATCATCATTATTAGCGACAGAATTTGCGCACAGTATATATGTAGCATCAGTTTGGAAACTAATAAGAAAGATAGAAGGCTCCCACTCATATGACAATGTGTATCGTTAATATTGCCTTAAGATAATCATATTACATCCTACTAATATTAAAAACGTGGAAGTTACAAGAAAGTAAAAATATATAAATAGCTATCTGCTTAAAACTACGGATTGCATTTAGGTAAAATTAAGTAGAAGAAAATATAAAATACTAAATTAAAGTATAGGATATTTTTATCCCGAAATAATGCAAATGAAGTCGTGGAAGCTAGCTAGCTCACATATGTATATATGAGTGGATGTTTGAACAATGGTTAATGCTCCTGGCTGTTAAATCCAGGGTCTTGGATTTGATCCCCATCCAGGATATACAAACGTGTGATGAATATTTTGTGTTTGTTCTGTATCTGGTTATTAAAAATATATTAAGGTATGTGTTTGTGGTACCGTTGATTCCAGTTTGTGAGTGCTTTAGCTACTTAATTATTTATTTTAATAGAATTGTTTATGATCGAAATAGGATTGTTTATTTTTACCAAAGCATTACTTATATAAAATAAAATGCTTAAAAATATAAAGCTACTAATATGTGGGGTAAGTGAGAGTTTTTCTCGAATTTTTTTTGTGTTGCACAAAACATATGACATCAAATTACAGACAGAAGGGGTGACCTTTGATCGTTTCTTCATTCCTTGACTGTGTTAACATTTATTGTGTCTCATATGCTATTATGTAAGAATGTCTATGCTTTTGTCCTACATTGCAAGTTACACAACATGTTTTTAAGTTATTTAAATGCAATGGATGTCTGATCAAAATGTATTGAAACACAGGAAGTGACATTATAATGCTATCTTTGTATAATGTAAAAGCATAGTCAGATACTATTTGGTGAATGAAAAAATATACTATACTTAGTCATTTGCTGCAATGAAAAATGTTATATTTGCGCATTAATTAGCGACCTAGAAAATGGCTCCAGTAAAACAAGGCATAAAACATTTTAATGTTTTGTTTCGCTCATTCGATTTTTAAGTTATATTGAACTGTATGCCGTTATACAGGCCTAGCATACGCAACGCGACTAAATTTTATCGCGCTCTTAACAAACGTCAAAATCGATTGAAGTCAGTGCGTCAGCTGCTGATTGGCTGAAAATACAAGTGCGGTGTGCTATTAGCCAATGAACAGTATCGAACTTTTGTCGTCTCATGCGATAAATTTGACATATTGCGTATGCTAGGCCTGATAGGCATTTTTTGCAAGGTATGTAGGTAATGGCGTGGGTGCTAATAATGTTAGAATTTTGCGTGGATCTATCTGTCTACGAATTTATTTTCGAAGATCATGTTCCTCAAACAAACTCTTCACTAATTTTAAATATATTAAAGAAACAAAAAAACGTTTAAAAACTCAATACTGTTTTTTTATATTTAAATTATGTAATCTCATTCACTGATTTTACATCTTTGTTTAAATCGTACCTATGTTACATAAAAGTAAATGTAATCAAGTGTTTGTATTTACATCTAAATTATGTATATTATTTTGATTGTAACTATTTTGTGTGTTCATCACCCTGGTATTTATCTATTCTGTGAATGTTTTCTCAATTTATAATTATTTTGCACAGCCATACCCGTTTCTTAACATCTGCTGTTTCCTCTATCTGAAGGTTGACTACTTTTTAGTTATTAGACCGCTTAAATTGTTCTTTTATGTGTCTGTAAAACCAATTTATGTAAATGTTATGTGAAATAAAGTGTATCTATCTATATATGTAATTAATTGGTGTGATTATCCTAACGGAAGATATTTTTTGAGGTATTTTGTAAGTCAATTAAATTAAGTTTGATTTTGTAAACTATTTATTTCCTTAAAGTAAATAATACTAATATCATATAATATACTGGGATGCACGTATGCATCTTAAGGTGGGGGGGGGGGAATGTCTTGGGGGGTGTGTCTAACACTGTTATTAGGTCAATGACCGAATTATTACCAAACAAATGAGTGTACTTGTCTACTTTCACAATGAAAAGTATTTTTAAGACCAAGACCAAGATTTTTTAATGTAGTATTCAGTTTATCAGCACAAATATTATTTTCGGTGGACCTTGTCTTTTTAAAATAAGTGAGTCTTTTATTAAGACCAAATATTTTCGGTATTCCAAGTACTTTTAGTGACCGAAGTATTTGCAGTCCTTATACTTTTTCTATTGGAAGTATTATTCAGACTCTGTAAGCTCATATATCAAAGCTTTCGGGAGGAGGGAGGGAGTTGAACTATTCCCTCCCATTATCACAAAAATACCTCTCTCTTTCTTTCTCTCCTGCCTTTCCTCTCCTGAGCTATTATCTTACGTATTTTGTGTTTCCTTACGGGTCATGGCTTTCACTGTGTCTTCCATTTTTTATTCTATGGTAACTGAAAAGAAAGAAAAGACAATTTTCTTACTCAAATACTTTTATTACAAAACGAAACGGCTTAGAGACTAGTTCCGGCTTATATAAAATATTAATTAATTTATTCGTACAAAAATAACTTACGCACCTACAAAAATAATCATTACATCAGTGTGATATCATGGTTATATTTAATCTAAATGATTGTATATAATTTGCGTGCAAAATATATATTTTTCGTATAAAAATGAAACAAACGTTTGTACCACTATGTTTTTCTTTGGCATGTTAAAAACACACTGTTTCAATAACATATTTGTATTAAATCTACTTTTAAATATGGCTTTTATTTTTAAAGGACGGATGTTACTTCCCACATATTAAAATAATTAATTTACAAAAAAAATATAAAGAAAACTTAATTCGAATATAAATGGTAAATAAAGATGAAAAAACCTGGCACGTATACTACAAATAGACATAGTACATTTCTCTGCACGTTGCATAAGTATGTAGCAATCATATGCCGAATTCATTTAGCAGATTGCGTAAACATTAACATATAACAACCGATGGGGCATAACAAACCGCTCGAGAGTTGCGACACCATTGACAAGCTGCGCTTACCTAACATGACCTCAAAAAGGTACCACTCTGTTAGTATCCCGCTAAGTACCAATTTGAGGTCAATTTTTTCTCATACTTATCCAACGCACAGATACCTCAGAACGACGTACATGGCTTCTCGTTTCGCTAAACGAGTTCTGGACTTGCGAAACCAGCAGTCGATGGATAGTTACTTAACGATAGCAATCTTGGTGGGGAGGCCTGTGAGACTGCTCGCAGTGAAGCAATAGTTAACTTTAACATCAGGTTTATAATGATCGGAATCATTATTGGAAACCGAAAGCTGTTTATCGATTAGTTCAGATATTGATGTTAGGAAAAACCCCGAAACGAAATAGAAAGTGGTTTTATCAGATGCAGCCAATTGAGTCAGCAATTGATTTAATGCGAGCAACCTTAGACCCTTTGTCACAAATTAAGTTCATTAAACGCTGACTCTTTAATGAGGATGGACGTTTGAACCCAACCTGAGACCAAAGGTCAGACCTCAACTAGCGCTAACCTAATCAAACCTAATTAAGCGGAATGTCTGAGTCTTAAAGAGGTTTCAAACAAAACCCCGAAATCCACAAATGCAAAACTAGTAAAAAACTTTCAAATCAAAGTTAATTCAAGCAAGTCGTATCGTATCGTATATGGCGTTCGTAATACTGTAACTAGCACTCTGTCTCACCTTCCTTCCTTTCCGTTATATAGTGTTCCACTTCCCGCAAAGAATGGAAAAGCTTCCACGCTATCACTACACCAGTCAACTCTACAATGGCAATCACAAGAGACGCTCCGGCGATGGACGAGGTGATAATCTTCGTGTAAACAGACGCAACTTTAGCACAACCTAATCTCTCGTTTGCCTCCTTATCCGTGAACTCGCAGGTAGCTCTGTAGTAACTATCCATGCAGCAACTCAACGGAAGATCATATCTGGAGCTCTTGTAGTCTCTTGCATCATTAGCGCCGCAGCACTTCAATTTCCTCTCGATCCTCCCAAAAGCCTTCAGCGCGTCAGGATTGCTCTTCGTATTCTGGAAGCCGTCGTACACTGTGTCCTTGATGAAGCTGTCCGTGTATTCTCCATCGACGAATACGAAGACCAGCACAGCGCAGATTATTTGGAGAAGAACAATCACAAGCATGACGACACCGTATACGCCGAGCATGCCGCGGCTTTCTTTATTGGCGCCGCACCAGCCGCAGAAGGCGACGAACATGATGAAGATGCCGAGCAGGATGAAGAGCCATGGCGCGACTTGGGGCCAGTAGAGTCTGTAGTCGAGGAGGTAGTGATTCGTGTTCCGAAGGGCGACGAACTCTGCTAGTTCAACGAAGAACCAGATTCCGGTGATGACGGTGGCGAGGCCGAAGACTGCGAATACTATGTTGACGCAGTAGAGAGAGGCTTTGAGCATGTCTTCCTTCCCCATGGTGACGTGTGAGTGGCGCGGTCGTGTAGGAGAGACTGAGGTGCGCGCGCGGACACAAAGTAGTTTTATTCGACGTGCGTTTGCGCAGGTCAGTAGGGCTGGCTCACGGCAGTGAAAATGTAAGTGTGAACTTTGATGCATTTATAGTAGTTTAAGTAGTTCCTTAAATCAAAAGATACTTTTTGGTGCACTTGTAATAATTTACAAAAGACGTGTTCGTTATAAATCACACGTTCTGTTAATAAGTGATCTCAAAAGTATCTACTTACTTTAAGTAAAGATTATATTATTAACCTTAAATTTTGGATGTATTTCACTCAAAAACTATTGTATGGATTTGGTTTAATAAATTGGAACCATAGTCACGGGCTGTTGCTTAATACTGAATAAATGCTAAAAGTGTTATTTATTTTCAATTAAATGTTTATCATTTTTCTGTGGCATTTATATAATTAAAAAATAAATAAAATACGTACATTCATATAAAGTTTAGATTAAATTGGTTATGTAAACAATATTTTCTTTATTTTTTAAATCAGAATCAGGCTTTTAATTTCAAGAATTCATTTTTTTTTAATACATAGGTTGAACATGAACGTTGTAACATTTTATCAATTAGATTTTTAAATATCTTCATTTATTAAAACAATTGCTACAAAATTTAAGAAGTAAAAATTAAATGTGTTTTTAGTACCATATTACCATAATAACTTTTCACACAGTTAGCTAAAATCCATGAACTCACGACCCTAGCAGACGCTCCTGACGCTCAGTAATGACTCAATAATTATAGTCACCGTGTTAGCTTGATTACTAATTAAAAAAATACTTAGTTACTAACAGTTTGCCTATAGTAAAAACAATTCGATTTTTTTTCAATTGTAGACCAGTTTCCAATAATGTTGATTGTGTTTTAAAACTGTATTTTGTGACGTCCTGCTTTTATCGAATACCTAAGGTTGGCACTGACGAGTTGATAGCAGTTATTTTACAGTTGAGATAATTTTGATAGCATTCACAAATAGTTATAAGGTGCCGAAAAAGAGGAGTTTATATTACATCGACCATATTGTAAATTATTTTAAAAACGACCTTTTAAAGTGCTCCAAAACTAAATATCTATAATTCCAGCTGGGCATGTTGGTTGTCAGTAATTTTCATACACTTATCCTACTTATTAACATTATTATTGTTATTATTATTATTATTTTTTTGAGTCAAAACTCTTTACTTGATTTTATATATGTTAAATATGTTTAACATATATAATATATATATATATATATATATATATATATATATTATATATTTATATATATATAATGTTATATATTTATGAGTTTATGTATGTTTATCATGTTAAACTACGAAATAATTCTGAAATAAAAACTGTATTTATGTTGCACGGCCGTACCCTTATCTACTATTTCCTCTACCTTAAGGTTGTCTGGAAGAGATCGCTTTCTAGCGATAAGACCGCCTAAATTGTACTATAATTTTTCTGTAAAACCTATTTCTGTAAAGATTTTGTGCAATAAAGTATATCTATCTATCTATCTATCTAAATTCGTTGTGTTGATTGGTTCAATTGTGACGTGTATCGTACTATCTACTAAATAAAAATAAGTCGGGTTTTCCTTCCTGACGCTATAACTCCAGAACGTACGAACGGATTTCCACGATTTTGCATTCCTTGGAAAGGTCTCGGGCTCCGTGAGGTTTATAGCGAAGAAAGTTCAGGAAAAATTCAACAGAAAAGCGGGAAAATCCTCTAAGGCGAAACGCAGTTCGCCTGGACCGCTAGTCTTCATATAAATTCTATGAAAACATAGTTTTTTGATAGGTGTTTTAAGAGTATCTCAGTTGATTTGTCAGTCCCATCCCTTTTTGTTTTTTTTAACCGTAGGAATTGATATTGTGATATTTAATAAATAGACATATTAACGAAAAAAAATACAGAAATTGATTTTAAGGACAAACAATTAGATTTATGTGGTCTAATCGCAGGGAAGCGTTCACATTCAGACAACTTGCGGGTAGAGTAAATAGCGAAAAAAAGTTGGAGAAAGTAATTTTTAAAACACTAACGGTTAAAAACAATTACGTTCTAAACGCTAATTAATTCATATGATGCAAAAGTACTCATCTAAAATAAATAAAAATATGTAGCTAGTCGGCGATTTTTATTTTCCTTAAGTGGACAAACCAGTTCTGATTTCAACGGTTTCTGTTTCTTAAAATTTAACTTTTATCCGAACGAATGTCCTCCCAAGGTGAGATCAACTTAACTACAAAGTGAACTATCAGCCCGATTGATGCCACCATTGGAATGAAGTCATCGTCACAAAAATAAATATAATGCTGATTATCGCTGAAGCATACCACTAAGGTGTAGCCTAATTGTTTTCTTATTGTTAAATATTTCATGTTCAATTTTTATCTGTATTTTTAACTGTTTTTATATGTCTGTACAGTGCCCCCCAAAATCACGACCCAGTGCTTAAACCATAAGACCATGGAGGCGTTATAAACTGCATTGAGCTTTCAACCACCAAAATATATTAACCTCAATTGTAATAGATGCCGTTAATCCTAATTATGTGAGAGACTGACATCATTATACTAATCAGGTCAGGTTAATTAAAGAGGTGAAGTCTATAGGAAGTGCTTGTATGTCTTTACACTCTTTAGTCGTATTTATAACTGACTAGCGATCGCTCGCGACTGCGTATTTTTTTTTTATATTGCACTTCAAGATTGACCTCATCCCACCTGATGTTAAGTGGTAATGAGGTCCTAGCTTAAGGGTGACAAGTACAGCATAATAAATTTGTTACTGTACTTGTCACCCTTAACTTGAAGGCTTGACCCCTGCTACTAATGTAGCACCCCCCAGGACCTCGGAAACCATACTCACACGCAGGAACACAACAACACAGAAGTGATTGTTATTTGGCTTCGATCTTCTGTAAGGTGGAGGTATTTCACCAGTCGGGCTGCTCCAGGTCGAGCGTAAATCGCTATGCCCTACCTCTCTCAAACTCTTACATCCTCCATACTCCCTTATTATATCCTTATGGCGATTGAATATAAACGAGAAACATGGATCATTATTTTTGGCAGTCATATAAAGCAACAAATAAGGTTTATTTTTGTCTGCATTCAGGCATCCTTACAATACACATGAATATATTGTTTTACAATTTAAAAAACACCAGGAACTCTTTATTTGTAAATACTGAAATAATAATCATTTCGTTTGACATATTATGTGTTGTTTATGTCATTACGTGACATATAGCTACATGTAAACTCTATGCTGATAACGCGTGACAATCGACTATTAATTAAAAAACCGGCCAAGTGCGCGTCCGACTCACCCATGAAGGGTTCCGTAGCAGCAAGTAACATAAATAATTTACCGCAGCAAATAACAATCACTTCTGTGTTGTTGTGTTCCTGCGTGTGAGTAAGGTTTCCAAGTTCCTGGAGGATGCTACATTAGTAGCAGGGGTCAAGCCTTCAAGGTAAGGGCGACAAGTCAAGTAACAGATTTATTATGCTGTGCTTATCGCCCTTAAGCCAATCTTGAAGTGCAATATAAAAAAAAGTTTATATTGGGGTTGATTGAATTAAAGGTGAATTGCGATTAACGATTTATGACGTATTAAAAAAACGTGTAACTAGATCTCGTTAAAACCAATTTTCGGTGAAAGTTTGCATGGTAATGAACACCATATATTTTTTAGTTTTATCCTTACCTATTTTAGAAGTTACAGGGGGGAGGACTCACATTTTTTTTTTATATTGCACTTCAAGATTGACCTCATCCCACCTGATGTTAAGTGGTAATGAGGTCCTAGCTTAAGGGCGACATGTACAGCATAATACATCTATTACTGGACTTGTCGCCCTTACCTTGAAGGCTTGACCCCTGCTTCTAATGTAGCACCCCCCAGGAGCTCTGGAAACCTTACTCACACGCAAGAACACAACAACACAGAAGTTATTGTTATTTGGCTGCGGTCTTCTCTAAGGTGGAGGTATTTCACCAGTCGGGCTGCTCCAGTTCGAGCGGTAAATCGCTATGCCCTACCTCACCTACATTTTACCTCTTTGGAAGTCTCTCGCGAATACTATTCAATTTTGAAAATAAGAAATTAGAAACCTTAACGTATTGGTAACCCTATAAATTCCCCATTATTAGTTTGAACTTAAATAACAATTTGGGTCTCAGTTTTAAGTTTGGGGAGCTCCTAAAATTTATTGATTATTTGTGGTAATAAATCTTAAAGCGGTTCACAGAATACATCATACCAAGTTACAACTGTATAGGTCTTATAGTTTAGGAAGAAAGTGGCTGTGACATACGGACGGACGTCCAGACAGACAGAAGAGACGAGTCCATAAGAAGGCCGTTTATCGCCATTTGGCTACGGAACCCTAAAAAACAAAAGCGCCCTGTGTCAGATAAAAAAACACCCGCCAAGTGCGAGTTGAACTATCGCACGTAGGGTTCCGTTCCGTACCTTTGATAAGGTAAGCAACAGAAAGTACACAAATATCACTCAACGTTTTAAGTGCCTTCCTGCTACTAGTTATTCATGAGTAAAAATAGGCAACAAATCACGTTTGTTGTATGTGCGCCTCCTTAATTAGGTATTTTATTTTATTTTGATTAATTTTATATAAAAATAATATAAAACTAAATATTATGTCAATACGAATAGTTGCGTTTACTTGTCACCATTATTAGCATTGGTAAAGAATAATTAAATATCGATTTTTGATTTTATTTAATTTATAGTACCTATTTGTTGTTATAGTAGCAATAGAAAAAACATCATCTGTGAAAATTGCAACTGTCTAGCTCTTACCACCCTATCATCCTGATGACAGACGGATGGACAGACGAACAGCGAAGTCTCAGTAATAGGGTCTCGTTTTTTGGGTACAGAACCCTAAAAAAGTGTATATTTATTTCAATGCATAAGTTCATGCATAAATCTATGAGATCACATACATCGCTCTGATTCTGTGGTAAATAGCTTTAGCACTTGTGTTACAGAAATCAGAAACAACGATCGTACCATAACACCCAGACCCAAGTCAATAAAGAAAAGTTCGTTGCCTATATTGACCCTACCGGGGATAGAACCCGGGACCCCAGAGATAGTGCGACGCCGAAGTTTGGCACGCTTGCCCCTCGGCTACTGAGGTCGTCCAAATAACAAATGTTTTCGGTTTTGTTGAAATTGCATTCCAACAATTTATTAACGAATTAATTTATTTGCAATTTTAATGAGATACTAACATATAAACGGAACAAGTGTTCAAAAGCAATTGAATCACAAAATTAATTACTGAATATTAAACGTACAATATGAAGTGAATTAGTAAAATTCCAAATTGAATATGCCCGAATTATTGATGAATTCCAAAACGTAACAACTGCCACAAATTCGTTTGATCTAACCGCAAAATAGTTTGATATCGACATTAATTTAAGCTTTATTTATTAGGTACGGTCACAGGCAAATATCCAACATATTGTCATATAATTTTTAAGGTTTCCAGAGTTACTCCCAAAAAAGAAATAATCGTATTGGATGACGAAGGGCAATTTCTAAATCTCATAATCGTAAAAATAAATAATATAATTTATAGAAACAGTTTTTCTCTATTAAATAAATATAAATATTGGACAACATCACATACATTGCACTGATTCTGTGGTAAGCTAAAGCACTTGTGTTACAGAAATCAGAAACAATGACGGTACCACAACACCCAGGCCCGAGACAATATAGAAAAGTTCGTTTATCATATTGACCCGACCTGGGATCGAACCCGGAACCTCAGAGATGGTGACGTCAAATTCCAGCACGCTCGCCTCTTGGCTACGGAGGTCGATTGATTAATTGATTGTCAATTTATTGATTGAACGAAAGCAATTCCGTAGGGCAAACATATGGCGTACATTTAGATCTTAATTAATAATGATTGACGTCGATGATAGATGTCGCTCATAGTCTCAAAAATAATTAAGTAATACAAGCAAGAAAAAATGCAACGTTACTGTATCAAACATTAAAATAAGTTTAAAAGGTATACTTAGATTTACATAATATTGATAATTTATATATATAAACAAATATCTACATAACTATAAATTCAGAAGATAAATAAATTGGTTCAGCAATTGACAAATTCATGACTATCATTAGGTACTTGTTAGCGAGAGAGAAGAAGTATTCACGAACTTTAATTTTAAAAATTCTTTTAATCAGGGATTGTCGGGTATCAGCGGGCAGAGCGTTCCAAAGCCGAGCGGCTTGCACAGTGAAAGACTTAGAGAAGAAGTCACTTTGATGTCGAGGAATGTTTAAGCTTAGGTTGTTGCGAAGAGATCGGTCATGAGATTGACAGAGATATTGAAATTGTTTTGTTAGATAGGATGGGGACAATGGATTGTGAAGAATATGGAAAGAAATCAATCTTGAAAACATTTACTACTTCTTCTTACAATTTGAAACAGACAAAATAATCCTCTTTTAACACTGTCGCACGAGTTAATGTCTAAATTAAATGAGTGTAATGTCACCGTTCTTATTATTAAATGAAACCACTTGAACAATTAGAGTCGCTTTATTAGTTGAGTCACCTTTAAGAGTTGACTACGATCATTAATAATTGTTAGACACAAAATGTCGTGTAAAAATTCTGCAAAATAGGACCTATCCTACCTACAGCAGTGCCCATTTTGCTTTAAAGCTTTTACTTTTTAAAAGGAAAAGATAAATGCGTGGAGAACCCACATATTATATTTTTATTTAAGTATTCAAAGATTTATTTCCATGTTATAATTTAAACTTAACATTTACTTATGCAAAAATGTATTGTGACTTTGCTTCGATGTGTTAATGTCACTTAAATGTCTTCTATCGGATTGTTTTTAATATACAAATACTATCTCCCAATACTACTCTTTTCTCGTTATCTACTATTTCTTCTACCTAAAGAGATTGCTTTCTAGCAATAAGACCGCCTAAATTGTACTTGATTATGTCTGTAAATTTTTCTGTGCAATAAAGTGTATCTATCTACCTATTAAGGTACTAATTTATGTTTGTTTATTGAATAACCGTTTAATTAACTGTCCTCAATTAAAGCAGATAGTAATTTTTGACTCATTACGAATCGTAAAATTTTTAACCGGGCATTAATTGGTAAAATCATTCGCGTCTAAACACTCTCCACAAGTTGGCAACATTGGAAAAAATTAAGTGCGCCAACAGCTTACACTTTATTACACCTAATTAAAAATCATAGTATAGTTTTAAATACATAATGAGGATCTCAATATAGAAAGAAATACCTCATTATACCGCGCAGTCTCATTTGTGACGTGTCTCTCTAAACACCTGACATGGGCAGAATCACTGCGTTGTTTTTTTATTTTTTTTAATTATATATTTACTTCAAGATTGACCTCATCCCATCTGATGATAGGTGGTAATGAGGTCCTAGCTTAAGGGCGACAAGTACAGCATAATAAATCTGTTACTGAACGTGTCGTCCTTGAAGGCTTGACCTCTGCTACAAATGCAGCACCCCCCAAGAGCTCTGCAAACCTTACTCACACGCAGGAACACAACAACACAGAAGTGATAGTTATTTGGCTGCGGTCTTCTGTAAGGTGGAGGTATTTCACCAGTCGGGCTGCTCCAGTTCGAGCGTAAACCCTATCTCTCTTAAACTCTTACATCCTCCACAATCCCTTAATTTGTCCTTATGGGGGGTGAATTTAAGCGAGAAACATGCACCTCATTATTTTTGGCAGTCCTATAAACCAACAAATAAGGTTTATTTTTGTCTACATTCAGGCATCCATATAGTACACATTAATATATTGTTTTACAGTTTAAAAAACACCAGGATCTCTTTATTTGTAAATACTGAAATAATAATTATTTCTTTTGACATATTATGTGTTGTTTATGGCATTACGTGACATGCCCTACCTCTCGGACAGAGTCCATCAAAATATCAGAGTATAAGATTTTCGCTCTTGTCAGTTATACGTGATCGAAGTACCTCGGTAGTACTTGTAGTAACCACACCTTCGTCAGTCCCCGTTCACCGTCGTCAGTGGGACCGGTCTAGTTGACACACTTTATTTTTATACTTTCTGATGACGTAACGCGGCAGGTATACTATTGCCTCATAGTTGTTTTGGCAGAAAAGCTTACAACGAAAGCGAATTAAGCGGCTGGAAGCGGATTGTTGCGTTGGAATTCAAAATGGCGGACTGCTTTCAAATAATGGAATAGATTTCCCGCTGAAATCTGTGTAGGTAGCTTGTAGAAAATGAAGCTTATGCTTTTTACCTATGTGCAATAAAGTTTATATATAAATAAATAAATTGAAGTACACAATGAGGGTGTTTGCGCATGGGAAAGCCACTAGATGGCGACACGTAGGTGTGGGGTCCAACTGCTATGTAATTGGTCATTTAAATGTCATGGTGACATGCCTGTCAATGTCATGTAAACCATAACCAATCACGTAGCAGTTGGACCTCACGCCTACGTATCGCCATCTAGTGGATTTCCCATGCGCCTTTGCGCATGGGTAAAGACCCTCATTCGGAAAATCTGGTTTTAAAGTAAAATTAGCAATAATTAAAGACAGATTAGTGTGAAATTGAAATTCAAAATAAATGTCATCTAAACCAACCTCAAATTTACATCGAAGAAACATCTGTTATAAAAATACTGCATTTAGTTTTATTGAATGTGCAAAATATACATAGGTAAGCTGTGCCCGCGACTTCGTTCGCGTGGACTTCATCCTTTCATGGTCGGTTTTACCCCTATTTCCCCATATATTCGAAACATAAAGTAGTCCATAGTTAAATAGAGCTATATTTGTGCCAACTTTCATATTTCTAACTTAATAAATAAACATTTTCCCGTATAAACTTTCAAAGGTGGCATTACCCCCCCCCCCTCCCCCCCTTACTTTCTAACAAAAAGTAGCCTATGTTCGTTGTTGAGGTTCAACGTATACTTATGCCAAATTTCATCAAAATCGGTTGAGAGGTTTAAGCGGGAAAGCGTCACAGACAGACAGACAGACAGAGTTACTTTCGCATTTATAATATTAGTAGGGATTAGTAGGGATTGACTATTTAAAAATATGCCTTATGAATAATATTATTAGTAGAGTCACGGTTTGATAAGGGTTTCCAGTAAAAAGCACGTCGGATTATAATACAAATTCAAATTTACAGTATACAACCAATTTTGTAACTATATTTCTGCAAGATTTTTATGATTGTCGTTTTTTTTTTAATTCGCTGCTCTAAACTTTCTGCATCACCCAAGGGTTGTCTGGTAGAGAAAGATCCTAGTATTAGGTAGGTCCACTTAGGTTGCTTCATTTTTTATATAGAGTCTAACTGTTCATAAGTATTACTAATGCAATCTATATGAATAAAAAATATTGACTTTGACTGTGACATGTACTTTGTTGTGCAATAAAGTAAATACAATAAAAATATATTAATGCTTTCAAGCGATGTAAAGCGCTTTTTGTTAACACACAGATGGTAAACATTTGAAATATTAGTGTTACCAGATTTGTACATTCCATTTATTTATTCTACCAATTTGCACAAGATGATTAATTTAGTATGAGTCACGGTTTTAAAAAGAAATCCTCACAAATACCTTTGTAGAAGAGTAGGTATATCGTTTGCTTGCTAAACTTGTATTAATATATAGGTATGTCGTTTGCTTATGTAAACTTGTAAAAGCTGAGACGCAGTTGCTTGGCAGTTGTCTTTATTATCTTATGATATTTGGGTGAGGATAGAATGAGACAGACTGCGTTTCATCGGCTAGTCTTAGCAATTATTGCTTTATTTGGTCGAACATTAAAATCGTCGAAATATTGTTCGGTGCAGAATTATTTCGTCCCTTTTTACTTTGAATGCTGACGTAATTGAATTGTAAAAGACAAAGTGGTCTGATATTTATTCGTTTAGATTTGTCATTTTGTCGTTTATTTGTTTATCAACGATAAAACCACTTGACCATGCAGCCAGTTTGACGTGACATGATATTATGCAAAAATCAATGCATTTCAGTTAGATAGAGAAATGTTATCAACATATTGAGAGTGGGTGTTGTGGTGCATCATTGTTTCTATTTACTGTAACACAAGTGCTTTAGCTCCTCACCACAAAATCAGAGTAATGTATGTGATTAAATCCGATATTTTGTAATTATTATGTAAATAATAAATCAATATTAGAAAACATCACATATGTTCATTGCTTTAATCCTGTGGTTAGTAGCTTAGGCACTTGTGTTACAGAAACCTGAAACAATGACAGTACAACGCCTAAACTCGAGATAATATAGAAAAGTTCGTTTCCCATATCGACCAGACCGATTATCGAACCCGGGACCTCAGAGAGGGCGCGACGCGCAAGTCCGGCCCACTCGTCTCCCGGCTACGGAGGTCGTCCAAATATTTAACTAGGTTTTTTAAATTACACAAGTATTATTGTGAAAACTAGAATCTTAATGGTCGGTTTCATTATTTTTACGATTCGTAGGTGATGTGTCAAAAGTGACTATCAGTTTTTCTCCAACCGACTACGAGTCGTCAAGACCGTTCCAATAACTAGCTTTTCATATCTGTTAGGGACGAAATGGAAACCCAAATTAAAGGGACAAAAGATATAATAAACTAAAAATACAATAATAAATATAAGGAAAAATCGAGGCACACCAAACCTGTTGCTAAGCAATTCTAGTAACAAAACCCCTAGCAACAGGTTACGTGTGCCTAGTATCTGGGTTGCCAGATCTGTCGCCAACATCCTCCCCCCTGGTAAGAGAATAACATACTATTAGCATTACGGCGACAGATCCAGCTTAACCAGTTTGCGCGCAGGACGACGTAGCGTCCCCGCGCTCGTGTGTACGTCCGCTACCCGCACGATGCCGTCTTTGCCTGGAATTACCTTCGTGACCCTTGCGCGAGGCCAGACCGCCCGAGGCATAGTACCGTCAACTATAACTACAAGATGCAGATTTTTTATAATATTCTGACCCGGGGCCTCGCGGGAGTAGGTTGGGAAGGTATTCCTTCACCCACTGAGACCAAACATGGTCCGCAAGCCGGAGCATCTTCTTGTAGCCTTGCCGGCTGACGAGGTCAGAGTCAGATCTTTCAGGTGACGGTGACGTAGAGCTTGATACCAGGATGAAATGGTTCGAAGAAAGGGAGGGCTCGTCTTCGTGGTCAACTGGAACATTTGTGAGAGGCCGCGAGTTGATCACAAATTCTGCTTCAGTTAAGAGCGTGGCCAACAACTCCTCTTTTGGCATCCTTTCTTTAAGGGCGACGAAAACGGCACGTTTAACGATTTTTACAAGTCGTTTCCAGGCGCTTCCCATAAACGATGACGCCGGTATGAATTTCCACTCTGTCTCATGGGCAGCGGCAAAATCTTGAAGCCTTGTTTTCTTTATGGCATCCCTCGCTTCCTTGAGCAGTATACTGGCGCCAATAAAGGCCAAGATGGTACGTAATTTTCTTATACGGCATATTTGGCATTTAGCCGCAATCTTGTTTACAGGAGCATTTTGAACGGTTTCGTTGTTACCATGCATGGCCCAGGAGTGGTAATGCGTTATTAACACCTGGACTATAGGATGTCGCCCGTTAAGAAATAGTGGTTCCAGAGTCTCTTGTGGCACATTTGGCGCAGAGTTTATTCTACCACGTGCTCTCAGTAGACCGTCGACGCAGATCTTCGGGGAAAACTTAAATAGGCGACTCCTTTTTGGTAGGGCTCTATTATGGGCAAGACAGGCAAGTTCACCGGCAAAGCTTTGCTGTTGAGACGTCTTCATCAGGTGGAGCGTGGCCTGTTTGACGTCACGTGCGAGCAGCGGGCGGAATCCACCGCCAAACGTATAAGTGGGCTGCGCCATGCTGTTCCGCAGCAGGCGTGTGAATTGGTAGACGCGTGCGGTTACTCCGAGTAGCCGCCACCAACTTAAATAACGATCTGCGGACAATGAGGTCAAGTAAATCGAAGTGATTTCCTGGCGTTTCAGTTCGGAATCGTCCTCAGAAGAGATGGGTTTTAAATAAACGCCAATCGAATCTGGCTTATGGAAATTCTGGCTAAGCCTATGCAGTTCACTGTCTGGAGAGTAGCTAGTAAAAATGTGGTTTATCACATGCACTGATGAATGACTATCAGGCAGCTCACCGAATAAAGTCCAGCCCAAGTCAGTGCGAACAGCTGCTGGCTGAGACGAGGTTCCTAATCTATACTCTCTGCATATTAAAAGAGGCCAATCAGAAGTGCCGATAATAATCTTTGGAGTAGCCAAATTATAAACTAGCTCTGAGGAGATGTCTTGTAGGTGGTGAAATCTGGTATCACTAACGGTCACTTTTTGAGACTTTAGTTTTAGATTAGGGATGGCGCGGGCTTTTTGAATAGAAAATTGTTTGACTTGGTATTTTCCGCGAATCTTCAAATCTACCAATTCTACGGGAATATGACTAGTGCCTATTATAGTGTCAACACACATTGCCTCTTGGCACCCGAAACCCCAAGCTTTTCCGCTAACTCCATGTCTAAGAGGGTCACGGAGGCACCGTCATCTAAGAGGGCAAATGTCTCTACTTCGCCAGTAGGACCTGAAAGTACTACTGGCAATATTTTTAAAAGGATTGCGTTTTCATTTCTGGGCCCGCATGCATAAGTAGCACTAGTCATAATAGTATTTTTATTAATAGAAGATAAAACCTCATTCGACTGTGTGAAACCTACTTTATGGCTGTCGAACGAGATTTTTTCTTTATGACTGTCATTGTTGACAGTGTTGACATGGGATGTCGATGGTGTCTGTACGACAGATGTCATGTCAAAATGTAAATTTTTATTATTTACATTTTGAGGAAATGATGAATGTGAATGATTCGGATCATGTAAAACTTTATTATGATGTAGTTTACAGCCGTCGATGCCGCACGCCCTCGCCTTGCAATTCGTGTAGCTGTGTTTTCCTTTACGTAAACACTTCATACAAATCTTACTGTCGCGAACCCACGAAACGCGATCAGGAACACTAAGTGCCGCAAATAGCGGGCACGTCTTTAGAGAGTGTTTGCTATGAGTGCAATACAGACATGCAGGCGAGGCCGAGGGATTTCGCGGAAGGGCCGAACGGGGATGAGAGCTAGTCGATGAATGTGCATCAATGAAATGAGTCTGATGTGGTTTGGAGCGGGCTGGTGATTCTAAGCGGTGCCTTCCCTGTTTTTCGAGGTGATGAGGCGTTGGTAGGTGATAGGAAGCATCGCACGGCATAAAATTTGCTTGGTTTTCAGCCTCGACTTCTAGAAATTGAGCAAAAACTTCAATATTCGGGCGTCCGGCGACACAATGCGCGGCTGCATAATCACACCATTTGTTCTGTAAAAGTGGGTACAGCTTAGAAACTAGAATATCTATGAGCTCCAATGAATATGGATAAGAGGACTCATTTAATGAATTGATGATGCTGATTGAATTTCTGACTTTGCTCGCGAATATGGACAGAGAGTTGGGATTCTTTCCAACTTTGGGCAAGTTTCTGATTGCCGTTAGCTCATGATAAATAATCTGTTTAGGGCGAGCAAATCGCAACTCTAAAGAACGCATAATTGACTCATAGTCGTATGAGCATAGCAACCGGGAATAAACAGCCTCTTTGGCCTCTCCCTGTAGGGCGTTGCTTAGTCTAACAAGATTTTCATGAGCTGTAAAATGAGACTTAGTGGCGTCGAATGTGCGTTTGAATAGAAGCCAATCTAGAACGTGACCGCTAAAATTGGGTAGATTAACCTCAGAATGTTTAACAATTACTCGCTCGACGACATCACTTACGTGCTTAGTTTCGTTACCTTGGCTTGGGACGAGTGAATGTGGCAAACCTTTCTGTAGCTGACACGGTGAAATAACTGATGCTCCAAGAGCAGCAGCCTCTTGTGGAATTTGTGTGACGTTGCGCTCATGTCCCGACTCAGAGTCGGGGCGCGCGATAAAGTGCGCCACACTATCCTCACAATGAAAAACCCCCTTCTCAGGGGCTGAAATGGTGTGCCTCGATTTTTCCTTATATTTATTATTGTATTTTTAGTTTATTATATCTTTTGTCCCTTTAATTTGGGTTTCCATTTCGTCCCTAACAATATCAGCTACGAACTTTTGCAACTTACGCCTCGTATAATATATTACTATCCGTAACTAACGGATAGTTCTTCAAATATTGGAACAGGGCATAAATCGTTGTACTATGTGTACCTACAATCAAAGCAGATACCTTGGACATTCCACCTTTATCTTGTGGTTCTGTGGTAAGGAACTTAGACTCGCGATCCAGAGGTCGTGGGTTGGATTCCCAGGGCAACATATTTGTATAATAAATAAATAAATATTGGACAACATCACATATGTACATTGCTCTTATTCTGTGGTAAGTAGCTTAAGCACTTGTGTTACAGAAATCAGAAACAACGACAGTACCACAACACCCAGACCAGAAAAGTTCGTTTCCTATATTGACCCGACCGGGGATCGAACCCAAGACCTCAGAGATGGTGCGACGCCTAAGTCCGGCACGCTACCCTCTCGGCTACGGAGGTCGTCGTATAATGATTTCAGTTTGTATAGGACATTATAATGGTCATCTAAAATATCTTTAACATATATATTTTTTAAATGATACTTCGCTCCTATTGGTCGCTGACTAATATTATATATTTTAAAGAACCGTATATATGTACTACATACCTACATAGTTGGATTTAGTCCTAAACATAATAATATACGGCAGAGGGAACTTACCAGAGGCTAACAGGTAAATTTATACAACAAAAAAATTCATCGCCTACGATAACTTGCGGTTAGCTCAGTTGGAAGAGCAGCACGCGCGATACGTGAGGGTCGTGGGTTCGAGTCCCGCACCGCTTGTGTAAATTTCTGTTTTTCTAAAAATTTAAAATTCGCTAGTACGGCGTGAAGCTCTATAAAAATTGTAAAAATCTTATATGATGCTTTATGCCTTCCTGGAAAGACTACCAAACACAAAAAGACTTTTCATTTTTACCTATCTATTAGTTTTAAATATAGTTTTAGTGTCAAGATACTCATTGAATGTGGTGTTTACCTTTAATTAATTAATTAATGCGCCAGACAATCACGCCAATCACCTGGTCTTAAACTAAGGTTTTCCCTTGTACTATGACCAGACGATGGATACTATCTGGGGGCGTCATCCCACCACACCCAGACCCAAGTTAATTTAGAAAAGTTCGTTTTCCAATTTAACCCGACCGGGAATCGAACCCGGGACTATTCGCGCTTCGCCGCCTACCTTAGCCACTGCGCCACCGAGGCCGTCTAAAATAGACGATGTACTCAGATTTTATTTAGACTATGCTTGTTTATTTCGATTATGTATAATTTATACATGTAAAATGTATAAATTCAAACAAACCAACTCTTCCAGCTTAATAATATTAGTAGAGGTTAAAATCCAAATTATAGACTTAGTGTTTTGGACCTAAATATCTTTAATGATAATCATTACTTGCTACACACGTGTAGACTCCAATAATGGCAAGTACTAAAAGAGTCACATGACTAATTTGCAAACAATCAACATGACTCACGAGTCGAGCCACGCCAAGGATGCAGCAACGCTTATAAGGTTTTCATAGATTTTCCTCAAACTTTGATAGAAATAAAAAACAAAACAATTTTCTCACACAGATTGTATTGTTTGCAATTAATTAATGTTTACAGTCGGTGAGATCGCCAATACGCCTTAATTAATATCAAAGTTGTTAAATAATTAAGATATACAAAATAAGCTTAGTTAAAACAGCAACACAGTCAAATGAACAGTTTACAAATCCTACTAAGATATTAAACTAGCTATTCCCGATTTTGGGATAAATAGTATCCTATATGTTAATTATACACCTCATCTAATCTATTTATTAAATTTTGTCCAAATTCAGTTTAGGCGTGAAATACAAACATTAAGACATACCGACGTACACGTATTCATCCTTCATGTAGATGTTTATTCCTGTACAAAGCAAAATACTGCATAAATTTCGTAACTAAACAGATAAAAATACTAGAATAACATACAGGTACTTTAAATGATAGTAAAATACAGGTAAAAAGAGAAGCATGTATACACGCGTCAATATGTATGTATGACTTTGAATTGACTACAACTTATGAGTTTTTATTATGGATATCATGTTTTATATTACAAAGAAGTCATTAATATACCATATTCACGTGATTGCATGAAATAAACGCTAGTTCTGTTCACGATTTATAAAAACAACCTTTACTCAAACTATTAAAGTTACAAAGGCATATTAATAATAGGCTTGTGAAAATTGTATTCGATTTTAATTGGACATAGTATATTTATATAGAGATATAAGTATCTCTATATACTGATATATTTTTCCTCAGCTTTGTCTCACATGTTCAAAAAGTGTGTTGCAGAGTGTACAAATATTTTAGGATAATACGTATCATTTAAGTTATCATAGCTCTGGAGACAGTCTCTTTTACATTACTTTCAAAAGACTAATAAATACATCAACATATATATATTTTTTAATATTATTTAAAGTTCATTATAAAAATACTATCTAGTTGCTTAACTCACTAAAGACAATGTCATTTTATATGAGAACAGGTTATTTTGTTACCTACATTGCGTCAAAATTACAATCCAGTCTCATTTAAACAACTTGGTCACTGTAAATTCTCAGTAATTAACAAGACATTTGGGCATAATTAAGAAATATGTTTCGTCATCATCTTGAGAATCGACGTGACTAATAATTTAATTATTTACAATCTCTTTCCGTTCTCCTTAACTTAAATATCATTTTGAATTAATATTTATTATGACACTAACAAAACGTAATTCAATCAAGATCTTATTGTTTCAGATCTTACAAATGATTAAGTATAGAATTGTGATTTTAAAAAAAGTTAACGTGTCTAAACGTGACACCATTTTATGTAGTTAATACGAACTTACTGCGTTTTGACCCGTTAACTCCTTTTAAATGTTTATAATGGAACGCGAAAGTCTTAAATTCTATACAATTGTGATGTTACACGTTTTACTTATTCTAAAAGAAGCATAATTCGTGATATTTCTGTAACTCTTTGTATTACTACAAAGGGAAACAATTTAACCACAAACTCAAATAACAAAGCTTATACCATCGCATAGGTACTATTTCGTAACTCCGAGTTACGTAATTAAAAGGCCCTACCAATACAGACTTTTAAATCAGTCAGTTCACACTTGCGCGGAAAAATCTTACGAAACACATACCTGTAGTTAGTCGCTCTCTACAAACGGAAAGGAAAAACTACGACACACGTACTGTTAAACGATAAAAACACGTCTGACCTAAAAACGTTTCATAAGATATCCCACACAAGCTAACATACTAAATTGAACTTAAAGTTCAAGTGAATAAGACCACACAATGCCACTTCAACGATTTACAATAGCACCTTTTTGCTTTCGGATTCCTGTGCGATGACTATGTTCCTTCTCGCTCTCTGCTCTTTTCGCCGTATAGACTTCAAGACGGCAATAGAAGATAGGAGAACTATGATTCCCACGAGCGCTGTTAAGAGTGATACAGCAGACATGACCTTCACAGCTATACTCGCATACTGCGTGGCAACTTCAGCGCAGCCGTGACGCTCATTCGCTTGCTGGTTCGCAAAGTCACACTCCACAGTATACTGATCCAAGAATCCTCTGTAGTACATATCACAGCACGACTGCGGGAAGGCGGACCGCCAACTCCTGTATTCTCTGCCTTCAATTGCTCCACAGCACTGCATTCTCTTCTCAATATTGGCGAAAGCAGTCTCCGCTTCCGGATTCGGATGCAGCTGATCCTTTATTTGCGCGAAGACATCAAATATCGTCTCCTTGATGAAGTTAATAGACACTTTAGAATCAATGAACACTAGCGCCACAATCGCTGCGGCGATTGCGAAAACTATAGTAACGGAGACGAATACGATGTGCGTGAAGACCAGTCCTTTGCTCGCCTTCTTGATTCCGAAGATGCCGAAGACTGTGTTGCAGATGACGAAGAAGCCGGTTAAGATGAAGAGCCATGGGATGAGCTGGGGCCAGTAGACGTTGAAGTCGAGTAAGTAGTGGTTGACGTTTCGGAAGTCGGTCAAGTATTTCACTTCTACGTAGAGCCAGACGGCGGCGCATAGGAGCGCAAGGCCTAATATCGCGTGGAGTGCACTTGCGACGTAAGTGCACGATTTGAACGCCATGGCGACTGTCCGCTGCCGAGGTGTGTGATGAAATGGCGCGGGCGGCGGGCTCGCGGCTATATGAACTTGAGGTATCGTTGATGAGTCAAGCGAAGCATTAGATCTGCGACAATTAGAGTCTGTTGAATCATAAGGGCCTTCCTGTTTGTGACGGTTTGGTTGACGTTTTGTTTGTTTTTGAGGTTGGTTGTTAGAATGATTAACTTAAACACTTGTGATAAGTCGTGGAGATTAAATAAGATGATTTGTTTACAAAAGAGGTCTTTGACTTTTATTACGCAGTGACAGTCTTTTTTTTCTAACGATGATAGCTGCAAAACCTTATCATCTTTTAGGAGAGCGCAGAAGGCTGTGACGTCACATTTATTTCAAAATATGAAGAATACAATAGGGAAACACAAGTGTATATCATATCAGTCTAATACTTATTTATTGATTTCCCCAAAATACATACATAGTAATTTTAATAGATTTTCTATAAAATTAACCATTTTTGGCACGTTCATATTTAGGTACTTTGGTCCAAACCATGGTATGAACGTACGTACAAATAGGTCTTATTTCTCTTCTAAAGAGTTGCAGGGGTCAGAGGGAAATCTCCACAAAATAATAAAAAACAGTTTAAGTGTGAGGACTAACTTGCTATATTATGTAAAACTTTGTATATTTGTTAATCGATTAGATTAACTTTTGAAATCGTATGCAAGTCTAAATGTCAAACGCTGATGAAAACAAAATCTCCCTACTGTATACCATTTTCTTCGTTTATACACCTACTAGCTGTTAATCGATTTTATTATTTTTATAGTACTAAACGCCGTACTAGCGAACTTTAAATTAGCGAACCTTCCCGCACCGCAAGGGGAGATAAAAATTTTCTGTTTCTAATATTACTAGCTGTTACCCGCCCTTTCACCCTTTATTTTGGGATAAAATGTATCCCAAGTATATTAATGTGGTATGTTATCTCTCATCCTACAAAATTTCTAAATCCGTTCATTAGTTTATGCGTGAAAATGTTACAAACATAGGTACCTACATCCAGACATAATTTATACGTACATTCTAACAAACTTTCACTTATTTAATAGGTAATTGTTGTGCCCACGACTTTGTTCGCGTGGACTACAGGCTTTTTTTCGCAATAAAAGGTAGCCTATGTCCTTTTTCAGGGTCTAAAGATTGTCTGTGCTAAATTTCATCAAAATCGGTTGAGAGTTTTAAGTGGGAAGGCCTAACAGACAGACAGACAGAGTTAATGTCGCATTTATAATATTAGTAGGGATAAGTAGGATATTTAATATTATTTAACAGTAGGTAAATACCTATTTATTTATTCGTCTAAAATTGCATGTCCTACATACCGATATACCCTTATCAAAAGGGCACGCCGTAATGACTTTGAATCTGGGTCTGTAGGACTCTTTCGAAGACTCACAACTACTTAAATCAGCTATCCATCGGAAAATAAAAAAAATAAGACACCATTATGGGTGACCTCATTTTTAAAACGATTTGAACAGGTGTTCATAATAGTTTAGTATATGCAAACTTATCGTAAACAGTTCTAAATAAACGTAACACGAATAATAAATTGCCCGTCAGACGGACAGACTTACTAATTTAATATCTGTTGTGAAAACCAATGAGCTAGGTATGGATTAATATAATATCAATATGCATAACATAGCCTGCCCTCAATTCAACTAAATTACTCCGTAAACAAACTTAATAGCAAAGTTACTTGTCGCACCATGATTGCGTGTAAAAAAATGGCAGGCGTAATTGACGTAGTATGCAAAAGTATGATAAAGTAAAGCAATAAATTATAGCATACATTCGCACTTATTTATATTTTAACATGAAACACGTCATATTATTTAAGTCTGATCACAAAGACGTTACATTGCCTGATATATAAAATGCACCGTAATATTGAATAATTCTATGTTTTATAGTTTAAAACAGTTTTAAAGTTTACATGAACAAGGAATATGATTGAATACGCTTCTGTTGTTAGTTCGAAGAACATTGGGGGTCAAATTAGGTTAGGACTGAGTGAGCACAAGGAATCATCTGTAAATTTTTAATATGGGTTCAATGACTGTCTTAAAAAAGTAAACCTAGATCTAAAGAGTTTTTACATAAAATATAACCTTACATGGTATTTGAAAACATATTATTAACGGAGATCTAACTACCCCTTTTGTGAGGCCTGAGTTAGCATACGCACACCTATTTATTTCAGCTTATATCGTTTTACAAATTGTTGTAGACCTTTTAACTTTAAACATTATCTACTAAATATTAGCCACAATATTGTAACCTTATTAAACAACTAAATATTCTGTGATTTTTTCAAGCGTTTATCTGTTACTGTTCTTTAACATTAACCAAAAACGGCTAAAAGTCACGTTTTTTGTATGGGAACTCCCCTTTAATTATTTATTTTTGAAGTAAATATGTATTTAACTAAATATTCTATGAAATGTTTCAAGCTAGTCTATCTGTTGCCGTTTTTAACATCGAGCAAAAAACAGATAATAATATCACGTTTGTCGTATGGGAGCCACCTTAAATAATTTTATTATGGACAGACAAACAGTGGAGTCTTAGTAACAGGGTCCCGTTGTACCCTTGGGGTACGGAACCCTGATAAACGGGTATAGTACGCATGCAAAGCCGCAGCAGGCCATCATTATTTAATATTTCCCTTGATTTAAACACACATCTTACATCCGAGTTTTCCTCGTTAGGTGCAAGCTGTCTTTTACGTTGACAAAGGAAGACCTATTAAAATATTGCACATTCATAACTGGTTGGTAGAAACCCAATCTAATAGAGCAGACACATTCTTGTGAGATGGATCATATGATTAAGATTTCGTTTCGTTTTACATGTATGATCCTCGCAGAAACAAAGTGTAGGCCAACCAGAATATATCGTAATTCGATTGTTGGTAAACTTTTTTTTTGTATTGCACTTCAAGATTGACCTCATTCCACCTGATGTTAAGTGATAATGAGGTCCTAGCTTAACGACGACAAGCACAGCACAATAAAGCTCTTACTGGACTTGTCACCCTTACCTTAAACGCTTGACCCCTGCTTCTAATGTAGCACCCCCAAGAGCTCTGGAAACCTTACTCACACGCAAGAACACGACAACACCGAAGTGATTGTTATTTGGCTGCGGTCTTTTGTAAGGTGGAGGTATTTCACCAGTCGGGTTGCTATGCCCTACCTCTTTTAAATTCTTTTATGTATATGATCGGATTTTATACTTGAACATTTAAATATTTAGAGCTCCTGGAGGGAGAGGGGGAATGCTACTATTAGTAGCAGGGGTCAAGTAAGGGTGGCAAGTTCAGTTACAGCTATTATTGTGCTTTACCTGTCGAGTTTAAGGCTAATCAGGTCTTGCATACGCAACGCGACTAAATTTTATCGCGCTCTTAACAAACGTCAAAATCGATTGAAGTCAGTGCGTCAGCTGCTGATTGGCTGAAAATACGATTGCGGTGTGCTATTAGCCAATCAATAGTATCGAAACTTTTATCGTCTCATGCGATAAATTTGACATTGCGTATGCTAGGTTTGAATAATAGTTGTTACTGAACTTGTCACCCTTACTTTGTAATAAGTATAAATGGGTTCCTAACCATCTTTTAATACTTATATCAGGTGGGATGACGTCAATCTCGAAGTGCAATATAAAAAAATCCACCTAGTTACCCCAAAAATTAAATACTCTTAAAAAAATTATACAAATAAAAAAACAATTAAAAAAAATTGGTAATTCCTATCTTTGCCGGACCATAAAGAAGTAGAACTCGTTGCCGGCTCATGTGTTTCCTCCTTCCTTTGACATGGATTCCTTCAAAAGGAACGGGAAGGAACACCTTGCGGTTGCGGGCCAGTATGGCGATGCTAACGGATAGGATATTATCGTATCAAATCCGTTGTCATCGCGATGTGGGTTCGTCTCTTGCTTACCATCAGGCTGGGAGGAGCCAATATACTGCGCTGCTATAAAAAGAACTCTAACATGAATATTTTAAGTGTGGATATACAGATACACGACTTTAGCTATATATATATGCTGAGGATTATTCAACTAGGAGGAGACGGAGGCATCACGATATCCCTCTCCGCTAACGCATGTAACAAGTACCAATATCTGAGTCAGATGTTGTTTTTCCACGTAACTCATCATCTCTACGTCTTTTGATCACGATGACACACCATCTTGGTAGGATTTCCTCATTTAATATTCCTTTGATGTCAGATGACGACCTCCGTAGCCGAGAGGCGAGCGGGTTTTGGCGACACGCCATCTCTGAGGTCCCGGGTTCGATCCTTGGTCGGATGGGAAACGAACTTTTTCCGGGCCTGGGTTTTAGTACCGGCGTTATTTTTGATTTCTGTAACACAAGTGCTTAAGTTACTTACCACAGAATCAGAGCGATGTATGTGATGTTTTCCAATATTTATTTTCTTGTATTAGTTTAGATGTAGGTAAATACCTCTGAGTGCTTCTACTTTTATACTTAAATATGTACTATACCCAGACTGTAGAGTTTCGTAGATTGTGAATGTATGTGATGTTGTCCAATATTTATATATTGTATTAATATATAAATAACTCTGAGTGCCTCTACTGTGTCTACTTTTATTGTAAGTCGCCGCCAGATATATCGGAGCAGACAAAGCGACCAAATACTTCTGAACAGTTAAAATATCTAAAAGTTCCATACACCACAAGTTACCATTAATATCTGAACATTCATTACTTCAATAATATCTGAGCAGATGCCAATAACATCTGAACACTCATAACGTCAATATGTGTCACGCACGTCACGTGTCTCATTTAGCTACCTGTATAGATGAATGTTCAGATATTATTGGTAAGTTGTGTTTATGTCGCAGTCATCTGGTTTAATCAGCTATTTGATTGGATCACTAGCGCGTTCATTGAATGACGACGTTTAATTGAATGACTAAAGGACAACTCGTCAAATTGTTTAATATAACGTTCAACTTCTTGACTGAACGTCATTTAGCATAGTCGTTGAATGGGATATAGCTGACATACATGACATAACACACCTTAATAAGATTTTTTAATATGTTTTAACCATTTTTTAGTCTTAAGACCATTAGGGTAAAACATTTTTTTTTACGAATAAATCACTTTATATCTCAATTTCACTCTAAAAATTATCAACACAGTGCTATTCGATTATATCTGTACCAGCTGTTTGACGCCATCTTTGTTTTGATGAGCACTAACGCCGCAGTGGAAAAAAAATGAACTGAATTACAATCACCTGACTGATTACGTCCGCTATGTTCAAAGGGCTATGTTACAATCCGCTAACTTGTTGGACGTTCAGTCAGTCTTATTCATTTAACGTTCGGCCTAGTCATTCAATTAAACGTCGTCATTTAATAAACACGCTAGTGATTCAATCAAATAGCTGTTTCAACCAGATGACTGCGACATTTATAAAAGTTATTGACTAGCATCTGCGCAGATATTATTGAAGTAATGAATGTTCAGATATTAATGGTAACTTGTGGTGTATGGAACTTTTTGACATTTTAACTGTTCAGAAGTATTTGGTCACTTTGTCTGCTCCGATATATCTGACGGCGACTGTACTGGACACATACTGTATAGTAACCTAGACTGTGATTCTTCTGTGGCCGTGAAACAACTAAAGAGACTGGACGCTTTTAATTGGTGATTCAGTTTAATTGATCTGTTTTCGTGTTCCGATCAAATTGACTCTCGCGAGTGAGCTAACCAACAAAACTAAGTGTAATGGAGATTGGTAGTTGGTTTATCAGTGAACTATAGTTCTGTAAGCATATGTTTTGTCTCTGTTCCATATTTTCCAATAATTATCCACGGCCATTGGACGCAGCGTGATACTATATAGCCTAAAGCTATCGGCCGATAAGTATGTAGTTCTAAACATATTCGGCAGAGGGCACTTACCGAAGGCTAACGGTTGATACAGCAGAAAAATTTCTTCGCCTACAATAACTTGCGGTTAGCTCAGTTGGTAAGAGCAGCACGCGCGATACGTGGAGGTCGTGGGTTCGATTCCGGCACTGCAAGGGGAGATAACATTTTTCTGTTTCTAATATTTAGCCTAAAGCTGTCCATATCTATACTAATATTATAAATGTGCAAATAACTCTGTCTGTCTGTCCGGCTTCCACGCCTAAACCATTGAACTGATTTTTATGAAATTTGATAAAGGTATACGTTAAGCTGCTAGAACGTACTATATAGGCTACTTTTTCAAATTCAATATTTGTTTATTCAAGTAGGTTACATATAATAACACTTTCGAATCGTCATCACTACATAGTATAAAACAAAGTAGCTTTTTCTGTCCCTATATCCCTTTGTACGCTTAAATCTTTAAAACTACGCTACTGATTTTGATGCGGTTTTTTTGATAGATAGAGTGATTCCAGAGAAAGGATTTTATGTGTAATAAAGAATAGAAAAGCCAATATTTCTAAATATTTACATTACATCCGTGCGAAGTCGCTAGTTGCATATAATGCAAAGTGATTCTACTTCCGGTTCGGAACCTATATATCTATAATTTTAGCAGATTTTATTTCGGTTTTGTTCATATAAGTATAGGTTATACACCTATTTTATCAACAAATGACAAGGTAATTTACTGGCTTTAATTACTCACTTTACAAACCACATTTACAAAGATAGATATACTTTATTGCACTAGTACAATTTAGGCGGTCCTATCGCTAAGAAGCGATCTTTTCCAACTTTAAGGTGGAGGAAATAGTAGATGGCAAGAAATAGGTATGGCAGTGCAACATAACATTTGTATTGGTGTATCATAATTAGGGTAAAAGAAAGACAGGAAATGTAATTTCATTCTCAGATTAAATTTTATTACCTTTTTTAACTTAAATGTTATTTTGACAAACAAATAATATCATGACATTGTAATATCTAGAGGCTATGAGAATTATTAAGTAACACTTAACACAGACTTAATTTATTGTTTTATTAATAGAAAATACTTTTTGGTAACAATTGCATTATTATTTAATCCTATCTTAAATGGCGTCAGTCACGTTTTATTTGTAAAAAATATTTTTACAAAAATATACAATATATATGCTTCGTTACATACTAATATACATAGATAAATGCTCTCATTAAGAAGGACATTGAAAATATATCTTTTAAAATAACAAAAATTAACTGTGATTCAATTTTAAATAACTATTCGGAGATTTGAAATCTATCTGAAATTCTTCTCACATCATTACCATTTTGTTAATAGTCTTATTAGTTGAATATACCTATAACTTAATTAATAAATAGGTTTCGCATACAAACAACACATTTGCTCACTATTTACAAACAAATAACACACAAACTATTTGCTATTGTAAAAGTATTTGCTTCTTAAACACAAACAAATTAAATTATCACAATTAATAAAGATCATTAAGAAGCACTTAAACAAAACATCAGGTAACTTTCAAAACCGTTTACCTCGAAAAGTAATCGACAAAAGTTACCGACGACGTTTTCGAAACGAAAACGTATGCTCTTTGAACACATTCGTACAAAAATCGCATTCGGAATTCGTTCATTGACTGGGCGGGACAACACTGAATGTCATGGCGTTTCCTAAACTCTAAACAAATAACTTACAACGGTAACTTAAGCGGCTCCTCTTCAGCTTGCGATATAAACTTATCCGACTTACTCCTCGAAGATCTGATGGATAACACCACAGCGATGATACTCCCCGCGCCAACAAACGCCATTATCAAGGCCCCAATTGAACTGTACTTTATGAACAGGTTTGTGTACGTAACAGCCACTTTTGCGCAACCAATCCTCCTCACTACAGTCACCTTGCAGTCTAATAGTACGTCTTCATCGCAGCAAGATTCCGGTATCGGCATTCTCTGGTAATCAACGTAGTCATGGACACCGCAACATCTCAGCCTCCTCTCGATGTTACCGAAAGCGACCGCTTTGTCTTTCCTGGTACTTATTTCGGCGTGTGCGTCGTTTACTGTCGAGCTGATGAATTCTTCTGATTCCTTCGACATGGCGCAGGTTAAGCCGATGATGCCGGCGGCGAAGGCAACCAGAGTCACGATTGAAAGGAACGTCACAAACACGTAAAGAGGCGACTTCCTCTTCGAGCAGGAACTGTAGAAGCCGCAGCCGTTGACGAGGATCACTATGATGCTGACAATGGCGAAGATTAGAGGCAGCACTTGGGGCCAGTAGATGGTGAAGTCGATCACGTGTGTGTCCCTGTTCCTCAGATCGGTGAAGTCTTTCAGCTCCTTGAAGAACCATATCGAAACGGCAGCTAATGCTACCGCGATGACGGTCTGTAGAGCGTTGAATATGTTCGAGATTGATTTGAATGCGGAAGCCGACATTTTGCGTTCGGTTCGGATCGTTGCCGCGTACTGAATGATTCGTTGCGTCATTTCGCAGGCTTATAAACGGACATAGAGCTATGACTCAGTCGGGGTTCGGATAATACGATTTAACAATGTTGACGCAAGTTAGCTGTTGATTTTATGTAAATATTGAGTGTTATTTTTTTCTAAATGTGGTTCTGATTACTAAACAAAGATATATTTCGAATTGGACTAACTACTAATAATAGAGGAGCGTACTACAAATGTTTTTTTTGTCTGTCTGTTTAATTATCATAAAAATAGGTTTTTTTCTGTTTTGTACCTAATCAAAATACAACGGTGATACATTGAATTGAATTGTGGTGTGACGTCTTTAGTGACCATTTATTACCAACATACCTACATTTATTACCAACGTAACGAGCCCCACCCCTCAACTTGGGATCGTTGTATCTAAGTATTTATTGTATATTTAGCGAATGAAAAAAAATGACTAATATTTTTAACGAACTGAAATCAGTCTAGTATTTTTGATCCAGTGTTTATTTATTCCTAATCTTCATTTTATTAAGATATAACTCTACAGTATTTATAGGCGTAACTTAAGGTTCTAAATTTCAATTGACCACGTGACTCGTAGAAATAATTATTTGAGGTAATTAACATCCTAACAATCGCATAGCAATATATTCTCGACTGTTTCATGCATGTAGACGAAAACTTGCATACTTTTGCTAAAAAATCAGACACTCTTAACATTATTTTATTTTTTATATTACACTTCAAGATTGACCTCATCCCACCTGATGTTAAGTGAAAAAGAGGTCCTAGCTTAAGGGCGACAAGTAGAGCATTATAAAGCTGTTACTGGACTTTTCACCCTTACCTTGAAGGCTTGACCCCTGCTACTAATGTAGCATCCCCCAGGAGCTCTGGAAACCTTACTCACACGCAGGAACACAACAACACAGAAGTGATTTATTTGGCTGCGGTCTTCTGTAAGGTGGAGGTATTTCACCAGTCGGGCTGCTCCAGTTCGAGCGATAAATCGCTATGCCCCACTTCTTTTAATATAATTAACACTAGAAATAATAACAAGCTTCCTGTTCCTAAATGTAAAACTTAATAAAATATGTAATTCTTTTTGTTGCTTTAAGCTATTAATCTTTACATATTTTAAACAAACAGAAATATTTTATTTCCCCTTGCGTTTTACAAAGTTTCTTTAAAACATGTTAAGTGTGCGAGTACGGCGTAAAGTACTATAAAAAATCAATAGTTTCTAATATTATAAAGCTCAAGATTTGTTTGTTTGTATGTTTGTTTGAACTACTGGTTTGAATGGAAAAATATACTTCTGTGTTGGCCCATTTATCAACCAATCAAATATTTATTTATACATACATACATAGCTCTTATTCTGCGGTAAGTAGCTAAAGCACTTGTGTTACAGAAATCGGTACCACAACATCCACACCCGAGACAATATAGAAAAGTTCGTTTCCCATATTGACCCGACCGGGGATCGAACCCGGAACCTCAGAGATGGCGCGACGCCAAAGTTCGCACGCTCGCCTCGCGGCTACGCAGGCCGTCAAATTTACGAGTATACTCAATCCTCAATCATTTATTGCTGCTATAATGTAGATATTATACAAAGTATTATACAAGTAGATTACGTGTAACACTTTTGAATCGTCATTGAATACAATGCAAAGTGATTCTACTGCCGGTTCAGAACCTATATCTACCGAGAAGACACCGGTAAGAAACTCAGCAGATTAGTTACAGTAGGAGTATTTTCTAGCAATAAATAAAGCTTTTTTTATTAAGGGTGAATGTAGCTTAACTACGCACGCGCCGATCTTCCGCATGGGGACCAGCTGGCTGTGCGTGTGAGGGCACCACAGTCAGCATTGCACCCACGGTCCTCAATGCGAGGTGGGGATGGCCTAGGGGATTGGCCGTCTCCACTTTCCCCCTAAACCATTCCGGGGGGAAGAGTCGGGGCTGCTTGAGAAGCAGCTATTCCGCCGGTGATGTTGTGGTGGTTCATAAAAATTTTCCCTCAGCATTACCATTAAGGCGATGAGGTCCCCCGGGGGGTTTTAGTGGGTAGGCCTGCCCTTCTTAGGGTAGGCCTGCCCTTCTTAGGGCAGGAGAGTCCCACACACGCCGTCCCCTCACTCGGGTGAAGGTGGTGCGCCAAGCATTTGCCCTCGCCAAAAAAAAAGGGTGAATGTAGCTTCCAAATCAAGAAAGAATTTTTGAAAAAGGCACATTAAGTTCTGATTATCATTCTAAATATACACACACACAAATATCTTTCCTCTTTATAATATTAGCGTAGATAGCATAGTTACTTACTGTCTAAGACCTAAACAATCACATTGTTTTGTATTTAATTAGTTAGGTTTAAGGCTATCTCCTTGATACACAATATTTTCCTGTGATGACAATACAAGCTAAGAGTCACGTCAGATAGTTAACTAGGCAATGACCCTTCGTAGACTAAGTACAAAGATAAATCGGGCTAATAAGCTTTTTCTCGCGACTTCACGCACTTATTTTCATGTTTTTTTTCTAATATTATGTTGTGTATTATGTGTACGACATTAACTACATGTCGACACAAATACAGCGTCAGCAGAATTGGCATAGTAAACAACGCATACGTAGTGCACGATTGGTCAATCAAAACATCGATCCTACATCGCGATGTCAGAGTTATCGTCGCCACTAACCATATGTACAACAAACGAAGATTGGTAGTTGGGCCTTGGTCCCCAAACACATAACACCTAGCTCGGCGGAAGTACTTCCACTTTTAGTAAAGAACATACGTTCTTTACAATGTCGTCTTCCTATCGACAATCATATAATTTTTTTAGGGTAGGTACCAATCAAAAAATGAAGCAGAGTAGCCAGAGAGGATTCAGAAAGGGGTGGGTTGATGGAGTCCTTTGCCTTCTCCCCCCGCTGTCCCGCATCTTGTAGCGATGGGGGGAGGGGCTTAGTAGCCCTGTATTCCGGTGTGTTGAGGCTCGCCTTGCCACCCAGCCTCCAATACCGCACAGGAAGAAGCAAAGCGGGCCACGGCGGAAGAGGAGGATGCGGTATTGCGTTTGCCGGCCTACCAATCCTCCGCGGCCGGTGGGTCTCAAGATTCCATCTGGATCTTGAACGGCTGAAATGAGAGTCTCGGGTGACTGCAGTGGCGGTAGGCAGAAGAGCCGCATAGCAGATCAGGGTACCGCATTTTGTCCCGACTATCAATAATAATTGAGGCACATACGTCATGCTTGTGAACAGGTGCCACCTTTAGGAGCTTACCTCTTAAACATAAACTTAATTATAAGAGAGGTAAGGCATAGCGATTTATCGCTCGAATTGGAGCAGCCCAACTGGTGAAATACCTCCACCTTACAGAAGACCGCAGCCAAATAACAATCACTTCTGTGTTGTTGTGTTCCTGCGTGTGAGTTAAGTTTCCAAAGCTCCTGGGGAGTGCTACATTAATAGCAGGGGTCAAACCTTCAAGGTAAGGGCAACAAGTCTAGTTACAGTTTTACTATGCTGTACTTGTCGTCCATAAGCTAGGACCTCATTATCACATAAAATCAGGTGAGATGAGGTCAATATTGGGGTGCGTTAAAAAAAAATCTTCACTCATCAAAAAAAAAGTACGTGGTTTTCAATACTTAGTTAATAAAATATATTGTCCAGTTGCACATTACAGCGTTCTTAAGGAAATACCTACAAACATTGTGTTTACATACGCAGTGGTATTTACAAACCTACTGGGTTTTATGACATAGTAACAGATGAGTAAAACCTCACGTGGTTTCATTCATAAACTTTGTAGGTACGAGTTAAGTAGTAATGTTTAATGAATTCAATCTGATTTAAAAAACCCCAACCAACAGGTAAATCGTGTGTAAACTTTGATTGAATAATAAATTAACGATTTTGGATTATTTTTTCTTTGCTTGTTTAGTTAGGGTTTTCTTCTTGCCATTTTGTTGTCAGTTTAGAATCTTTAGACTCAATCCTACTAATCTGTCGTTAATTTAATACAATTAATTTATTGTTTATTGATTTCTTTTTTATCAGAGCACTAGTTAATATATCTTAATATTAGTTATTTATGCACTTTCTCCACTATTACCGGACCCATATACAAACTATCTACATGACTGTATCAAGGGTTGACTGGTAGAGAATGCCCCTAGCATTTAGTCCACCTGTTGTACTTATTTGTGCAATAAAGTTTTTAAATATATAATTCAAACGTGACTGACTGATATAGTGATCCATCAACGCAGAGCCCAAACCACTGGACGGATCGGGCTGAAATGTGGCATGCAGGTAGGTGTTAGACGTAGGCATCCGCTAAAAAAGGATTTTTATCAGTTCTGTGTGTTTTTGTGTAAAGAAACAAGACTTGATCGAGTCAAGAGAGGAACTGGCTATTAATACAATGAGTATCTATTAAAACAGCTTATCCTGTCTAAGAGAATTATACAAAGGAAATAAATAACTGAGGTGACCTGCCATTCATGTTCCTAAAATACTTTATCTACAACAGCTACATATACTTATGAGCTACCTATATGACTTGTCAATAAACGAAACGTAAGAAACATTGGGGCTGATTCTTTTTATAAATTGCTTAAAGATAACCTCACACACGCTAAAGGATCGACGTCAGTCGAATGTCGGTCGGAATTGGTACGTTGATTTCACTAAGAATTTTATGTATTTTTTTTTAATTGCACTTCAAGATTGACCTCATTCCACCTGATGTTATGTAGTAATGAGGTCCTAGCTTAAGGGTGACAAGTACAGCATAATAAATTTGTTACTGAACTTGTCGCCCTTACCTTGAAGGCTTGAGCCCTGCAACTAATATAGCACCCCCAGGAGCTCTGGAGACCTTACTCATACGCAGGAACACAACAACACAGAAGTGATTGTTTTTTGGCTGCGGTCTTCTGTAAGGTGGAGGTGTTTCACCAGTCGGGCTGCTCCAGTTCGAGCGATAAATCGCTATGCCCTACCTAAACCTTAAATCAGTAGCTATCGAGCTACTGATTTAAGAAATTCGATAGTGTGCATAGCTCAAAAACTCCAATTTTTGAGTTACTTACCTTTAGATCTAGGTGTGCGATTTAATATCGAGCTATACTTTATCCTCACCTTCCAAAAAACTAAATAGAATCGCCACTTTAACCTATAAACTCAGGTCACAGTTTCATTCACAGACTAAAAATAAATCGTTGGAGTCGAACCACGGAAGGAAAATGAAGGCCACATCTATTGTAGCTTCACAATTACACCAATTGTGTGTGGATCATCCAGCCACATTGTTACATGGAGTTTAACTGTGCGCAGTGTGATCACGGCCTTCGATCTTATTCAGCGATATACTCTATAATGTTTGTATGTATAAACAGCATCATAACATATAAAAAGCATGCATTTTCAAGTCTCTTACTTCAAATATATGGGACTAACATTTAAACTAAGAGAGATTTAATTAAGAAAGGTAGATAGCGATTTATCGCTCCTGGAGCAACTCGACTGTATAGGTACCTTACAGAAGACCCAGTGGCAGATTAACACTTTTGCCGCCAGCAGACCATACAAATTTTGCCGCTCCTTCTGACCTCTGCATTTCTATAACGAACAAGAAAGAAAATATTTTAGAATTAAAAGACCAACCATGATTCTATTTAATTAAACATTTTGGGGCGAATTTGCCGCCCCCTAAGATCTGCCGCCCTAGAAGGCCCTTTACTACAAGGCTGGCAGCCTTCTAGTAAATCCGCCACTGAGAAGACCGCATCCAAATAACAATCACTTCTGTGTTGATGTGTTCCTGCGTGTGAGTAAGGTTTCCAGAGCTCCTGGGGGGTGCTATATTAGGAGCAGGGGTCAAGCCTTCAAGGTAAGGGCGACAAGTCCAGTAACAGCTATTCATCTGTCTCTTGCCTGTCTGTTTGTCTGTCCGGCTTTCACACCTAAACCACTGAACAGATTTTGATGAAGTTTGGTATAAGTAGGTATACGTTGAACCTCTATAACAGACATAAACTACTTTTTGTTTTGAAATGAAGGGGAAATAGGGCCCATTTTTTACGTTACAGATATGAAATTTGGCACAAATATAGGTCGAAACTTAGATTAGCAAATGTACTAATTTTTGTTTCGAATATTAGGGGAGATAGGGGTAAAACCGACCATGACAGTATAAATCTGTAGTCCACGCGAACTAAGTCGCGGGCACAACTAGCAGTCTATATACTTGGTAATGGAATCTTTATTCCGTACGTTTGTCTGTTCATTAACGGATTCGTGCTAATGATACACGAATGAAAACATCAATGACTCATCGCGGGCCGGGTCAAATATACTTCCGAAACTAAACAAGTGATTCTTAGAAATCCGTTTTGTACAAACCGTCAACGCGCGTGCAATACCGCAAATCTAACATTTACCATAAGAATGAATTTCGTCTGTTATTTCACAACATTTAAATCCAAATTAGAACTTACGGAAAAATCTACTTACGCGGTATTGCACGCGCATCGACGAAATGTTATTTGATTTTTAGTAATATTTTGTTTGATTATAGTCATCGCTTTGTCGTTTAATAAAACAATTTAATCTGTGGACACCACATAAGCCTATCGTTATAGACTTAGAACAAATAAGTGAATCAAGCGAAACTAATATTATGAAGAGAAAATATTTGTATTATTATATTTAACGTTTAAACGTAAAAAGTTGTAGATAGTTTTATAAGTTAATACGCAAAATAATAATCATACGATGAAGCAGGGTTCAAACTAGAGTCTTCTCATGTACATATTTACCTCATCCCACCTGATGTTAAGTGGTAATGAGGTCCTAGCTTAAGGGCGATAAGTACAGCATAATAAATCTGTTACTGGACGTGTCGTCCTTACCTTGAAAGCTTGACCCCTGCTACTAATGTAGCACCCCCCAGGAGCTCTGGAAACCTTACTTACATGCAGAAACAACAACACAGTGATTGTTATTTGGCTGCGGTCTTCTGTAGGGTGTAGGTATTTCTCCAGTCGGGCTGCTCCAGTTCAAGCGATAAATCGCTACGCCCTACCTCTCTTTGCATTTGTTTTCGAAATGACATTTGACATTTATGTTGACCTTAATTATAAAAGAGGAGATCAGAGGTAACACGCGGCATAACCTACACCCCCCCCCCCCCACAACCAGTATGACTTAAATAAAAATAAACAGTCGTTTTTAATAAGGATATTCAATATAATTAGTTTCTGCACGGTACATTGAAAATGATCGCTTAGGTAACGTAGCAATCCTGAACTTTAATTAAATAATCTTGATTATTAGATTAATACAAGTATTAGAAGTATAATTTAAATGACTTGTGATGACTTCCAATCATCTATTCTACGAAGTATGTTAACTTAATATAAATAAAACGGGTTTGTCCGCGTCAAATCAAAAATAAATATAAACATGTATGTATTAGGTATCATCACATACATTGCTCTGATTGTGTGGTAAGTAGTTTAAGCACTTGTGCTACAAATCAGACACAACGCCGGTACTAAAACACCCAGACCAAACACAAGGAAAAACATCGTTTTCAATTTAAACCCGACGGGGAAACAAATCTCGGACCCCAGTGATGGCGCGAAGGCAAATTCCGGACCACTAGCCTACGTAGGTCGCTATACTATAGATAGACTGTCTGTCTGTATCTTATAAACAATTAGGATAGAACAAATAGACTAGGTTAAAAGGTATTCTATATGTTAATCTAGAATTTCATCCATCTTTCTACTGAATTTCATTACAATATAATCCTTTTAGTAGTTTTTTTTTATATTGATTGCACTTCGATATTGACCTCATTCCACCTAATGTCAAATGGTATTAGGGCTTAAGGGCGACAAGTACAGTATAAAAACGCTGTTACTGTACTTGTCGCCCTTACCTGAAGGCTTGACCCCTGTTGGACCGGCCATCCCCAGCCTCCCCCCAGCAACCGTGGGGGGAATAGATGGAGCCGTGTAAGCAGCTATTCCTATATAAGTTGTGGTTGGTAAGGCTTAGCCGATTTCCCACAAAACCGCCACTAAGGCGATGGTGGTCCAGCCGGGGGGTTTTAGTGGGTAGTCCTGTCCTATTAGGGCAGGGAGTCCCACACACGCCGTCACCATCCCTCAGGTGACGGTACGGTGCATCAAGGCATTTCCCCCCGTCAACAACAAAAAAAAAGGCTTGACCCTTGTTGGGGTGTTACTAATGTAACACCCCCCAGGAACTCTGTAATAATTAATTCACATGCAGGAACACAACAACACAGAGGTGATTGTTATTTGGCTGCGGTCTTCTGTAAGGTGGAGGTATTTCACCAATCGGGCTGCTCCATCCAGTTCGAGCAATAAATCGCTATGCCCTGCCTCTCTTAAACGTTATTGCGTGAACGAGTAGCAAATAAACATACAGACATCTACTCATTTTTACAAACTTTTCACTTATAATATTAGTAAGATTTTGTTAATACAGAGCCTGATGTGTACCACCGATGTATTTATATAACGTAAAATAGTTCGGTTACTAGAGTAGGTCGTTATATGACTCATACTCAACAGGTAATCATAGTTTTATCTTTCATTCATTAGTTTCTAGGTCACACTATGACGTAAGAAGTGGGACAAAACTAAAGACATGTTGACATGTTCAGTGATAAGAGTTCAAAGACATTTCACCTTGAACCACTAGCTAGTATGCTCATCTTCACATTTAGGCTGTGTCCCCAGTAGGCAAACTGTTAGCGGCCGACTGAGTTTGCGGCGTATCGGTTTAATACGCCCTTCCATATATTTGAAATGGAGTGTCTACAGTCTGCTAGTTGCGCTCACTATACGCAGTTTGCAGCGTTACGCGCGCTGACTGTAGCAGTGAGCGGCCGACTCCCACCAAAACCGGTTCTAATCGGCGGCGACGCACGAAAATTGATTAGAGTTTGCAGCTAACTCAAATTTCAGTTTGCCACAAATTTGCGGGTAACTCAGTCGGCCGCTAACAGTTGGCCTACTGGGGACACGGTCGTATATTCACTGCCCACTTTATGACCACCACAATTTTAACCTTACTTCCTTGAATTAAGAAAACCAATCCAAAACCAGTGAAAGATTGAAACATGCTCAGCCGCATAAAGGGTCTAGCTGCGCCCGCGACTTCGTTCGCGTGACTACAATATTTAGGATTAATTATTTCTAAAACAAAATATTTTTTCTAAAATAAAAGTAGCCTAAGTTACTTCTTATTACATCAGCTACCCACCATTAAAAGTCCCGTTAAATACGGTCCAGCCATTTCAGAGATTAGCCGGAACAAACAGACAGACAAAAATTGTAAAAAATATTTTGGTATATATACCCAATATATGAACTATACGCCACAAAAACGTTTTTCAATTCGAACCAGTATTTCCTGTGATTAGAGCGTCCAAACAAACTCTTTAGATTTTAAAATTGTAGTAAATAATTCTTTGAGAATGTATTAAAAAATAATTTAGAATCATTTTAATCATTTTGCCTACTTGCATGGTACATTTTAAAATTGTTTATCACACCGCATTTGCGAGCTTTAAATATTTTAAAGGAATAAAGCGATATCTAAGAGGTTTATACGACAGAAATTATTTTTTTTATATCATACCCTACGATAACTCATAACTTGCTGTTAGCTCAGTCGGAAGAGCAGCATGCGCGATACGTTAAGGTCGTGGGTTGGAATGCCACAACACAGGGAAATGATTTTATTCTGTTTCTTTATATGTAGTTTTTAAAACTAAGTTGTCAAGATATCATCAACAAACATACATAGTAGAACCAAACCGAACGTACTACTGTTATGACGTCACCTCTCACGTTCTCGACGAGATACAATGATCACATCAGCCTCCAAGATACTCGTTTACTATTAATGAGTCATTCGAGGTTCGCGGTAAAACAGTCATAGTTATTGGTACTGGGATGCCTTATTTGAATGAGCGGAACCAATTTTGTATGTGTAACGTTAATAGTATTCGTTAGTCATAGTATAGTACGTTCATTCATAGATTGAGAAGAGTGGAGTAGCGGGATTTCTTTAGAGACATTAAGCCCGAAACGAAACTGACCTTTTCTTTGCACTTCGAGATTGACCTCCTCCCTCCTGGTGTTAAGTGGTAATGAGGTCCTAGCTTAAGAGCGCCAAGTACAGCATAATAAATCTGTTACTGGACTTGTCGCCTTGAAGGCTTGACCCCTGCTACTAATGTAGCACCCCCCAGGAGCTCTGGAAACCTTACTCACGCGCAGGAGCACAACAACACAGAAAAGATTCTTATTTGGCTGCGGTCTTCTGTAAGGTGGAGGTGTTTCACCAATCGGGCTGCTCCAGTTCGAACGATAAATCGCTATGCCCTACCTCTCTTAAGCTCTTATTTCTAGTATGGATCTTCAGATTGTTCTAAAGTTAACTTAAGCTTGCTGACGTTTCAGCCATCTATCCAACCAGCAATTGCTTCGCTGTACCCGCCTACACACGCCAATTAAATCTCCCCCCCAATCCAAAACGAGTCAACGAAACGCAATTAAAACCGTTTTGTCTTAAAACGTAAACTTGACCGGCGAAGTTTCTTTTGAAGAACAAATTCTGATAACGCAAACTTGTTACAAAGGACACGGGACAAAAGGCTGCTATCATTGTTACTAATTGTTCTGGCTTTATTTTGCTAAATATTATCTCTCCGTTCTATTCTATCGCTTAGAAACTAAACACTGATAATAATAAATATTAGAAACAGAAAATGTTTATCTCCCCTTGCGGTGCAATAGGTATGTAGTTATAAACATATTCGGCAGAGGGCACTTACCGGAGGCTAACGGTTGATACAGCAGAAAAATTTCATCGCCTACGATAACTTGCGGTTAGCTCAGTTGGAAGAGCAGCACGCGCGATACGTGAAGGTCGTGGGTTCGATTCCCGCACCGCAAGCGGAGATAATTGTTTCTGTTTCTAATATTTAAAGTTCGCTAGTACGGCGTATAGTAGGTACTATAAAAATAAAAAATCGGCTGATAATAATAGTCTAGCGGCCTGTGGCTTTGCACATTTGCCTCTGATTCTTTGCTTGTATGTGTCGTAGCGTGATGTTATATAGCCTAAAGCCTTCCTCGATAAATAGACTATTCAACACAATACTATTGTTCGATTAGAACCAGCAGTTACTGAGATTAGATTGTTCAAACAAACACACTCTTCAGCTTTATAATAAACTAGCTGTGCCCGCGACTTCGTTCGCGTGGACTACATCCTTTCATGGTCGGTTTTACCCCTTTCTCCCCTAATATTTGAAACAAAAAGTAGTCTATATTTTAATCCAAGTTTTGAGCTATATTTGTGCGAAATTTCATATCTCTAACTTCAAAAATAAATATTATTCCATATAAACTTTCAAAGGTGGTATTACCACCCTCCCCCCCCCTTATTTTCTAATAAAAAGTAGCCTATGTCCGTTCTTGAGATTCAACGTATACCTATACCAAATTTCACCAAAATCGGTTGTGAGGTTTAAGTAACAGACAGACAGACAGAGTTACTTTCGCATTTATAATATTAGTAGGGATTGTATAATTGTATAATATAGATAATAATAAATGCGCCAGACAACCACACCAATCACCTGGTCTCAAACTAAGGTTTCCCCTTATACTATGAGCACCAGCTGACGGATACGACCGGGGGCGTCATCCCAGCACACCCAGACCCAAGTCAATTTAGAAAAGTTCATTTTCCTGACCTGATCGGAAATCGAACCTGGGGCCTTACGCGCTTTAGCCGCATTCCTTAGCCACTGCGCCACCGAGGTCTTGAAAAATAATATTAGTATAAGTAGATATTGATCCTAAAGCTGAAAGTGAAGCTCTTTGGTAAATAAAACTTGGGTAAATATGCCTATTATTTACTTCCTGTTAATATTCAACGCAAATATTTGTAATGTATGCATCTGGATGAACGTTTGCTGCCTACTCTTTGAGTGATTCCTGATCCAGACAATTTGGAAAACGTACCTTTCTATATTGCCTCAAGTCTGGATGTTGTGGTACCGCCGTTGTTCCAAATATCTGTAACACAAGTGCTAGTTAGTTACCACAGAATCAAAGCAATGTATGTTTGTCCAATGTTTATTTACTCTCTAAACTAAACAGGTCATTCATCCCACAAGCCTTGTTCAAACGAAAACGCGCCCACCCATCCAATTACGGGAGGCGCTCGCACCGCTCAACCTTGAAGCTTTGTTTTCAATTCACAATGACGCTATAATTAGGGCAACATACTCTCCTGATTGCTAATCAGTGTTAAACAATGAGATTATGAGCTGATCCGGTAGGTTTGAACAAAAAAACGTGAATAGAGGTAAAATATACGTGAAGTAGGTAACTTTATATAAATAAATATTGGAGAACATTACATACATTGCTCTGATTCTAAGGTAAGTAGCTCAAGCACTTGTGTTACAGAAATCAAAAACAACGACGGTACCACAACACCCAGATTCGAGACAATATGGTAAAGCTCGTTTCCCATATTGACCCGACCGGAGTTCGACCCCGGGACCTCAGAGATAGTGCAACGTCCGACCCGCTCGCCTCTCGGCTACGGAGGTCGCCTATAATAAATGCGAAAGAGATGACATAGATAAGTTCGTTTTCATATTGAACTGACCGGGAATCGATCCCGCAACCTCAGAGATGACAACGGTCATAAGATGCGGGTTCCATTCTTGCTTACCATCAGGCTGTGACGAGCCAATATACTGTGCTTGTATAAACAAATCATCTTCAGTCTGGATTTAAAATGAACTGAAAGTTGAGGTTTTATTTTATTTTATATTACACTTCAAGATTGACCTCATCCCACCTGATGTTAAGTGATAGTGAGGTCCTCACTTAAGGGTGACAAGTACGGCATAATAAAGCTGTTACTGTACTTGTCGCCCTTACCTTGAAGGCTTGCTACTAATGTAGCGCCACCACACTCCCACACGATTGATAACCCGTGAATCACCGGTTATTAATCGATTATTGCCGACCCCTGTAAAAACTTTTTTACAACCTTCTTGAAGATCCCTGGTGCTTTGCATACCATACGGGGAAATAAACATAACAATAGGTGTCGAAAGTTTTCACTGACAGCCCTAGGGGTATAGGCAGTTATCGTTCGGTCGGGGCGCTAGATGGCGCTAGTTTACCTACTTTTTCTCTTTCTACTATGGCGGAGAGCAGGTGGCTCTCACGGCAAGCCCGCAAGGGCAGAGTTGGATCGCGGAGGAAGAGGTGTTTCGTCTGTTAGAGAATCCCGACTCCCTCACAACTGGCTACCGAGGTGGTTTTAGTTGGTGCGAGCCTGACACACCACTCTGTTCCAGAAGAGAGTGACGATGCGGTAGGCATTGCCCCTCTACAAAAAAAAGATTTAATTTTCCTAAATACTACATTTAATCCATATCTGTTCGGATGTTGTTGCGTGAAAGACTATTGTGTTTATAAATACATCCAGACATGAATACATTCTTACTAACTTCCGCGTTTTTAATGTACCAGCTGAAGCCGGCAATTTCCAAAAGAATAGCAAGTACCTTACATGTCAATCTTGTATGTCCACTTTTTCATATTTTTGCTTCAACAAATAATCATACAGAACATCTAAATTCAGTGAAGGGGTTTGTTTACGTCACTATTTCATATTTGTTGTACGAATTTACGTCACGGTAGATTTTGCAGTCAAATGTTTGTTAACAGAATAAGGGAAAATAAATGAGGTATATTTTATTTAATCTAACTATTTTTTTTATATTGCACTTCAGGATTGACCTCATCCCACCTGATGTTAAATGGTAATGAGTTCCTAGCTTAAGGGGGACAAGTAGGTACAGCATAATAAATCTGTTACTGGACTTGTCGCCCTTACCTTGACGGCTTGACCCCTGCTACTAATGTACCACCCCCCAGGAGCTCTGGAAACCTTACTCACACGCAGGAACACAACAACACAGAAGTGATTGTGATCGCTATGCCCTACCTCTCTTAAACTATTAAGCCAACATCAATTTTTGAGTTATCTACCAATTTCCATCTTCCCCATTTGAGTTTCAAACAAAATATTCTTTGACGGGGAATTTATTTGTTTTGGTAGTTTTACAACTGTGATATTTTGTGTTTTCCAAACCGACAAGCATAAAACTCGGGTATTTTACCTACTTATTAGGGCAAATGTTTGACAAACTCATGTAAATAAGTTTAGTCACCTGAAACCAATACTTTTCATTGGTTTTCCTTACATTGTATAATATTGGACAACATTAACATCACGTACATTGCTCTGATTCTGTGGTAAGCTTAAGCACTTGTGTTACAGAAATCAGAAACAATGACGGTACCACAACACCCAGGCCCGAGACAATATAAAAAAGTTCTAATTTATTATTTTTATAGTACTATACGCCGTACTAGCGAACTTTAAATATTAGAAACAGAAAATTTTTATCTCCCCTTGCGGTGCGGGAATTGAACCCACGACCTTCACGTATCGCGCGTGCTAACTAACTTTTCTATATTGTCTCGGGTCTGGGTGTTGTGGTACCGTCGTTATTTCTGATTTCTATAACACAAGTGCTTTAGCTACTTACCGCATAATCAGAGCAATGTATGTGATGTTGTCCAATATTTATATTTATTTATTTAACGACTCGTAGATAAGCGTATAGTTATTTACAATAGTATTCTTACTTTCTAATTTTCCGCGCAATCTTTAAAAAAATGTGTAACCAAGGAAAATGCATATATTCATTTTCATATACATATGTATTAAGATTTAGGGTTTAAATTGTAACTAAACGTTTACTGGGTTAAATACGTCATAGCTAGGTAACTAACCAAAACAATGCATTCGCTTATTCATGAGTAAAGACCCAAACAATAGTGTAGATAATTATTATGTAGGTACCTTCATTCGTACAGTCAACAGTAGGTCAAAGTAAACTTGTAGTTTTTTATAAGACCTTAAGCCCATGGCATAAGGGCTATGCAAACTCTAGTGTACTGTGACGTTTTGATTGTATGTAAGTTTCGATAATATTATAGGTAAAAATAAATCCTTTACGATTTGTGGTTTGGCTGGCTACTGTATTGTAACATATCACGGTTTAGTGGTTTGTAGAATACGAATCATGACTAGGTAAAAAACCAGTCAAGTGTAAATCGGACTCGCGGACGAAGATGTTCCCATATCTATTCAAAATTAGAAATAAATAAATAAAATATTGGACTACATCACATACGTTGCTCTGATTCTGCGGTAAGTAGCTTAAGCACTTGTGTTACAGAAATCAGAAGCAACGACGGTACCACAACACCCAGACCTGAGACAATATAGAAAAGTTCGTTTCCCATTTTGACCCGACCGGGATCGAACCCGCAACCTCAGAGATGGCGCGACGCCAAAGTCCGGCCCGCTCGCCTGTCGGCTACGGAGGTCGTCAAACAATATTGTAACCTTAATATACAACTAAATATTCGTTTTGTTTTTCATATTGTACTTCAAGATCGACCTCATTCCACCTGATGTTAAGTGGTAATGAGGTCTTTTTTTTTTTGTCTAGGGGGAAATGCCTATCGCACCGTCACTCTCAGCGGGGAACAGAGAGTTGTGTGTCGGGCTCGCACCGACTAAAACCCCCTCGGTGGACAACGCTGCGCAGTTGTGGGGGAGTCGGGATTCCTTGCGATTCTATACAGGCTCCCCCACAGCGCCTACCACCAAGCGGCCCATCTCGCCGCGCAAATACGTAGCTGGAGCGTGTCCGGCCACCTGACACGCCCCACCCCCTCGGGACCGAGGTAACGGACACCAGGCTTACCCCACGCCTGGCATCTCCGGTCCCAGCAGCGGATCTGCTGTGCGGCTCCGCTGCCTAACCAAGACTCTCAATCCAGCTCTCCCTCCAGATGAAGTCCCGAGACGGCTCCAAAATGGGGCTAGATGTAGGATGTGGAATATATGGTGTGAGTCCAAGAGTCAAACACAGTATGAATCTTGGTAAAAACGCCACGATATTCCAGGCTGAGGTATACGCCATCATAGAATGCGCAGAAGCCAATCGTCAACGAAACTACAAAAATCAGACCATAATCATCTATTCAGATAGCCAAGCAGCTCTGAATGCCATAAATTCGATTACACTAAAATCGAAGTTGGTGAAAGACTGCGTCGATAAACTGAATGAGCTGGGACAACAGAACAAAGTGCTTCTGAAATGGGTACCAGGACATTCAGGAATCATCGGGAACGAGAAAGCTGATGAACTTGCTAAAGCTGGGGCGCAAAGCCAACAGATTGGACCAGAACCATTCTGTGGCATTTCAAAGAACCAGGCTATGCAACTACTAAAAGAAAAACTAAAAGTCGAGTCGGAAAAATACTGGATAAATCAACCAGGCTTAGAACACTCAAAAACACTCATAGTTGGCTACTCGCGCAAATGGACCGAAGAACTGCTACAACTTAGCAGGCCTAGGGCCAGTGCGCTAGTTAGAGCCTTGACTTTGTCCCAAGTCAAAGCTAGACAAACGCTATTATTCTGATAAAAGACTGATAAAGTATGGGGTACCCCAGGGCAGTATACTGGGCCCACTACTTTTCTTGATATATATAAATGACATGCCTAAAATTACTAAATATCCGATGACTCTCTTTGCTGACGATAGTACAATATTATTTACTGGGGCTAAACTGGATACTTATGAAAATGACATAAATAATACACTAGCAGATATTTGTAATTGGTTAACATCGAATAATATAAAAGTTAATCTCAATAAAACTCATATAATGACATTCAAGCAAACTAGACATACAGCTAACTTAGACATTAGATATAAAAATAACAAGATACTTGAAACCGACAAAACCAAATTCTTAGGCCTTTGGTTAGATAACAATGTGACCTGGAAGTATCACATAGAAACTATATGTAAAAAATTAAACAAATACGCATATGCCCTATACAGATTAAGTACAGAAGTTAACCAATCTGCAGTGTTAGTTGCTTACCATGCCCATGTGTCCTCTACCATACGTTACGGTATTATCTTTTGGGGAAATTCTTCAGATAGGGAAATTGTATTTAAGGCACAAAAAAAATGTGTACGATCTTTATGCAGAATCCAATCGACTGACAGCTGCAAACCCTATTTTAAAAGCCTTAAACTTCTAACGCTACCGTCAGCATACATATTGGAGATATCTTTATTTGTTAGAAAAAACTTAAACTTATTTGTGACATTAAATAGTAAACGCCACAAAAATAAAATATGTTCTAAAGTGCATAGAACAGCACTATTCTCCAAAAACATATCAGGCATGGCGCCACGCATATACAATAAATTACCGAATGAAATAAGGAATAAAGAGGATACTACAACATTCAAAAAGTCCCTTTACCATTTTCTTATCGAAAAGGCCTATTACTCAATTAATGAATTCCTCCTGGACAAATTTGATAGATAAGATGATATACAATTTTATTTTTCCAGTAATATTTTTAATTGATTCATTCATTATATTATATACTTCTTATTTGGTGACAATTTTTATTTAATTTTTATAATAACTTGACATTGTTAATTTATTTCAAATGTATTTAAAACTGTTAGTTCATAATAATATATATTGCACACCATGTAACTTGGTAAATTGTAGCTGAGCAATCCCTTAAATTTAAGATCATTCCATGTATACCTACAATTAGCAATAAAATTTCTGATTTCTGATTTCTGACTGGACACTGTAAACTAAAAAGACACCAGTTTCATATGAAGCTGAGTGACTCTGATGAATGCAGATTCTGCAAGGAGGAAAAGGAAACACCTCTTCACCTCCTATGCGACTGTGAATCTCTGATCCACAAACGAAGCATCCACCTGGGACGACATATAGCCCAACCGGATGAATTAAAAACCCTGAAAGCTAGGAAAATACTAGACTTCCTAGAATCGACCCGGCTAAAGGAGTTACTCTAACTGGTGGCGAGTCACAATAGATCTAACAGGTCGCAGTGACCACAGTTCGCTGAACTGCATAGCCCCAAGTACCCCTAATAATAATAATAATAATAAGGGCGACAAGTACAGGATAATAAATCTTTAACTGGACTTGTCGCCCTTACCTTAAAAACTTGACCCCTGCTACTAATGTAGCACCCTCCAGGAGCTCTGGAAACTATACTCACACGCAGGAACACAACACAGAAGTGATTGTTTTTTTTCTGCGGTCTTCTGTAAGGTGGAGGTATTTCACCGGTCGGGCTGCTCCAGTTCGAGCGATAAATCGTCATGCCCTGTGTTCTTGTTAGGAGCGCAATATAATTTACTAAAGCGGTGCATCATTACCAAATGAAAGGTCAACCATTGAGTATCTATTAGATAAACATATTCAGATTTAAACTCACTAATAAATGCCAAAAAATACAACATTAACGACCGTAGTCTCGTTTGGGAGCGACCGCAAATTTATCGCAACGCAACGTCTGCGGTACGTTCAACGCGATGATTTACGGTATTATCTGTCGCTACTGGTTGTACACAGAAAGGGATTGCTGTCTACTGGGAGAATATAGCATGGCGTAGCTTAGTATAGCATCTCATACGCCACGCTAGGAATGGACTCACCTCAACCCATGGCATCGAAGTTTAAGGTAGCTTTTTTGAAGGGGGAAAAAATGCGTTTTCACACCATACTACTACCTTGGGGATGGCAGCGGCGTGTGTGGGTGGGATATCCTAGCCCTTACAGGAACGCAACAACACCGAATTTATTGTTATTTGCCTGTGATCTTCTCTCTAAAGAGGAGGTATTTCACCAATCGGGCTGCTTCAGTTTGACTTCTAAATTGCTATGCCCTTATTTGATTGTAAAAAAGCTGTTAAACAAGCAAATATAACATAAAATTTGAAAACTTCGTTAAGCACCAAATCGCTTGTGCCGGTTCTAGCATTACTGACGCCCTGGACGAATTTCCGCCAGCGCCCCTGTAAAAGCGTATACATACCAATACATCAATTTAGGGGAATACATCTGGGTACCTCAGGGTAGCTTTCTAGCGCCCGTTCAAGTCCGAGCGCCCCTGGCTGTTGCCCAACCGCGCGCCACCCTAACGCCGGCCTTGTCGCTTATATACAATCCCAGTGAACATGGAACCTTTTTAGCACAAAATGCGTAATAAGATGTAACTACTACGCAAGCGAAGTGTGTAAACATAAGTACTCTCCGGTACTTGTATTGATTTAATTAAGCTAATGACTCAACTTCCTTACTAATTGTTACAGCCTACCAACTTACGTACATTATGTTATCTGTTTACGAGTAAATTAAAACAATACGGCTTTGTTTAGTCACGATGATCTGCTAAAATTAAATTAAAGACGTATTTTGTTCGCTAATTATGAACTAATTTAATGACAATTTAAATTTCGATGAAAACGTGATGTTATATGTATAATGGCAACTGGACTTTGATAGTGAATATATTTCTGTCTTATAGCCAACCATACAGCTAGAGTGTTTGTTTCTCTATTGCTTTCCTAGGATTCCATGGGGTTCAATCATGCTGTGGTAGTTATGGCTACGCCGAGTTTCCCATAGCATCACCATTAACGGTGATGAGGCCCAATCAAAGGGCCCAAAATAAGGGGTTTTAATGGGTAGCCGTGCCCTTCTCTGGGCGGGGAGTCCCACACACGCCGTCGCTTTCCACGCGTGATGGTACGGAACATCAATGTATTTCCCCTTGTTAAAAAATGGAGTTCAATCATCGAGTACATACTCGTTCCAAAACACAATTGGGATTGAAGTAAGTTATCCACATAGACTAATAAATAAATAGACAACATCACATACTTTGCTCTGATTCTGTGGTAAGTATGTACCATATTCACTTGTGTTACAGAAATCAGAAACAATGTTGGTACACCCAGACTCGATCCACTATAGAAAAGTTCGTTTCCTATATTGACCCGATCGGGAATCGAACCCGGGACCTCAATGTCCGGCCCGCTCGCCTTTCAAATTACAAATTTCTTTTATTTCAGACTAGCTGTCCCGGGGAACTTCGTAACGCCTATTTTTTTAGTTTCTAATCTTTTAAACCTTCTCTGGACCTCCACAATTATTTCAGAACCAAGATTAGCCAAATCGGTCTAGCTGTTCTCGAGTTTTAGCGAGACTTAACGAACAGCGATTCATTTTTATATATATAAAAAAAATATATATTTGTCATCAGAATAACCACAACCTAATAATAATAATTCAATTATCTATGTTATGCCGTACTTTAGTTCATAGTTAATGCATGTAGTGTTTACCTTTAAAATATTGTACATTTAGAATTTAAGTAATATTGTTGGCTACCATTAAATGTATGATTGTGCAATTGTTGGCAAACCAATAAATAAATAAATAAATAAAATAAAAAATATAAGACTACAAAGATCCTTAGATTAGTAAAAACATTTAGAAAAAGAAATGGTTTAGTAAATTTTACACAAAGAAAATATAATACTTTCGGCTACGGAGGTCGTCCACTAATCTTTTGATACTCGATGCACGATTGAATGCAGTCCTACTTTATAAATTATATATTATTTACCACTCTCCATTGAACATTAGATGTTTACATTTTGAATACAGCTTCACGCCGTTCTAGCAAATTTTTGAAATTTTTAAGAAACAGAAAAAAAAGTATCTCCACGGCCCGATAAGTATGTAGTTCTAAACAAAGTTGGCAGAAGTCTAAAACTTTGTTCGGATAACTTGCTGTTAGCTCAGTTGGAAGAACAACATGCGCGATACGTGAAGGTCGTGGGTTCAAGCCCCACAACACAAGAATTGATGAAATTTTTCTGTTTCTTAAAAAATACTATTGAATATATCTTGCTGGTGGCTTTTCGGTAGAGTTGTAAAAGTTACATATAGCCTACTTGAATATTTAAATATTTGATGTATTGGCCTACCAAAAGGCCCTATACAGAAAAAGTTCAGTCGTTTTAAATTTTAAAACAAAGAGCCAAATGTAAATTTCTCATTAAGCGTAAAGGATTTATTAATGTACTGGGACAATAAGTGGTCTGATTCATTACTGCAATTAAGTCAATGTGCGATGAGATTTATGTGAAAACAAGCTGTGCCCGCGACTTCGTTCGCGTGGACTACAGTGCTTTTTTTTCACCATAAAAGGTAGCCTATGTCCTTTCTCAGGGTCTAAAGATTGTCTGTGCTAAACTTCATCAAAATCAGTTGAGAGGTTTAAGCGGGATTTTTTTTTATATTGCAGTTCTAGATTGACCTCATCGCACCTGATGTTAAGTGGTAATGAGGTCCTTACTTAAGGGCGACAGGTACACCATAATAAATCTGTTACTGGACTTGTCGCCCTTACCTTGAAGGCTTGACCCCTGTTACTAATGTAGCACTCCCCAGGAGCTCTGGAAACCTTACTCACACGCAGGAATACAACAACACAAACTGATTGTTATTTGGCTGCGGTCTTCTGTAAGGTGGAGGTATTTCACCAGTCGGGCTGCTACAGTTCGAGCGATAAATCGCTATGCCCTACCTCTCTTACGAAAAAATAATAGAGAAATCGTAATAGACAGACAGAGTTACTTTTCGAATTTATAATATTAGTAGGGATAGCTGAGCCCACGACTTTGTTCGCATGAACCACATACTTTTATGGTAGGTTTACCCCTATCTCCCCTAATATTTGAAACAACTTACGGAAAACATGTTGCAGTTTATATAACATTATTTATAAGTGGAAACTTAATTGGATTAAGACATTGTCTGTTTGCATCACCTATACCTATCTACTGTTAAAAGTACTGTATGTTTCCTTACAATAAATAAATAAAAGAGTCCAGATTTTAATCCAAGTTCCGAGCCGAATTTCAAATGTCTAGCTTTAAAAAAAACATTTTCCCATATAAACTTTCAAGGGCGGTATTTACCCTCTTCCCCCCTTATTTTCAAAATACAAAGTAGCCTATGTCCATTCTAGAGGTTCAACGTGTCCCTATACCAAATTTCATCAAAATCGGTTGAGTGTTTAAAGCGTGAAAGCCGGACAGACAAATAAAGAGGTACTTTCGCATTTACAATATTAGTATGGATATAATTTTGTTGTGCCACAAATCGATACCAATTGACAACACATCCTGGGCTTTTAATGTTACTACTGAACAAGTCTGGGTGTTGTGGTACCGTCGTTGTTTCTGATTTCTGTAAACTGTGCTTAAGCTACCTACCACAGAATCAGAGCAATGTATGATGTGGTCCAATATTCATTTACTCAATTTAAACACATAACATTTTATCCGAGTCCAATGTGTTACATTTTAAAGTTAAACGAACAAAGATGTAGTTTTTGCCTTCATCAAGTGAGCCACGCCAAAACAAAAACGACCCTCGTGTCCAGAAAATAGAACCCCTATTCCAGCAATCCATTTATTTACCAAGATACAGTTCCATTCCACTCAACAATAAGTATCATTTTAATCCGGTTAAAACCGGGTTTTTTGCTGGGAACAAAAGCGGAGGACGCCCGAACGTGCGCTGGAGTCAATTTAACCGAGCGGCTCAGCTTTAAGCCCGCCGGAGCCGCGGCCTCTGCTCTATCCACCCTTAATCGCAGGGTTTTGATGATTTATAATGCGCCACTCGACCTACAGGGACGGACTTGAAGTGTGGGGGGCGGCGGGGCCCGGAGGGTTCTAATACTTTATTTATTTAGGAAACTGTTAATTCAATTCAATTCAATATTTGTTTATTCAAATAGGTTACATATAATAACACTTTAGAATCGTCATTGTATATAATGCAAAGTGATTCTACTTCCGGTTCGGAACCTATATCTACCGAGAAGACACCGGTAAGAAACTCAGCAGATTAGTTACAGTAGCAGTATCTAACTTATAGCTATGTGTAGAACACTTTGGATCAAGTCATATATACCATTAGGTATTATACTTTCAGTGGGTAATGCCAGACTACGGCCTTACCTTCATCGTTCCTTGATTCGAAAGTTATCCAAGAAATCTACCAGAAAATTTACTAGTTTGTCACTACAATTGTGTTAATGGAAAATAGCTTAAATAGTTTAGCCTCAGATACTAACAACTAAATGATATGAGATTTGTAACTACTCTCTTTAAGTGTTTTGTTTTATGGGGGACAAGACAAACTCATATAATGACGACCTCGGTGGCGGAAAGGTAAGGAATCCTGACTTTCTCGGGTCCATATGGGCCTTTTCTATATTGTCTTGGGTCTGGGTGTTGTGACCTGTGCTTGACGCTACTTACCACAGAATCAGAGCAATGTATGTGATGTTGTCAAATATATATATAATACGACGAGCCCTGCGTATGCCCTTGGTACGTCCCAGCATCCAGTCCACGTTATCTGTTTAAATTAAAACCGACCAGTAGTATATTACTCGGAATTATATTATCAAATTATCTCCACGCTTTGGCTTCCCCATAATTATGCCGGTCTGTGGTGGGGAGAGGCGATAGCTCATTAACGAAGAAAAAGGGTTAACGTCTAATGCAGGGGATTTTTCGAAAAAGAATTGAAAAAAAAAATGAAATCTTTAGAAAAAAACAGTAGTTTAGATATATGTAATTATATACTTAATTGAACGAAAGATTTCAAGAGAGGTAGAGCATAGCAATTTATCGCCAGAACTGAAGCAGCCCGACTGGTGAAATAACTCCACCTTACAGAGGATCCAAATAACAATCACTTCTGTGTTGTTGTGTTCCTGCGTGTGAGCAAGTTTTCCAGAGCCGGGGGTGCCACAATAGAAGCAGGGGTCGAGCCTTCAAGGTAAGAGCGACAAGAACAGTAACAGCTGTATTATGCTGTACTTGTCGCCCTTAAGCTGGGATATCATTACCAGTTAACATCAGGTGGGATGAGGCCAATCTTGAACTGAAATATTTGTTTAACTTTGAACAGCCGGCGCCAAAACGAGATTATTGTCAATTACCCCCTTATGGACACAACCGCGATACACTCTAGGGGAAATAAAAATTTACTTCAAACATTATTCCCAATATCAATTCAAAGAGAATACACGTATTCGTTAGTAGAATACGTCTCTAAATGAACTGTGGATTTTCTACTAAAATGCGGAAAATATCTAGTTGTGAATTTAAGATTGCAATTTTTCTCACGGCTACGGAGAGGCGATAAGATTCTCAAGATTCCTCGTGAGTCAATGGCTGCAACTTTGTTGCAGAAAACAAACAATGATTATGCAACAGCGACTATGAATGAATGCTTATTTACATTGAATGTGCATTTTTTTTTATGAAAAAGTTGGCGCCGATTGATAGTCTTAGGTAGGCATTCATTCTTCTTTGGAAGGATTATCGAAGATTAGTTATAGGCGAATTATATTCAAATCAAATTATTTTAAATCATATATATTATATTTACTAAACGTCTATTTACACCAAATGTAGCCCCCATGTTCAGAACATAAAACTACCGAGCGAAAAATAATTAAATAAGTTGCCGGTAAGTTATTATGTTAAATTAAAAAAGGCGAACTTTTAACTACTTTTATATGTCTACAGTGTACCTATGATGACAATTAATAAAATATATTAAAGTGCCACTTCATAGCTGATTTTTACTCTGTTTTATTAATTTTATCTAAGTATAGTAATCATAGTTAATATTTACTAAAAAAAAGGGTTAGAATCTCAAAGTTAACGTTAGTTATAAAAAAACATAACCTACTACTGTAGCGTTTTGCAAATATTACCACTAAACAGTTAGTAGTTAAAATTTATGTAACAAGATATATATTATATATATTTTAAAAAACCGAACAGTTCGATATTAGTATATCTTGGATGTGAAATTTGTTATTTGTACTACTCAGATGATTTTTATTAGAGACCTTTACCAAGGGAAGTTGTGTCAAAACATGTAATCCTGGTCTGCCGGGGAGTTTTATGAGCAGGTCTACCATTTCAGGGCAGGAGAGTCCCACACACGCCGACACTCTCCCACGGGCGTCGGTACGAAGTGTCACGCATTTCTCCCTGTTGAAAAAAAAATATTAATAAAAAAAAAACATTTAATCCGACATTTTGTAGCAGCCGCCATCTTTGACCGATTTTCATCGAACATAACTGAGAACACTTCCGACTAATTCACCTTTAAAAAAAAACAAAAACACAATGAAATTTAACATAATTAATCTATTAAACTATATCAATCGAAATTCTGATCATTTATTTATGACCTCGGTAGCGCAGCGGCTAAGTTTAGGCGACTATCGAAGCGCGAAAGGTCCCGGTTATGATTCCCGGTCAGGTCAATTTGAGATACAAATTCTAAATTGTTTTTCGCCTGGATGTGCTAGCTCGACGCCCCCAGTTTCACTGCTAATACAAGGTGAAATCGAATAATGACACGATTGTAAAATCTTAACACATTTTGCATTACTCATACTAACATAACTGAATCTTAATAAGATTATTATACCGAATAAGGTACAGAAAAGCAAGGTATACAGTAGTTCGCACAGCCTTGGTATAACCATAGACAAGGTGACTCATAACACAGTCGCCAGCTCATTCATAGCATTATAAGTACATATTATGACTAAGGAGTCATACATCGTCATGCGGTAGTAATTTATTTGTAACAGCTTCATATATTTTAAATAAGGCATATAGGAGTTCATTAATTTCACCTGTGCTTTCAATAACTAGACAGATAATCCCTACTAATATTATAAATGGGTCAATCAACTTTTATTTGTCCTGTAAGCATGGCCGGATCTACCTATGGGCTGATTGGGCTGCAGCCCAGGGCCCCGAGGTTACAAGGGGCCCCCAGATCCCGCTAAAAAGTAGGCCATCATTTGAAAAAAAAATAGTTGTCTGTAGAATGTAGTTAAGGGGGAAATACGTGTAAAAGGTTGTTTTCATGCTGTTTTTCATGATTTTTTTAAAGTTAATAATAATATTATGCATATTATGATTATGAATATGCATAGGCCCCCAAGTAGTTTCAGCCCAGGGCCCCACATATTCACGATCCGGCCATGCCTGTAAGTAATATGTTTTGTCCCTGACCAATAATCGCAGTTCTAAAAAAAATTAAGTGTTTTTTTGGCATATGTCGCATTTATATTATTATTAAGCAAACATACGAGTAATTTATTTTAAATAAATCACTATTAAACTGGAATTTTAATGGTTGTCCAGGTGACAAAACATCTGGATGTAGTGTTTTTTATTTGTCCCCCAGTCGCTAATTATAATGAAACATTACTTTATACAAAGAAATACTATATGGCAATTAATTACGCTTGTACATAATTATTCATTACAGTGTTCACTAAGATGCTAGCATATAGATTTTTGTTTGTTTCATAATTTTACCGAATTTTTTGCATGTTCGTTTTGGTCCCTATTATATTTTATTATTCCGATTTCCACCGGACAACGGTAAAAAAGTTCCGAAACCAAAACATAGATGGGTTGATCAGTGCCTTGACAATAAGTCGGTCGATTTGGTGACAACACTCATCTAACCGCTATTTTTATTTCATCATTGCCGCGGTGTCAGTCGGTCGCGCGCATTTTGAAAAATTGGGTGGCTTTATTGTGTGTCCACCGGACAACCAGCACAAAAACGTAAATATTTGATATATCGTAGTAAATAAAAGTGAAATATATTCTATTTTATCTATATTTTTCATTGCGCGTAAGACCTAATTCAAAATATAATTATTTTTTATCAGGAAGCGCAAAGACTGATAAATGTCACTCGGACAACCAGTCACTTGGACAACCAAAACCGTTGTGCGTGGGAAATTTTGGGTGCCCATAGGACAATTAACGATATAATCAGCATAAAGCAATACTTTTTCTTTCAATAATTAGTCACTAAAGAGCCTCTTACAAAGACTAGAGCATTTAATATAAATTAGATTGATATTTTGACCAATTTCAACTTTTTACTTCTTTACGTGTGGAACACCGAGTAGATGAACGATCCGATGATCTCTGGTGTCAGAGTTTTCAAACCACGTACTACTAGCAGTACTTAGGCCTCTGTCTGACATGATTGTGTAACGACTGCCATCTAATTAATCAATAACTAGAGTCATGTGGATTTCAGAGTCAAATTTACTATTTTATTTAAATAAATCGTGCTGCTCTATGTGGATTCTTAAAATATAAATAATTATCTAAAGAAAAAATGTTAAAATATAAAAAAAAAAATTAAAATTAAAAAACTAAAATTTATCATTGATGTACACTTAAAAGTTGATTGACCCAAATGCGAAGTAGCTCGGTCTGTCTGTTATTATCATTATTCATATATTATCACAAATAAGTACAACAGGTGGACTTAATGCTAGGGGCATTCTCTACCAGTCAATCCCTGGGTCATGTAGATAGTTTGTATATGGATGCGGTGTTACGCTTTCCCGCTTAAACCTCTCAACCGATTTTGATGAAATTTGGTATAAAGATAACTACACCTGAACCTCTAGAACGGACATAGGCTACTTTTTGTTTCGAATTTTAGGGGAGATAGGGGTAAACCCGACCAATTAAGTATGTAGTCCACGTGAACGAAGTGGCGGGCACAGCTATATCACATTGTTTTTTTATAGTAGCGCAGTATATTGACTTCTCCCAGCCTAAGCAAGAGAGGAACCCACATCATAAATTGACGACCTCCGTAGCCGAGAGGCGAGCGGGCTGGACGTTGGTTGGCAACGCGCCATCTCTGAGGTCCCGGGTTCGAACTAGGGTTGCCAACTTTTTTTAGCAGAAATAAAGTATATCTGATTTTAAAGGAGGTTAATAAAGAGTACGGACTTACAAAAAGGAGTATCTATTTTTTACTTTTAAAAAGGTATTTTTTTGTACTTTTTGCGGCACATAACAATTTTTCATTGTTTTTAAAGGAATTGTTAAAAGAGTATTTAAGCGTACTTTATTAGTGTTATAGATTATAGAGTACTCCTACATGATATAGAGGACAATACTCTATTTTAGAGTACGGTTGGCAACCCTAGTTCGATCCCAGATCGGGTAATATGGGATACGAACTTTTCTACATTGTCTCGGGCCTGGGTGTTGTGATACCGTCGTAGTTTCTAATTGTAACACAAATGCTTATGCTACTTATTACAGAATTAGAGCAATGTATGTGATATTGTCTTATATAATTTAAATGTATTTATATATTCAAATTTACCTTTTTGCGGTGGCGCTATGTGGCGGGTCGTTACATTCTCTTTAATATGGTTAAGTGAAGCGATGGCTAGCAAATACGTCATGCTTGTGAACAGGTGCCACCTTTGAGGACTGGTCTGCTCCAGCTTACTTCTCGAAAATAAAACCCTCACTTTCTTATTGTTTCTTCATTCAACTTCAACAACTTCAACAACTATGTATATGACTTGGTCCAAAGTAAGCTACACATAGCTATAAGCTAGATACTGCTACTGTAACTAATCTACTGAGTCTTTTACCGGGGTCTTCTCGGTAAATAAAGGTTCCGAACCGGCATAGTAGAATCACTTTGCGTTGTATTCAATGACGATTCAAAAGTGTTACACGTAACCCACTTTTAATAAAGAAGTATTTCTGACGACCTCGGTAGCGCAGTGGCTAAAGTAGCGCAAAAGGTCCCGGGTTCGATTCCCAATCAGTTTAATTTGGTAAGCGAACATTTCTAAATTGACTTAGGTCTAGGTTCTGGCATGATGCCCCCAGTTAGTATCCGTCGTCTGGTGCTCATAGTACAAGGGAAAACATTAGTTTGTGACTGAAAACTGGTGTTTTTGACCTTTTAACTCATTATGTTGGTAGGTGCCACAGTGTAGCTACTGACGGAGTGACGCACTGTTGCATTGAAGGTCGAGTTCATGATCAAACGAGCCTCGAGCGAACTCCGCAGTTCTGCGAATTGAGATCCAACGGTTTCGCTTTCATTAGTCAACACATATGTACCTCTAGTTTAAAACAAAATCACTTTTTCTGTATATCCTATTGCCTAGAATAATAAAAGAAACCAGCGATAAGCATTTTATTACAGTATTGAAATAATCATGAACAAATAAATCTTATTGTAACATTTTTTTTATAATATTCTTTGTATTTGTAATTTTGCAGATACATACTTGATAATTATAACTTGTCCTATAGGTAGTCTTTAATTGTGTTATAATGTTATTTAATTTAAAGTTCTTTCAGATGTTTACTAAACGAGTGTTCCTTATTGGCGATTCTGTGATAAGTAGCTCAAGCACTTGTGTTACAGAAATCAGTAACAACGATGGTACCACAACACCCAGACCCGAGACAATATAAAAAAGTTCGTTCCCATATTGACCCGATCGGGGTCGAACCCGGGACCTCAGAGATAACGCAACTTCGCAGTCTGGTCCGGTCGCCTCTCGGCTACGGAGCTCGTCAAAATGTGTATCGAGGCTTGTGATGATGATGATGATGTGTACAATAGATAAAAACACGTGACATTCAACTCTCAGTGGTTCAGTGGTTAAGGACCTTAGGCTCGCGATCAAGAGGTCGTGGGTTCGATGCCAAAGTCCGGCCTGCTCGCCTCTCGGCTACGGAAGTCATAAATATCAATCGGTTCAAGATACCTAAAATATATGTATGAAAGAATTATTCCTATTGAAATGATCTAATAAATTATAAATGCTAAAGTAATAAATTATAAATGCGAAAGTAATTCTGTCTGTCTGTCTGTCCGGCTTTCACGCCGAAACTACTGAACCGATTTAAATGAAATTAGGTACACATATATTATAGAGCCTGAGAAAGGACATAGGCTACTTTTTAATGCCAAAAAAGGGTTGTTAGGGGTTGAAAAGGGGGTTGAAAGTTTGTATGGAAACCGAAATCCACGCGGACGAAGTCACGGGCGGCCGCTAGTAACTTATAACTGCTGCCTACTACGTCTTACGCAATGTAGGGCACGAAACCAAAGGCGCTTCTTCAAACCACAAGACTGTTAAAATAGTCGTTAAAACTGACCTCAAAGGGAAATCACAGCTCAAATCAGTAACATAAAATACTCAGGAAAAATACAAATTAAATCGTGATTCATGTATGAGTCAGTCTTGTAGTGACTGCACACCGCAAAATGGCGTTTGAATACAAAACAGGGGGCAATGGAAATATAGCAATTTAATGATAGAGGAAGGACAATGAGTATAATGTGTGTCACCTTTTGATTAAATTAAAACTTAAAGATTTTGAAGTGAGAAAGCGATCTTTTTAATAGTGGCTTTGGTCTGGGTGTACTGATATAATTGGTTAATTTGGACATTTAGTGTTGCGTATACATACATTATTTGAACGAAGCATTTTGTATATAATGTAATAAATATACATCCAGAAGAAATACAAACATCAAAACATACGAGTATCTCGAGTACTTCACGCCGTACTAGCGAACTTTAAATATTAAAATATAAATAAATAAATATTGGACAACATCACATACATTGCTCTGATTCTGCGGTAAGTAGCTTAAGCACTTGTGTTACAGAAATCAGAAACAACACCTAGACCTGAGTCAATATAGACAAGATAGTTTCCCATATTGACCCGACCGGGGATCGAACCCGGGACCTCAGAGATGGGGCGACGTCAAAGTCAGGCCCGCGCGCCTCTCGGCTACGGAGTTCCCTACAAGGGAAGATAAAAATTTTCTCATTCTAATATACGAGTACATACATCCATACATTCTGATCTGACAAACTTTTGGATGTATAATATTAGGAGGATAGGACAATGTAAATAAATCAAGGGGTAAAGTTATAACTAGGTGTAGCCCGCTTTAATTCGAGATAAAAAGTATCCTATAATAATCTGTGAATTAAATATCTCACCTCTCTTTATATCTACCATCTCACCAAATTTAACCCTAATATATTCAAAGTGTTAAGTGATAGGTGAAGGCGAGCCCCGCATCGCAAAGTGTGATGATTTTTTTTCAATATTTAAAGTTGGCTATTGTGGCATGAAGCACTATAAGAAATTGTAAAAAAAAATGTACATTGTTTTTTCTACGTTTAGGTATTAACTACAACGTAGATACATTTTTGCACACTTGTCACCCATGACGATGTACGCTGAAGCACGTTTCAACATTTCAGCACGAGCCATAGATTACCTAATGATGCAGCCGTGAGTCAACCACGTGCAAATGTGCACATTAGGCAAATAAAATGCGTTGAGACCTACTTTGACAACGTGCGATGATAATTATCATCTCTTTTAAAACGTTAAAACGACGGGGTGTTATAAGGTGTGTGTGTGTGTGTGTTTCTAAGGTATTGTAAGTCCTAAAAGGATAAAGTGATTTTGATTTTTTTTAATTTGTGTTGAACTAACTGTGACGTGGACTTAAGATGGCATTTTTAATTATTTAGGCTTGTTACTGTTTAAATACGACAAATGACTATAAATTCCTTTTTAAGCTATTTGAAGTTTTGCACTACAAACAGCTTTGCACTAAGACATGCAGTGTTATGCGTAAAATGTAAAATAAATTCAAACGAATGGAATATCAGAACACATACATATCCTAAATATATACCATACACAAACTAGGACCTAATGTGCAATGTGCTTAACATCAATTTTCCCTACCTGCGGGTATTTGTCATTTTAAAGAAAGGAAAATAAAATGATAATGTAAAGACGCACAGATGTGTAATGTTCCAATATTTTAAAAACAATCTGTTCTAGTTACGGATCGTAATAAATAACACCAGGCGTAAGCTAAAAACTACCGACGGACGACTGATGAGAGCTGATATGGAGATTTGAAATTAGAATTAACGACTCGTAGAAAAGTTTCGTCATTTTTAACACATTACGAATCGTAAAATATTGGAAGCGGGCATTTGTGATCCTATTGGTGCAACTATTGATTCAAAATAATATATCATCCAGTCCATTATCACGCCGCGACCAACAGGCAAACAATCAGTAGAAAATTTGCAAAAAACGGCAATAAGACAAGTGTGAACCGCAATTTGAAGAAATGAGTTAACACACCTAGATCAGTGAGTTGGCTCAATTGCGCGGCGCAGTGTGTTATACAAGTATAATAACATTGCAAATTGCTTAGAAGTAGGCCAATGCTTGTCCCACACCACGTTATATTAGCGTCACACAGGAAACCGTCATAGGAAACACCATTGTTTTTAGTTTTACGCATATAAAACGTAAATGACAAGGGGAAATCGAACATAATAAATAAATAAATAAATAAATAAATATAGGACAACATCACATACATTGCTCTGATTCTGTGGTAAGTAGCTTAAGCACTTGTGTTACAGAAATCAGCAACAACGACGGTACCACAACACCCAGACCCGAGACAATATGGAAAAGTTCGTTTCCCATATTGACCCGACCGAGGATCGAACCCGGAACCTCAGAGATGGCGGTCGCCAAAGTCAGGCCCACTCGCCTCTCGGCTACGGAGGATAATATGTTGTTTTTACCTGTTTTTTACCCAACTGGATGAAATAGGAGAAGGTCAGAGTCAAAGTCAATTCATTTATTAATGTTGGTTACAAGTAACACTTATGCATCGTCAGAATGAACACAAACTAAAATTGAAGCTATAGCCGGTTCGGAACCTAATCCTACCGAGAAGAATCCGGCAAGAAACTCAGTATTTATTCTAATCTTTACAATATTTATAGCTAGAGAACTTAAAACTATGGTGTGTGAGCGAGCAGACAATCATGTCCATATTATTATATGTTTATCGTTTAAATATTGAAGGATTTTTAACACCATAATATTCACCATTTCCTTGACGCTCGGAAACCAAATAAACACTATACCTATTCGTTCATATTCTGAATATGTTAAAATTAGTCACTGTTCATTAGTCTCGCTAAAACTCGACAAACGGTTAAACTGATTTGATAATTTTAGTTTTGAAATAATTGTGGAGGTCCAGGAAAGGTTTAAAGGATTAGAAAATTTTGAAAAAAGGGAGTAACGCCGCGGGACAACTATCTGAGAAAGATAGGGCATAGCGATTTATCGCTCGAACTGGAGCAGCCCGACTGGTGAAATACCTCCACCTTACAGAAGACCGCAGCCAAATACCTCCACCTCCACAGAAGACCGTATTGTTGTGTTCCTGCGTGTGAGCATGGTTTCTAGAGCACTTGGGGGGTGCTTCATTAGCAGCAGGAGTCAAGCCTTCAAGGTAAAGGCGACAAGTCCAATAACATATGCTGTACTTGTCACCCTTAAGCTAGGACCGCATTACCACTTAACATTAGGTGGTTTGAGGTCAATCTTGAAGTGCAATAGGTATAAAAAAAAACTATGAGAAGTTTGACTAAAATTATAATGATGATTTAAATTGAACGCCTTAATCTGCTTCATTTGCTTTATATAGAGACTATTCATAAGTATTACTAATGTAATCTATGTGAATAAAAAATATTTATCTTTAACATTAAATCTTAAGAACTACTGGTTCGAATTGAATAATTATTGTTCTGGTAATATGTGATAACCACGTGATAGTCTAATAACAAGATTCAAACCCGTAATGACCTCATTTCGCCCTCAAACGCGGGATTTGAACCCCGATCCGTTTTTGAGCCTTAATCTCTAACAACTACACTAAGGCAGTAATGTCACATGGCACAATTGATGAATCACATTCGGCACGTGCAAATCTCCACGCGCGCCATTGTTGCGCGTGCGCAGCTGGTTCGTTCGTCAGCTCAGATACCGAAAGGCGCATACTTTCACACGCCGCTAAAACAATGGCTGAGACAGATCGACGCTAAGCAGGTGATAGGCCGCTTCGGATTCCGTGATGCAACCGCCATCTATCGGCTAACATGGGCGTAGTCAAGTTCTAGACCACCCCCCTAGTCTAGACAAGGCAGAATTCTATAAAGAGAGGGGTAGATTAAAAAAGTCCTAGCTAGACTATATTGTTTTGATCTTGGTTTTTTTTTGGTAAAAGGCTTGCGCCGCACATTTTGAAAACTTGTTTTATACTTTGTATTACAAACGACAAAAGTACTTTTATAATTTTTACATACATATTATTCCAATTGGCTTACAAGGCAACGATACTTCACATTAACGTAATCATGTCCAATACTAGGACTTCATCAACATCACACATAAATTGCTCTGATTTTATGATAAGTAGCTTGATCAGAAATAGACAGAAATTAGAAACTAACGGTACTACAACACCCAGACACGGGACAATATAGAAAAATTGGGAGCAGCCACCAGTTAAACATTAGGATGGATATTAACGAATAATAATTCGCTACATCCTGCCATATACAGGATGTGTATGAGACATTTATGTCACGTGTACTTTTTCGCGTGAAATCCCATTGTTTTGAAGCAAATGGTATCCCGCTTGGGATTTACGCGAGGCCTTCCTTTTTTAAACCGTGTTAGAATTACAAGTGAGCTAACGTCAGGAGCAAAATTATTAATGCACCAAAAAGGACATAAATGCACTTAGTGCTAAAGGAATTATTTGCCAGAAAACCCCTAGCTCATGTAGAGAGCTCATTAAATGGTGCATTCAAGTTTAAGAGCCAGAATTTGCGTGTGTAAAAAAAACTCCGGTCAAGTGCGAGTCGGACTAACGCACGAAGGGTTCCGTACCATTAATTAGGTAAATAACAGTAAGTACTCAAATATTATCTAGAAAAAATAGGCAAATAATCGCGTTTGTTGTATCAATCCTCGCCTCAATTATGTTTTAAAGATTTTTAACAGACGACGCAATTTGTAAACGGCGGTAATGTAAACTGTTTTTTTTTTCAGTTATTTACGTAACTTCAGTGGTTTTGGTGCTACGATTTTCTTAACTTTTACTCAAAAAATCTAATTTGTTATGACTCAAAGTCAATATTTTTTTATTCATGTAGATTACATTTGTAATACTTATGAATCGTCTCTATACAATGCAAATGAAGCTACCCCCGGTTCGGAACCTATAACTACCGAGAAGATACCGGCAAGAAACTCAGTAGTTTTTTTTTTACAAATAAAAAGCTAAACTTATTACTAATTTTTGCACCAAGACATACAGTTAGTTTGTCACTTGGGAAAAAAAAAACAAAAAAAGTATATAGTTATTGAAATAAATAAAATAAAAACATTTAAATTAAATTACTGTATATGATATCACGACTGTATATGATATCACGTGCGATATACTACTATTTTCCAAGCTGAATGGTTTGTTTGTTTGTTTAAACGCGCTAATGTCAGTAACTTCTACTGTTTTAAATATATTTTTGCGTTGGATAGTCCAACGCAAAAATATATTCAATCAAAAAATCGGGAACAGTAATTACGCATGCATATTATTAGTATAGATTGGTTTTATAGGGAAGTTGTCATGAACAAGCTGCCGAAGACACATCTTCTAACGGCTTATGCGATCCTAGTACCACGATGAAATAACTCTCAATCAACCGAATCATTGAAATTCAAGAAAGTTACTAAAAACACTTTTGAACCGTCATTGAATACAATAATACGAAGTGACTGTTGAGAAAACTGCTTAGCTTACCTCCAAAGGTATCATGCTATCCTAGTACTTTTATTGTCCGTTTCCAGTATTTGATTTACTACACTTTTTATAAATACATAATATAATTCTACGAGCCGTAAGCTAAAATGGACGACGGAGGACTGATGACAGCTGATATGGAAAGTAAACAATGGAACAGTATTAACGACTCGTAGTCGGTTGGAGAAAAATGGATGTCATTTTTGTTACAAACCGTGCATAAATCGTCATTGAACACAATACAAAGTGGTTTTACTGCTGACAAAACTGCTTAACTGAAGCCTCTAATGGTATCATGCTGCCCTAGTACTTCTATTATTACTTTGAGACAATGCTATACGAATAACAAGGGAAACTTGTCTATGAGTCTGACTCAAGTGTTGTCTATTACGCCTTATTAATTTATAAGGATAATTATCTTTATAAACAGCTACCTACGCTCCCATACTAAGAAACATCGGTACATGATTTTGATGTGGCTAGGCTAGTCATAGCAATTATTACTGTTTGTCATGCCTACCAGTGTTGAGTAAAGAAAACTGTACAATATAGGTATAATTATAATGATGGCATACAACAAGCGAATCGAACTCGTAAAAGTTTAAGAGAGGCAGGGCAAAGCGATTTATCGCTCGAACTAGAGCAGCCCGACTGGTGAAATACCTCCACCTTACAGAACACCGCAGTCAAATAACAATCACTCCGGTGTTGTTGTTTCTGCATGTAAGTAAGGTTTCCAGAGCTTCTGGGGGGTGCTACATTAGTAGCAAGGGTCAAGCCTTCAAGGTAAGGGCGACAAGTCCAGTAACAGATTTATTATGCTGTACTTATCATCCTTAAGCTAGGACCTCATTACCACTTAACATCAGGTGGGATGAGGTCAACCTTGAAGTGTAATATAAAAAAAAAATATGTGTGTAAAAGGTTATCTTCAGATAATACATACATGATGATAAAACACTGATAAACACTCTTACCGAAGCAATTTACATTCATTTTTTGGTGTCAGGGCACTTGTGCTTATAAGGGGACCCCCTAGGAAGAAGGGCTCATCCTAGAGACCTCCAAATCTTGATGAAAATCACAAAAAGGGGACCCACTAGGAAGAAGGGATCACCCTAGTGGCCTCCAAATCTGGAACGTTGGTTAAATCCCCATTCAAATAATATCACATACGTTAACGTCATTCCATAGTATAAGCACTTCTGTTAAGAGAATCAGAACCAACGGTGCTACCACAATGCGTACTTACATTTTTAAACACCCAGGCACAGTACGAACACAAATATTCATCAGATGAATGTTTGTAGTCTCTCTACTCTTAGTTCAACAGCCAAGGCCCAATAGGTGATAAGGCATTGAAAGTCTTTAAGTAGAGATCTGCACCTTGATTGAAGCAGGTCTATTAATATCTAGGCCTATTATATCGTAATGTAGAACGACTTGTAACTTATGACGACCTCTATAGCTGAGAGGCAAGCTGGCCAGACTTCGGCATCATCTCTGATGTCCCGGGTTCGATCCCGATCAGGACAATATGGGAACTTTTCTATATTGTCTCTGGTCTGTCTGTTGTGGGACTGTCGTTGTTTCTCATTTCTGTAACACAAGTGCTTTAGATACTTACAACCGAATCAAATGTATGTTTCATGTTTGTGATGTTGTCCAATATTTACGCCGACGACTCTGTGGCAGTTATGGGTTGTTGGGTTTGCCATGACGCACATACATTTTGTCGTATAATTTTATATATTAAATACTAAATCTGAAAAAATACTTAAGTAGTTTTGTTCGCTGACTTTTAATTATGGTTACAATTGATTAATACACGTTTAAGATAACGCGAAATAATCCCTATGTGCACATGGGTGTAAGTCAAAAATTTACTTTTATTTTTTAAATAAAAAAAGTTTTTAATAGGAACCAAATTCATATTTACATTTATTCAAATAAGAGTTAAATTTTTGGTGACCTCTGTAGCCGAGAGGTGAGCATACGAACCATCTTTGGGGTCCAGGAGACGATTACCGGTCAGGTCAATATCGAAAAGTAACTTTTCTATATTGTGTCGGTTCTGGGTGTTGTGGTATCTAAGTTGTTTTTGATTTTTGCTACACAGGTGCTTAAGTTACTGAGAACATGATCAGCACAATGCAGGTGTTGTTCTTCATCTATTATATAAAAATGAATCGCAAAATGTGTTGGTAAGCGCATAACTCGACAACGCTTGGACCAATTTTGATAATTCTTTTTTTTAATGTTCGTTGAAGTCCATGGATGGTTCTTACGAAAAAAATCGCATAGTAGCCGGGAAAACTCTAAAGACAGCCCTTTTCTTTTTTCAGTACAAACGTTTTCGAACTAAAATTCATAGTCAAGCCACATTCCAAATCTTTTTGACAGGACGAAGTCCGTCGGGTCCGCTAGTTATTTATGTTGTTGGCTTTTTTGTTGTTTTAGTTGGCTTTCCTCAAATTCAAATTATTTGCTAACAATCATAACATCGTGATATAATTATTCATATTCATATTCTTTATTGCACTCCATAAGTCAAGTAGGTATTACATATAAATGTAGTATGTAAGCAACTATAAAGTTGCTTAGAATAAAAGTACAATTTATGGACCCTGTTTATGGACCCACCCAATTTATGGGCACGGCAAACATATAAGAGGTTTCGCGCTTAACATTTGCACCTCCGGACACTGTCACTTTTGCAAAAAATGCAAAAATGAGTTAAATATCTGAACATGATCCTAAAGAACCCTGTTAGGTACTTGGTGCGATAACGTTATTTGTGTAGTACCTACGCATAGTTTCCGTATGAGGACGTGAGTTTCATTGCGACACATCTACAGTTATAATTTACGTTAGATAAAGATTTAGTATATTTTTTTCAACATAAAGTGATTAATATTTATTAAAAAGTTAAGTTAAAAGTTGACGTTGTAGTATAAGCTATTCATCTCATCTATGTATTCTTTAGGTGCTCCTAAACGAGCAATGTTTTCCTGCAATATGTGGCTGCAATACAGTGGTTCCAGCCATACTACGCAATATTGCAGGAATTTCCCAGACATATAGCCACATATGTTTGATGTTGCAGCGAATGGCCGATATTGTTTTGATAGGTTGCCGGACGATCGCTGGGCTGTCGATTTTACTGCAATGTTGCCCAGCCAGTTTTATTGTTGTTTCAGTCGCTCTCAATGGTTATGATATAGTGCATCTTTTTCTACACGACGTGAAGTTGACTGTGAGTGGGCTGTGCGAGGTGACGCACCGTGCCGTGACTGATTGCTATATTCTGTGCAGTTATCACGTTGTTTTGTTTTGGTTTTCGGGTTATGTATGTGAATTATAATTAATAAACAAAAAAAAATAAAAAATAAATAAATCCACATTCTCCGCTTTTTCTTTTTTTATTTTTCTCTTAAAACGATATAGGCTGCTGCGACGATTGTGATTTCGTCAGCCATTGTTGCCGGTTTGTGTGGCTCGTTTAAGAGTCTGCATCATGCGCAATACTATTGCAGACATATCGCAACACATGGCTCGGCCATAGATTGCTCGGCCATGTTTTGTAATGAAATATTTTTGTGATGGCCGGGCCATAGTTGCCACAATAGTGCGGCCACTAATTGCTGAAAAAACATGGCTCGTTTAGGAGCACCTTTAAGTCATTGTTTTGTGTGAGGTGTCAAAGTTTAAAATGCTTATCCTGAAAAACTACATTTTTGCATGAGTGACAGTGTCGCACCGGGGGTGCGATTTAAATATTATTTAAAAATATTAATTTCAATTAAATCTGCCGGTCCGGTACATACGCCGATAAAACAAAAAAAACAACTTAACTACTTTTTAAAAGAGGACTTTATCAATTTTGTTGATTGGCATTTTAATTTATGTGTAGATAACACAGACACGATAGTGTATGATAAATAATAATTTATCGCATAGCCTAAAATCCGTTTAGTGCGATATTTGTAGATTAGTGGCCATTAGTGAATTTGTGATCCAATTATGTGTAAGTATCATGCATTACTATTAATGATTTTTTTATTAAAATAATAGTATTTCTCATTAGTGAGTTAGGTATCTATTCGTTTCAACATATATGTATGTAGTTAGTTGAAGACTGATTAAAATTTTCTTTTTGGCCATTCGGTTATCAAAAAATTTAAGACGTATGTATATAGGTAGTATATTTTAATTTATGAAGTACAAAAACTTATTGAAATACATTTAATATTCAGCGCAAAGTCACTTCATAATACGTTTTTTACGAAATAGTAACGTTAACACACCTCTCTTTTGAAGTTTGATGTGCGAAAACATAACCAATTGTTATAATTATATTCGTTGATGCAAACATTATATTTTAAATCTATACTAATTATAAACTGAAGAGTCTGTTTTTTTATTTTTCTGTTGAATAGTGTATATATTGAAGCAGGCTAAGATTATATATGGGATCCCGCTGCTATTATATTGATATTGGTTAATAGAAGCGAAGAATCAGAGGAAAATGAGAAAAAAACCGGGGACAGTACAAATGTACTACAAAACGCGAAGCTTCTCTATTTGGTCACTAAATTTACTTACCTTACAGAAGACCGCAGCCAAATAACTATCACTCCTGTGTTGTTGTGTTCCTGCATGTGAGTAAGGTTTCTAGAGCTCCTGAGGGGTGCTACATTAGTAGCAGGGGTCAAGCCTTCAAGGTACGAGTGACAAGTCCAGTAACAGATTTACTTTGCTGAACTGGTCGCCCTTAAGCCAGGAACGCCACCACTTAACATCAGGTGGCATGAGGTCAATCTTGAAGTGCGTTATAAAAAAAAGTTAAGTGTTGATTAATACCCGGTTTCAATATTTTACAATTCGTTATGTGTCAAAAATGACAATTTGTTTCTGTCCAACCGACTACGAGTCTAGAACGGTTTTATCTCACGCCTCGTATAACTAATTACTATCCGTAAATAAAACAGATCGTTTTCAAATATTGGAACAAGGCATAATTGTATCTGGCAACAAAATAAAATTAATCGATTTTATTATTTTTATAGTACTATACGCCGTACTAGCGAACTTTAAATATTAGAAACAGAAAAATTTTATCTCCCCCTGCGGTGCGGGAGATAAAATTTTTCTGTTTCTAATAATTAAAATAAAATTATATAACAGAATTAGGGGGCAGTTAAAACTCAGTCAATTTTGCACTCAACTTTCCAGCAAATAAAGACCAATATATCTTCGTAAGTAACTGTTCTACCTTCAAACGGACGTGCTGTTTAACGCAGGATCTCTAGCATAAATTGTACAGTGTACGTGGATCGGAAAACTTTAGTAGATCGAAACTTCTTGAGCGTCCCAAAGACTTGGCAGGATCCGGGCTCAGGCTGCCAAGTCCGCGTCTAGATTTGTTTGAGCGGCTCTAGCAGCCTTATCCAATACACCAGACCGTGAGCCTCGCCAAATCGAACGAGCTTCATTTAGAAGTTAGGTAAGCATAGGTACTTAACTGTGAGTTTGGAAAGAAAGCGGTGTGTGGTGTGTGTGGCAGTGTATAAAGGTCTTGAAATCCATACAAATATTATAAATGCTGCTGTCTCTAACTCTGCCTGTCTGTTTTTTTTATATTACACTTCAAGGTTAATCTCATCCCACCTGTTGTTAAGTAATGAGGTCCTAATTAAGGGTGACATGTACAGCATAATAAATCTGTTACTGGACTTGTCGCCCTTACCTTGAAGGCTTGACCCCTGCTACTAATGTAGCACCCACCAGGAGCTCTGGAAACCTTACTCACACGCAGGAACACAACAACGAAGTGATTGTTATTTGGCTGCGGTCTTCTGTAAGGTGGAAGGGTTTCACCATTTGGGTGTTGCAGTTCTTTTTTTTTATTACACTTCAAGATTGACCTCATCCTACCTGATGTTAAGTGTTAATGAGGTCCTAGCTTAAGGGCGACAAGTAGGTACAGCATAATAAATATGTTACTAGACTTGTCACCCCTACCTTGAAGGCTTGACCCCCATGAGCTCTGGAAATCTTACTCACACGCAGAAACACAACAAAACAGAAGTGATTGTTATTTGGCTTATGTCTTCTGTAAGGTGGAGGTGTTTCACCAGTTGGGTGCTGCAGTTCGAGCGATAAATCGCTATGCCCTACCTCTCTTAAATATACCTATGTTTAATATTTTTGTTCCAGTGTGGTTGTGCCTGCTCTTCATATCCCCAGCGCTGGGGTTCCTCAACCGAGAGCCGCCCCCTCCCGCCGTGGCACGGTCTGAGGTCTACGAGGAGCGCTGGGTCGACGTGAGGCTGAACCACTTCGATGCTTCGAATACTGACACCTTTCCCATGGTCAGTGGAAGATCAATCGGTCGATAAGTTTAATCTATATATCTATATATCAGTAAAGATAGAATGACCTTCGTCTAAATCTTAGGTCCTCTAGATATCAATTAGAAGCACTAAACAACATTAGGGCTAAGGATAGCTTAGAATATTTGCGATTCGTCATATGCGTGGTGCAATGCGTGGTGAGCGGGCCGTTGCTCGTTCAAAAAGTCAACCAGTGACAGTCTTACTTCTTCTTGCCACCGCACTGCCATCGATAAAGACGTTCCGTCAGAGCCACAACTGTCAAAGAATCAACGTTAAAATAGCGAAGCGCCTACATCTACTATATATAAATAAGTCAGGTTTTCCTTCCTCACGCTATAACTCCAGAACGCACGAACCGATTTCCACGGTTTGGCATTCGTTGGAAAGGCCTTGGGCTCCGTGAGGTTTATAGCAAAGAAAATTAACGGAAAATTTCAAAAGAAAAGCGGGAAAATCCTCTAAGGCGTAACGAAGTTCGCCGGGACCGCTAGTATCTATATAAAAGAAAGTCGTGATAGTTACACAAAATGTGTTTTCGATTTGCATAAATAATATATTGTTTTTTGAAGACGGTTAATGCACATTATGCCCCGTTCCAATATTTTACGATTCGTAATGTGTCAAAAATGACAAACCGTTTTTGTAGGAGTCGTTAATTCTAATTTCAAATTTACTTTCCATATCAGCTGTCATCAACAGCAAATCTTCATCCACCCTCACATTCTCGCGTAACTAAATTCATCACTAAAGACATTCGTGACACTACACTAAACTTCTAACCGCGGTAGACATTTGTTAATCACTGGATTCCATGCTGATCAGGGCCGGCGTTAGGGTGGCGCGCGGTTGGGCAATAGCCCAGGGCGCTCGGACTCAAACGGGTGCTAGAAAGCTACCCTAAGGTACCCAGATGTATTCCCCTAAATCGATGTAAATGTATACGCTTTTACAGGGGCGCTGGCGGAAATTCGTCCAGGGCGCCAGCAATGCTAGAACCGAACAGAATTAAGAGAGGTAGGGCATAGCGATTTATCGCTCGAACTGGAGCAGCCCGACTGGTGAAATACCTCCACCTTACAAAAGACCGCAGCCAAATAACAATCACTTCTGTGTTGTTGTGTTCCTGCGTGTGAGTAAGGTTTCCAGAGCTCCTGGGGGGTGCTACATTAGTAGCAGGGGTCAAGCCTTCAAGGTAAGGGCGACAAGTCCAGTAACATATTTATTATGCTGTACTTGTCACCCTTAAGCTAGGACCTCATTACCACTTAACATCAGGTGGGATGAGGTCAATCTTGAAGTGCAATATAAAAAAAAAACCGGCACTGATGCTGATGATAACTTAAATCCGTCTTCTCTATTGAAACTTTTGTACTTTTTGATTTCCATAGGTTCAGGTTCTATCTTAGTACCTATGGTAGTAGCATAAAAGGCGTAATGGATAAAATTGGAACGGTACTTAAGATAACTCCATCAAGACTGTATATGCACCGTTATGCAAAATGTCAAGTTTACTGCGAACACCGAAGGACGTAAAATTCCATTTCAAGTGCTTTAGAATCAGGACAATATGTGTGATGATGCTTAATATTTATTTATTTCCCACAGCGTTTCTACTTCAACCAACTCACATCGAGAGATGACAACATCGTCATCTTCGTGGGAGGCGAGTGGGCCATCACACCAGGATGGGTGACCGGCGGCTTAGCCCACGACCTGGCCGAAATAATTGGCGGCAGCTTGTTCTACACTGAGCACAGATATTATGGCGAGACTAGGCCTACTGAGTAAGTTTTTATTGCCTTTCAACTTATGTTAAAAAAATGCCTGTTGTGAAATACCTAATAGGCAAAACATGGAAAAAACGGCTTAAATATTCAGGTCTTTCTAACACCTGTATATTTGAGCCGTTTGGAGTCGAGACTCTGGGTAGTGTTGCCGTCGATTCGATTGTATATCGATTATAATCGATTATGCAAAAGAGGCCCAAATAATCTAATAATCGATATGACAATCGATAGTATCGATATAATCGATTATATCGATTCCTATCTTAATTAGATATAATCGATTATATCGAAATCAAGTTTAAAGCGATACTATCGATGTAATCGATTATATGGACCTAAAATTAATATTGATATAATCGATCTAATCGATTAATTTTAGGTCGATATAATCCATTATTAACAATTATTAGATTGTAATTGTTTAGATTAGACAATACTATCGATTATATCGATGATATCGATACTATCGAGAGCGAGACGGCTTAAAGAAGCGTCGGAAGACCAGAGGGCTGGCTTTTTCCTTGGCCAGAAAATAAGTCTGGTCATACAAAGAGGGAACGCATCCAGCCATCTTAGTACCATGCCCCTTGGCAGTGACCTGAGACATTTTTTTTATTTGTAGGTTTTTTATGTTTTATGTTTATAATATTTTTATTGAACTTTTAATACCTAATAGTTGTATTTTTTATATATTAATTTGCAAGGAACTTGTTCATAAATATATTAAATACAAAATAAATTACCATGATCCTCTAAATTGCATCATAGCATGCAATCGTAACACTCGTACAAATGGTGAGATTAATGCTGTAGCGATGGGTGTGGTGTTGTAGGAAAAGTCTCAAATATGTACAAGGAAAGTTTTCATATACACAAACACACAGTTCTATTACTACATATAAGGAGCGAAGGATGGAGGAAATGCTAAAAGAATATTGTACATGTGGAAGATATATGAAACACAAAATAACGCGATTAAAATGGATAAGGAAAAATGTACACTCTGACATTTACACAACTGACATAACCTTTATAGTTTTTCTAATCAGAAATTAAAAGAGGTTGGTTATGTAAATATCTAAGTTATGTTGTCCAATATTTATATATATTTTTTTATTTATCGAAATATATTCATAAATGTTTTTATAAAATAAATGTACAACCTAGACACAAAGCAAACAAATCACAAGGATGTTTGTCCTGAGTGGGAATTGAACTCGCGAACGTTGGTCAGCCATCGATCATATATTTCGCATATTTAATGCAAAATACAAACACACTATTGACCTCGCGAGATTACATATTTATTGCAAAACATGCATTACTTTAGTGTCCAAACACCTATATAATCAAGATTATAACTACCCAACACAAAAAAACATTTTAATCTCATCTTCAAATGAGAGTGAAAGAACGCATTACAGTTTGGAGATTTGTTTTGCGGGCGCCATTTTATGCCCGGTTCCAATATCTTACGATTCGTAATCTATCAAAAACAAAAATCCGTTTTTGTCCACCTGACTACGAGTCGATAATTCTAATTTCAAATTTACTTCCGTATCAGCTGTTATCAGTAGTCCGTCGGTCGTTTTTAGCTAACGCCTCGTAAAATTTACTACTATCCGTAACTAGAGTTAATCGTTTTACAAATAAAGGAACCCTGGATTAGTCGCATCTAAAACAAATATGATCTAAGGTTGCACAATGCCGGCTCGTTGTTCTATAAATAGCACGGGCGTCATCAAGGCAAAGTTGATTCAATATTAGTTCTTATGCGAACGGCATAAGGTCCGTGAAAAATCTTGTAGCAGTTGACGCTTGGAATGCAGTGCGCCATTTCACGTCATTAAAAGAAGACTCGTTAGCTCAGCGGTAAGAGCACCGATCTGAAACTGATTTACCATGGAGGACGAGGGTTCAAATCCCTCACGGACCCCAGGTCCGTTAGCTCAGCGGTGAGAGCGCCACCCATACAATTAAACAACCACTTTAAGACAAAAAGTCGGAGGACGGGGGTTCGAATCCCTCACGAGTCAAATTAACTTTTTGTATTTTTTTTTTTTAATTTTTATTACACTTAGGCAGCAAAAGTATTCGCCTTTGCGGGTCCTAAAATTTGTTATACGTAATTTCATGTAGCTCAGCGGTGAGAGGGTCACCCTTACAACTTATACCATTTTATCTGAGCAAGTCAGAAGACGGGGGTTCGAATCCCTCACGAGTCAGTTTAACTTTTTGTATTTTTTTTATTTTCTTGTTTTGAAAATTCACTTCGGGAGCAAAGGTATTTGCTTTTCCGGGCCTTAGAATTTGTTCTATAACTTTTTATGCAGATATATCCATTATCCAGCCTTACAAGTCAGTAGCAGAGTCACTTTGTGTAGTACCCATTGGCGATTTAAAAGCTATTTTGTTATTTATTTTTGTTATTTATTTTTCTTACTGAAAAGATTTTTAATAAACACAAAGCTTCGCAATACACTCTTAAGTGGTTTTCTGTGAGTACAAAACTCGCTATTTTATACAACATACTACAATACAGTTAGATATCAGAATAGTATAATGTAAGAAGGTGTTTACAAATTCATGTTGCTTAGTCATTAGTCTTTACCAATAAGAACATAATGTATGAATATAATATTTATTTATATTTCACAATACTACACGGATTTCGTAATAATTCAATGAGTTGGATGGGTCACCCTCCATAAAAATATTTAATAAGATACCAGTGAACGAAAAGTACTGCCTAATAGATAAGATTTATTTAAGCATAAACTAACAATGTGGCTTAGAGAAAATAATTACAATAAGTGAACTTTAAAACCATTCAAATATAAGTTAGATCTTTAATTTCATTCTGTGTACAGTTAATAGGTAGGTCATCGCCAAAAGATTTGCAAGCCAATGTAAGCAAAATATTTTTGTGCTTTTAATTTATTTTTAACATCTTTTGTACTACATTTTATGGAAATAAATATATTTATATTTCTACTACTAATAACGAAACGTACAAGCGGGTCAGGTTGCTCAGATTTGTAATAGCCTTTTTAATTAAACATGTTTTAATATGACGACCTCCGTAGCCGAGAGGCAAGCGTGCCGGACTCTGGCGTCGCGCCATCTCTGAGGTTCCGGGTTCGATCCCCGGTCGGGTCAATATGGGAAACGAACTTTTCTATATTGTCTCGGGTCTGGGTGTTGTGGTACCGTCGTTGTTTCTGATTTCTGTAACACAAGTGCTTTAGCTACTTACCAAAGAATCAGAGCAATGTATGTGATGTTGTCCAATATTTACTTATTTTTTTTTAAAGACTTTAAATCTATGCATGGATATCTCAATAATATACTGCGGTAACTGTTTAAATGTTTATACATAATCCAAAGAAAGTTCATCTAATTTTACGAAATATATGGTTTGAAATAGCAAGCTTATGTTTATTTCTTGTGTTAAAACAATGTACCTATATCGGATTTCTTATACAATCAATTCAGATTATTAATAAAAACTTACATACGCAGCGCAACTAAATTTTATCGCGCTCTTAACAAACGTCAAAATCGATTAAAGTCAGTGCGTCAGCTGCTGATTGGCTGTAAATACGAGTGCAGCGTGTCAGCCAATCAACAGAGTCAAAACTTTTGTTGTCTCATGCGATAAATTTGACATATCGCGTATGCTAGGCCTGTTTCAGTCATAGCGCAACCGTTCAAGGCTGCTTTAATTTAGACTGTGACCGAGGGACACGAAAAAAGTATCGATACTTTTTTGTATCGAGTACTTTACCTTTCGATACCGATACGTTTATACTCGATACTGTTACTCAATGAGTACTTTTCAACAGGTATCGTATCGAATAAATCTCAATAGTTATGCATTTAAATCTTGTTGACCTTATGCTTGTTCGATAATTCCAAACTCTAAAATCTAAAACATTTTCAAACTCGGAATTTCAGTTTCTTTTTTAGTTCAGTTCTTTCTTAACATTTCCATCTGATCTGGTATTCGTCTGAAAAGACAGTCCTATCAATAATATCGACAATTCCATACTAACGATTGCTCAGAACCAACCAATACTGTTGCAATATTAAATAAATAAAATAAAAATAGTTTATTTCGGGCAACTTGGCTCATATAAAAACAGCAACACTTTTGATATGATATACTTTTCAAGAATAAATACCAATCAATAGCCTACCGATAGTATAAATATGACTTCAACTGTTGATATTCGTGACTAACCTTTAAGAAAAGTACTTGATATCTCGATACTTTGTAGTATCGATACTTTTATGAGTACGGCGGCGGGTCGTTACATTCCCTTCAATATGTTTGAGTGAAGCGATGGCTGGCACATACGTCATGCTTGTGAACAGGTGCCACCCTTAAGGACTGTTTACTCCAGCTTACCTCTTAAAATAAAATAATTGTTAACTCTTTTTACTCATCAAAATAAAACTATATGACTTGGTCCAAAGTGTTCTACACATAGCTATAAGTTAGATACTGCTACTGTAACTAATCTGCTGAGTTTCATACCGGTGTCTTCTCGATAGATATAGGTTCCGAACCGGAAGTAGAATTACTTTCCATTGTATTCAATGACGATTCAAAAGTGTTACAAGTAACCTACTTGAATAAAGAAATATTTGCGTTTAGAGTACGATACTTTTCTTTCGATACTACTCATGAGTACAGTATCGATACTTTCTTTTCGATACCGTGTCCCTGTGACCAAGATATGCTTCATTAGTGTATTTAGATTCCGGAACACGCGCGTAGGTACACTTCGTGAAATAGAGTAATGGATCATCAAATGGTTCAGTTTACTCTGCGGGATAAGTGAATATTATCGACGATTGGTCCGAAGAGTTATAATTTTTCATCCCACCGCTTTTTCGAGGACGTGGCAGAAATTAGGGATCAAATTTCGAAAACACCAAACCGTTTTTAGGATTGCCCAAAAGGTAAAAACGGAACCCTGTTACTAAGACTTCGCTGTCTGTCCGTCCGTTCGTCTGTCTGTCACCAGGAGGTCTACCCTCAAAAACGAAATATGTCGGATCAAAAAACGGATAGCAATTTTTAATTCTCATAGTCGCAGCCAATTCACTTCGAATGCGAATAAAGCGTTTAAGAAAAACAAAATATTATTTATGCAAATCATTGACCACGCTTTAACTTCCGAACTTTCGATAAATCTTCAAAAACGAATCCTTTCGTATGTTCGTTTCGTTTTTGAGAGTAGACCCCCAGGCTGTATCTTACGAACCGTGATAACTAGAGAGTTGAAATTTTCACAAATTATAGTATTTCTATTACCGCGGCTATAACAACAAATACTAAAATAATTATTAATTTATTTTTTCGCCTGAGTCCTTGTGCTTGTAGTTGTACTTATGTATTTTGTAAATATGTATGTTTGTACAAAATACAACCCTGGTTGTGGGAATCGTAGCATATTCCAATAGCAATTCTTATCAGTAGGTACCCATTTATGAGTACATGCGTATTTCCCTCCCAGTCCTTATCAGGGGCGCATTGTACTCGCTGAATGCAGTTAGCATTTTCGCTCGGTCTGCATATGGCTCGTTAGCTCAGCCGGTGAGAGCGCCGACCTTATCTCACAAACCACATAAGTCGGAGGACGTAGGTTCAAATCCTACACGAGTCGATAAACATACTTTTTACAATAAAATAACATAATAGAAAATATCTCAGGAATTGGCTACTTGACAGTGTTAACAATAAAATATGAAAAGTGTTAGATATGTTAGCTTATTAGTTAAGTAATCATTTTGCATTTTTACTTTTTAAATAAAAGCATAGTTAGTATTTTATTTTTGCAAAATAAATTTTAGTTTTTTTATCTGTGGAACGAAAGAACCGAAACGGAAACCACCATTGCAATTCGGAAATGACAGCTGTCGGCGAAAATTATTTATTTTAATGTGGCGAAACAATGATTATTTTACCGATTAAATTGAATTATTGTGTCCCTAATCGTATAAAGAATTTATTGAAACATTTTCCGTTTATCTTAATTAAGTCGTTCCTATGCGTATCGGTTCGTTGTATATGACGTTGACGTCATAATTGCTACAATGACGCGACTAGGCGTTTTCGCGCGCTTTTTAAATGTGTTACACAAAATCTTATTTTTCTCTGGTTATTTAGATTATTTCCAGATAAATCGAATTGCTTGGGATATAAAATGAACGGGCGCACATTTTACAATACTTTTTCAAAAACTGCCAAGTAGCCAATTGTTGCAAACATGACGACCTCCGTAGCCGAGAGGCAAGCGTGCCGGACTTTGGCGTCGCGCCATCTCTGAGGTCCCGTTCGGGTCAATATAGGAAACGAACTTCTCTGTATTGTCTCGGGTCTGGGTGTTGTGGTACCGTCGTTTTTTTCTGTTTTCTGTAATACAAGTACTTTAGCTACTTACCACAGAATCAGAGCAATGTATGTGATATTGTCCAATATTTAAATAAAAAATAGAAAATACCTCAGGAATAATTTGATGCGTTTTTAATAATTGAAATCAGAAACAACGACGGTACCACAACACCCAGACCCGAGACAATATAGAAAAGTTCGTTCCCCATATTGATCGAACCCGGGACCTCGGAGATGGCGCGACGCCAAAGTCCGGCACGCTCGCCTCTCGGCTACGGAGGTCGTCAAAATTAGTTGCCTACGCGGCTTATCACAGCACATTGCATTCATGTCTACACTGATATAACTGTAATAACTGATTTGATTTAAGGCCCAATACGAAGAGAATTAGCGAAACTTCATGTATTTCTGTTCACTACAACGATGACCTCAAGTAATTCTAAGCATTAAATCACTTTTTGTACGTTTATTCAGATATTTTACAAGGTCGCCGCCTTCTTGAAATTTTAAAATAAATGAATATATAAAAATTATACCGTTTTTAAAAAATGTTCAAAAATGATTTCTTCAAATTATTTTTCTTCCTAAACTCTGTAAATATATATTTAGAAAAAAATATTTTTACTAAAAAATTTTAGGATTGTGATTCCAAAGGTCGCCGCCTTCTTCGTTTTTTATACAATCTATTAGTTATTAAAATAATTCATTTTAAACACAAACGCCTGATTAAATTGCATAATTCTTAGATATGAAAGTTTGCCGTTCAGGTGCTTCGATGTGTAGTGTTGACAGGTGACGGCAGTTAGTTGTCTGTTTTGAAAATACCTAGTAAATAAATTGGTTTACACGCGTAGTCTTTACGCAGCTCGAATTGCGCAAATTCCATTTTGAGATTATATTTTTTGTAAAATACTTTTTTGTTGGGAGGCTGCTTAGGCTGCATTTTTAGGGTTCCGTAGTCGACTAGGAACCCTTATAGTTTCGCCATGTCTGTCTATCTGTCTGTCCGTCCGAGGATAATCTCAGAAACCGTTTGCACTAGAAAGATGAAATTTGGTACAAATATGTATATTAATCACGTCAACAAAGTGCAACAAATGTTTTTTAGGGTACCCCCTCTACGAGTAAATTGGGGTGTGACTTTTTTTTTATTTCAATCCCAACATGTGATATATCGTTGGACAGGTATTTAAAAATGAACAGGGGTTTAGTAAGATCATTTTTTTATATTTTTAATATTTTGGGAAATAATCGCTGCAAAAGAAAATAAAATTGTGTCCCCCCCCCTCTAACTTTTGAACCATAAGTCAAAAAGTATGAAAAAAATCTGGAATATAGAACTGCATAAAGGCTTTCTAGGAAAATTATTTTGAACCTGATGGGTTTAATCGTTTTTGAAATTTTTGAAAAAATATTTTTTTAACTAAAGTTGTAATTTAAGGATACTTAAGTATTGTGATGCTTTGAAAACTACGGAACCCTACACTGAGCGTGGACCGACACACTTTTGGCCGGTTTTACTTATTTACAATAGCCAAACTGATCATTTATACGTTTCTAGGCAAGTGAGAAACTCAAAAATGCAAATCGTCGACGCGCGTGCAATACCGCGTATGTAGCATTTGCCATAAAGATTAAAGTGGTCTGTTATTTCATATTATTTCAATCTAAATTAGAACTTACGGGAAAATGTCATTACGCGGTATTGAACGCGCGTCGACGAAATATCACAACCGAATCGGAAAATAATGAACAGAGTAAGTGCAATCACAGAGACGGCAAATAATGTCATACATTGTCATAGGGGTATGATTGACCGCTTGGAGTCTAGTAAGAATTAATACACTCAGGACCTTACCCCCACTATGGAGAAAACAGAATAAAGTTTTTAATTTTTGCAATTTTTACAACGACATTTTGTAAGACTCACAAGTACAATCATTTCAAAGTATGTACGTGAAGTTATTTTTCGTACGATGCACCTATTAAGAAAATGTGGTCGCATGTGGCTAAAAGCCAATCATAATCTTCAGTAGGCATCTGAGATGGAATTGACCGATCATGATCGCCATGTATACCTGACGGTAGCAAGTTTGATGTCTTGAGAGCAGAAGACCTCTGAATTTAGCTTACTGAATGCCGCGACTGCAGCACTAATTCTGCTTATTATTTCAGCATCGAGGTTGCACTTGGGTGTTATTGTACTCCCAGGTAGCGGAATTTGTCAACCCGCTTCAACTAGTCCTCACCAAGTCTTCATTTCAGTGTCTTGCGACCATTAACGTCCTTCGATAGCCATTCCTCTTTTTGATACTTATTTTTAGACCAAATTTTTGGCAAGACGGTGAAAATCCGACATAATTTGCTGCAGGGTTTTGGGGATTCTGCCACGAAACAAAGGTCATCTACGTACAAGATCTCATTAATCATAGCGTGCGTAACACGTTCGTGCAAGCCCTGAGTGCGGAACCGGATGCGAAAACCTTTCGAAGAAGTCCTTGAGACATCCCTGACATCCAATGCAAAATACAGCGCGGATAGTGTAGGCTAGTACATACCCTTGCTTCATACCACAGGTGACGGGGAAATCCGTGCATCATAGCTTCCCTAGCACCATCTAGAGAGCTTTCCGGGGCACGCCATCGAAAGCCTTCTCGAGGTCAACTCTTTTCTTGAAGATGACGCACTGAAAAATTAGCTTTGCACGTGCCCCGATCAGGCCAAAATCCAAATTGGGTTTCAGGCAGGTGCTCTTCGGTGTGTTTTAGGAGTACTCTGGCAAAGATTTTCCCAGGGGCTGATAATAGTAAAATACCCCGGTAAGAGGTGCAATCGATCAATGCGAGAAACTGTAAAAATGCTAGGACCTGGTCTTTTTCCCACAAAGTACAAAAAGGCTCCATATAGCCGAATGAAACCCGTCACCACCGGATTTAAGTAGTTGCTCTCCCGGTATCAAGTTGATACCAACCACGCGCTATTTTAGTTGTTAACTGACCGCAAGAACAATCTCAGCAAGTGTCAGCGGCTTATCCAGCTTAGCTAGAGTGGGGAGTTCAGATATCAACAGAACATATTTAAAGTCAAGAGACCAGCGCACGTTGAGTAGAGCGTTGAAGTGTCCCATCCATTACTCGAGCACTTTCTCCTTTGTTTTGAGAAGTCCTTCACCATTCGATGGTTTCAAAGGAGCTTTTGAAAAGGGGATCGTGCTAATCAACTTTCGAACCTCACTGTAAAACACCCCAAGCTAGTTTGTGTCAGGAAACCACTGCATGTAGTGAGCTTTGTCTTGCCACCACCGATCCTTTCCCAAGATAGTCGACGAAACTTCAGGTTACTCTCGTCGTATTCCCACAACACTTTCAGGGTGAATTGCTCTGCTTTGTCGATTGCGCTAACTATGACTTTATCGTTTTCAACAAACCAATTTTCATGTTTTTGGTTGTTAGCCCTTGAGTGAATTTAGCCGTGTCTAAGATATGAGAAGATATAGCCAACCAGCTCTTTTCGATATCACTGCTCTCAGGGCTTACAGACGGTTAACTGATTGTTAGCGCTTCAGCATATGTCTTCATTGTCTCATGATTCATAAGCCTAATACCGTTTAAACATGCAGACTTGGATGGACCGGATCTGCGAGGACGCCGGAAGCAAAGACGTAGTTTTTTAACGTAAGTCTGTGGTCAGTCTAGCAGTGACCACCACGCATCCCGCGGGTGATTAGGACTTGGGAAACGTCTCTTTGCCGTACTTTCACAAAATCTATTAGATACTAATATTTGGGCCTTGGGTGCTCCATGTAGTTTTATGCTTCGCGGGGAGGCTGAACAAAGTGTTTGTAATCGCAAGAATTTGTGCACATAAATTGAGCAGTAACTGACCATTCTAGTTCATGTTACCCACTCCATTTCTGCCTAAGATTTTAGGCCAGCCTTCATAGTCTTGAGCCATTTTGGCGCCCAACAAGAGTACCAGCTCGATTGGACGTACACTCTCGATACTGCGCGCTAATTCTTCGGAGAATTGCTAAGTTTCCGGGAACAATTGCGGTTTTCCGTTCTGGATAGGTGTTGGAGTTGTGATCAAGTAAGGTTAGCACGTTCTGCGCGCCTGAAGTCATATTAGGTGATTTTAAAAACCGTATTTGATTGTATCGTCGACTACGAGTGAAACGATGCGGAGGCAGCCGCGGTTACTACCATCCGTGTGGGTTAGTATGAACATTTCTTTAGGCCATCTTTTCTAGCCCCCTCCCCGGCTGAGCAGGCAAAGCAGTGCCCTCCTAAACAGGCCACCTTTGTCACTAAGGTGCTGCCGAACCCTTTTTATCTCCCGGTGTAGAGTGAAAGCGACCACGATGTACCAACTACACCCCCAGAGCCGTCCAAGTGCAAGCCTCGGACAAAGCCCAGTCTGTATGAAACTGGACCTCTGCCCTATCAGCTTGCCCTATGCTTATCAGCGTGGACTGCCTTTACCGCCGAGATAGACTTTGTACACAAAGCAGGAGGCAAAACCGAAGCATGCAGGATTCCTAATCGGGTTTAGCTCACGAGCCGACGTAGTAAGCCGGGGTGTGATCGTTGTGTGTACCACAGCTACTTGGAGCCACCGATGAGGATGCGTGTACCGTCTGCAGTTCTGCACTTCATGTACACAACCTTTTGAAAGGTCGGTTAGCATACACGCTGCAAACGCTCAATTACACCCCATATATACGTTTATTTTGGTGTACTCAAAGAAACAATTAGATTCAATAGACGCATGTTTTGTTATTCATGTTATATGAAGAAATTTAATTTCCCTACAATAAACGAATTTTGTGCTATAAAAGTCTTATTTTAAGTCCAAAATTTACAAAAAAAAAATCTCTCTTGCACGTTTATTCGTTGGGACCATCGATATGTTTGTATGTATGTAACGAATAAAATACAAAATTGATAATCTATTGGTACTTACTAATATTACAAAGTAGTAAGATTTAATAAATTATACGTACGCAATGCTGTCTCTAAATCAAAATTACTCTGCACAGCATGACATGTATGTATTAGTACTACATGGCATTAGCTCGTGCTAGCGCAGCACGAGTGTGCGGTGCTTGCGTTCAATAGATGGCGCGCGGTTCGCCGCGAAACGGGTAATGTCAATTGCTTCGTATTGGGCCTTAATAAATCTATTCATACCAGTTCCAATATTTGAAAAACGATCCGTTCTATTTACAAATAGTAATAAATGATACGTGGTGTAAGTTAAAAAATACTGACGGACGACTAATGACAGCTGTATAGAACGGTATTACTGAACGACTCGTAGTCGGTTGGAGGAAAACGGATAATCATTTTTGACACATTGCGAACCGTAAAATATTGGAATTGATCATAGTGTAGTTGCCCCCTCTCCTTTCCTACACAGAACCACAAGAGCCGGCCAACGATATCATCGCTTCACCGTGGAAAATATTCCATCACGAACCAAAAAGTTCGGTAACTCTTATCTTTGCCGGACCATAAAGACGTGGAACTCGTTGCCGGCTCATGTGTTTCCTCCTTCCTTTGACATGGATTCCTTCAAAAGGAGCGTGAAGAAACATCTTGCGGGCCAGTATGGCGATGCTAACTGATAGGATATTTTGATATCAAATCCGTTGTCATCGGGATATGGGTTCCTCTCTTGCTTACCATCAGGCTGTGAGGAGCCAATATACGGTATAAAAGTTGCCATTTGACGTAATAAAAACAGTACCTAGGTATACGGTATCAAATGTCATTGTCATTGTATTATACACGTGTATTGATGCATCTAGGGTCAAGGGTCAATTGTCGGCCGGCATACTGACCCCAGAATATCTAAAGTGACCCCTATCAAATTCGTTTTAGGATTGATGTAAAGTATTCTCTTTTGCCGCGACTGCGTTTGTGAGTTTGTTCAGTATACTGATACTGACCTCTGTAGCCGAGAGGCGAGCGGGCCGGAATTTGGTGTCGCGCTATCTCTAAGGTCCCGGGGTTGAACTCCGGTCAGATCAGTATGGAAAACGAACTTTTCCATATTATCTCTGATCTGGGTCTTGTGGTACCGTCGTTGATTCTGATTTCTGTAACACAAGTGCTTTACCTACCACAGAATCAGAGCAATGTCTGTGATGTTGTTCAATTTTTTTTTTTAGGTAGGTATACCAAGACATTGTGGTTAGATTAGTTGTAAGAGGTCGTTATGAAGGTCGGGGGTTCGAATGCCACACTGTATAAGAAGATAGTATTTTTCTGTATACACATTTTTGTTATCATGATTTTAAGAATGAAAAGCTTTCCCCTGCTGTGGGAAATCAGATTGCTACTTAACTGTAGAAAGTTAAAAGGAAAAAACAGCCTTAATTTACTGCTTCCACTCAATGGACTCCAGAAGTCCTTCAATAATTACTAAAAATCTCGTCCAAGGATGCTCTTGGACGAACCAATTCGGCCTACCATTCTTCAGGCCCAACTAATTACTGTCTTCACCAACTTTTGTCGTCTGAAAACAAAGCAATACCCACTTTATTTTAAAGCAGATAAGGTTGTCATGAAGCGTCTACGTTACTTTGTAATTGGTTGTTCAGTATGCATAGAGAGAGTCTAATAACAATATTTTCTGCAAATTAAAATAGGTTTGCGCGAAAAGGAAGTAGGGTTGGCGATCTGAGATGGGATGTGTCAAAAATACTAGATTTTTTTTAGTTCGCTAAAAAGTTAAAAAATATTGGACGCGGTTTTTTTAATTCACAAAATTGAAATAAAATACTGAGGTAAAACCATGCCAAGTTGCTGCATAGGGGCCTATTACTTCTTGTGAGAAAAATGTACCGATCTAATCACTAGATTAGATCGGTAATTAGTAATTAGTATTACATCATGCGATAATCCAATTATATTATTTTTATTTTCGATCATTTTCCACAAAAAATCAGATTTTTTTTGCATATCTAAATGATTCATCCGACAGATTAATCAGTGCATTCGGCTTAGTTATGCATATTTTAATACCCTGACGTCAAATACACCTTTCTTTTACTTTCATCATCTAGATATCATACATTGAAACTTGGAGGCTATAGCCTCCGTAGGGAACTTACTAATCCACAAACAGCTAATAAAACATATTGCTTTTTAAAATATATTTTTAATAAAGATCGCAGCCAAATAACAATCACTTCTGTGTTGTTGTGTTCCTGCGTGTGAGTAAGGTTTCCAGAGCTCCTGGGGGGTGCTACATCAGTAGCAGGGGTCAAGCCTTCAAGGTAAGGTAATTTATTATAAGCCCTTAAGCTAGGACCTCATTACCACTTAACATCAGGTGGGATGAGGTCAATCTTGAAGTGCAATATAAAAAAAAATAGTCAGATATATATATTATGCATTTTAAAAAAAAATTTAAACAAATATTCACCCGCCAACCGCCTTCCCGTAATCTATATTCTTGATCTTGTTATCTATATTCTGGAGTAAACGTTCTAAAACCAAGGGATGATGAAAGACTTTATGATAATAATGTTTTCACATTCAGAATCATATACATTGCTCTGATTCTGTGGTAAGTAGCTAAAGCACTTGTGTTACAGAAATCAGAAACACATCAAGAAAGAAAGAAACGTTTATTAAGTGACATGACATAGCATTTATAGAACAGCAACTTAAAAATAAATAGATGTCACTAATGCCCAGTTCCAATATTTTACGCTTCGTACTCTGGCAAAAATTACAATCCGTTTTTCTCCTACCTACTACGAGTCGTTAATACCATTCCATAATTTACTTTCCATACCAGCTGTCATCTGTCATCTGTCGGTCGTATTTGGGTTACACCTCGGATAAACCGACCATGAAAGGATGTAGTCCACGCGAACGAAGTCGCGGGCACAGCTAGTACTGAATAAATGTTTTTCAAATATTGGAACTGGGCATAAAAAAGGCAGCTTTGAGACGAAAATTAATTTATATTTCAAACTGTTGCCATCCCTACAACTTCTAAGCAAAGGGAGGTTTGGTTTAGGGTCCCTGAGGAGGTAGGCTTGATAGGTTCTGCCATGAATATGGATCGCGTATGAATAGAAATGTGATGTGCCCAAAATAATGTAATCTGTATACATCCGACTCTTGCCTTAATTTAGTTATAATTTTGAACTTTTTGAATACTTTTTTTTTGTTTGTAATTTCAAAGAGAGGAAAGTGGTTTTTACTATTTATGTGTTTTTATTAACTAACTGTGTACTTTTTAATACTTTGGTGGTACTCCACTTTCGTGTACAGGTTTTATTGCCAGACCATAACGGGCTCCCAGTTTCGATTACATTTGTAAAGGTTAAGATGAAAGCGTGACCAAATACGCACTTTTGGACTTTGTAACCTTATGTTGTTGGCATAAGAACTAATATCGATCAGCAAGTGTTTACCTTGAGGTCCTGTACCCAACACTTGTAGTACGATTTTAATTCTTATGTCCGCGACATAAGAATAGTTGAAAATCCAAAGTGTGTCCGACTTGTTTCTGACCGTTCTTACTATAACAACAAGAAAGTGACGAACAATAATGAAACATGTAGTTATACAAGAAAATAAAACATGCAAAAACTGCTTCAAAAATAACACAAGACATTTGTAAACATTTAAAATGGTTTGATTTAACATTCGATAAACTTTAAGAAATGCATAATAAAAATGTTTGTCATTAAACTCATCATCAAAAACATATAAATAGGGGCCGATAAGTATATTGTTTTAAACATATTCGGCAGAGGGCACTTACCGGAGGCTAACGGTTGATACAGCAAAAAAATGTCATCGCCTACGATAACTTGCGGTTAGCTCAGTTGGAAGAGCAGCACGCGCGGTACGTAAAGGTCGTGGTTTCGATTCCCGCACCGCAAGGGGAGATAAAAAATTTCTGTTTCTCATAATTATTTAAAGTTCGCTAGTACGGCGTAAAGTACTATAAAAATAAAAAAATCGATTAAAGACTCACAGCTCAATATCTCCGTCTCGCTCACTAAAAGAGATTTTTCTATTAATGTTATAAGACCACATATCATATCGGATCTCTCTATCTACTTACAAACTTGAGGCAATTATAACAAATATATTAAAATGCCCATCACATCTGTTTCCCAGTACAGTGAAAGATTTCAATTAGTAAATACAAAATCGCTCATATTCCCCATTGTTAATATAATACGAGTAACGTGTCCAAAATTTACGACACCATTTCGGGGCTCAAATCATCGGCAGTAACGTTAAGTCATTGAGCGCTCGCTTGTCACAAATCATCGTCATTACCACAGCTTGGCTTGGCGGACCGCCAAACACACTCGTGTGCACTCGGCTTAGTTATGCGACATACGCGCAGACTGTGCAACTGATATGCTCCATTACTGTGATGTACACTCAGCACTATTACTCAAAAAAAGAGTCGGTTCTTCTTTTTCTTTTTAATTTGAATGGCATTAGTAGACATGGCTGGCCACCGATAATGAAACAGTTAAAATTGTTCATCCACTACTAAAAAAGTTAGCTTCGTTAAACGTTAAAGCGTTCTGAAGAATTAACGCAAGTTAACGTTAATTGTTAATCCGTTAAAATATAATCAAAATAGATGGATACATGGTCATGGATTCTCACCAGGACCTGAAATCAGATTCTATGTCTTCCATGATAGGGTTTGGATTACTGCACTGCACAGTATACTTTTTTCAATTTACCTGCACACTTACCCTGGGCGCAAATGATGGATTAAAAGATGTTTTTGTGGATGATGTAAAAATCTTATTTTCGATAAATTAATCATTCGATCGATGTATTGAGCGTTCGATATTTTAAACTTTAGATTTTTGGACGTTCGATGAATAGTGTTCGATATTTTGATATTCGATCATTTGGTATTCGTTAAGGTGTAGGCAACCCCCTTAAAATGTATAGTAATACTACAAATGAACGAAAGTAGCTCTGTCTGTCTGTTGTCTATCCAACTTTCATGCCTAAGCCACTAAACCGATTTTAATGAAACTTGGTATAGGTATATATTAAACCTCTAGAACAGACATAGGCTGCTTTTTGTTTTGATAATAAGGGGAGGTAGGGGTATAACCCACCATTAAGTATGAAGCCTACGCGAACGAAGTCGCTATTTAGCTATTAATCAACAGTTACCCCGAATTCAACGCGAGCTAAGCCGCGGTCAAAAGCTAGTCATAAATACAAGCGTTATAATATCAAACTGGCAGATTGTTTTCAAATTGTATCAATCTAACTTGGTTTTAATTTCTAACCATTGTTCTAATGCAAAAAACACATTCATTCATAGTGGTTACGCATCCAAAATAATCAAAGCAAGAATTGTGTTCGATTGGCAACGTTGAATACCAAAAGTGAGTCACAGAGTTAAAACAATTAAAAGGTTATCTTGTGGTAGGTAATCCCCTCGCGTGGGCGGGAACTTATCAAAATGACCTACTAATAAGTTTAGGTTTACAAACACAAACAAAATGATTAAACGAAAACTTTACTGGGCTGAAATTTGGCATGCGAGTAGATGTTATGACGTAGGCATCTGCTAAGAAAGGATTTTAATCAAGGGGGTTAAATAGGGGTTGAAAGTTGTATGAAAACTTTGTCAATTTTAAACCGATCGGGTTGACACACGTTGTAGGCATCCCCTAAGAAATTATTTTTATACATTCTACCCCTAAGGGGACAAAATAGAGGATGAAAGTATGTGTAAGTCTTCTTAGATTTTTGACTGACTGAACTAAATAAAACTACTATGATAAAGACATTCGCTTAAATAGGATTTTGATAAATTCAACCCCCATGGTGATTAAGTTATGATGTTGATAAGGTATGATGAATGTAAATGTATTCGTTTGAAGCTGTCAGAACGTAATGGAATGAATAAATTAAGAAAGAAAGAAAATACATTTATTCACTGTACAAAAAATTTCAAAATTAAAAACAAAAATTAAAAAAAAACTAAAACCATTAAATTAGAGTACAAAGGAGAAAATGAAAATAAACAGAGAGGTCAATAGGTGCCTGCCTCAGCATAAGCTACAGTGGTACACATTATGTATAAGCTACTGTGGTACACATTATGTATATGCTGCAGTGGTACACATTATATATAAGCTACAGTGGTACACGTTATATATAAGCTACAGTGGTACACATTATGTATAAGCTACAAAGGTACACATTATGTATAAGCTACAGTGGCAAACATTATATATACGCTACAGTGGTACACGTTATATATAAGCTACTGTGGTACACATTATGTATACGAGTATGCTGCAGTGGTACACATTATATATAAGCTACAGTGGTACACGTTATATATAAGCTACTGTGGAACACATTATGTATATGCTGCAGTGGTACACATTATATATAAGCTACAGTGGTACACGTTATATATAAGCTACAGTGGTACACATTATGTATATGCTGCAGAGGTACACATTATGTATACGAGTATGCTGCAGTGGTACACAATATAGATAAGCTACAGTGGTACACATTATATATAAGCTACAAAGGTACACATTATGTACGAGCTACAGTGGTACACATTATATATAAACTACAGTGGTACACATTATGTATAAGCTACGGTGGTACACATTATTTATAAGCTACAGTAGTGGTACACATTCTGTTTAAGCTACAGTAGGGCATTATATGTATAAGCTACAGTGGTACACATTATGCATAAGCTACAGTGGTACACATTATGTATAAGCTACAGTGGTACACAATATGTATAAGCTTTAGTGGTACACATTATGTATAAGCTACAGTGGTACATGTTATGTACAAGCAACAGTGGTACTTATTATGTATAATACATTGGAGCACATTATGTATAAGCTACTGTGGTACACGTTACGTATAAGCGACAGTCGTTCATATTATGTATAAGCTACAGTGGTACACGTTATGTATAAGCTACCGTGGTACACGTTATGAATAAGCGACAGTGGTACATTTTATGTATAAGCTACAGTGGTACACGTTATATATAAGCTACAGTGGTACACTTTATCTATACTAATATTATAAAGAGGAAAGGTTTGATTTTTTGTTTGTTTGTTTGTATGAATTGAATAGGCTCCGAAACTACTTGGCAGATTTGAAAAAGTCTTTCACCGGTGGGAAGCTACAGTGGTACACATTGTGTATAAAATACAGTGGTACATATTATGTATAAGCTACAGTGGTATACGTTATGTATAAGCTACAGTTGTACACTTTATGTATAAGCTACAGTTGTACACTTTATGTATAAGCTATAGTGGTACACATTATGTATAAGCTACAGTGGTACACGTTATTTATAAGCTACATTGGTACATATTATGTATAATCTTCAGTAGTGAATATTATGTATAAGCTACAGTGGTACACATTGTGTATTAGCTACAGTGGTATACAATATGTATAAGCTTTAGTGGTACACATTATGTATAAGCGACAGTGGTACATGTTATGTATAAGCTACACTGGTACACAATATGTATAAGCTTTAGTGGTACACATTATGTATAAGCGATAGTGGTACATATTATGTATAAGCTACAGTGGTACATATTATCTATAAGCTACTGTGGTACACATTATGTGTAAGCTACAGTGGTACACCTTATGTATAGTACATTGGTGCACACTATGTATAACCTATAGTGGTACACATTATATATAAGCTACTGTGGTACACGTTATCTATAAGCTACATTGGTACATATTATGTATAATCTTCAGTAGTGAATATTATGTATAAGCTACAGTGGTACACATTGTGTATTAGCTACAGTGGTATACAATATGTATAAGCTTTAGTGGTACACATTATGTATAAGCGACAGTGGTACATGTTATGTATAAGCTACACTGGTACACAATATGTATAAGCTTTAGTGGTACACATTATGTATAAGCGATAGTGGTACATATTATGTATAAGCTACAGTGGTACATATTATCTATAAGCTACTGTGGTACACATTATGTGTAAGCTACAGTGGTACACCTTATGTATAGTACATTGGTGCACACTATGTATAACCTATAGTGGTACACATTATATATAAGCTACTGTAGTACACGTTATCTATAAGCTATAGTGGTACACATTATGTATAAGTTTATTTTAATCATCTTAATATAAACTAAGACGATCAACATAATATTTGGTTCTAATGACTAACTCGCGTACGCAGTGGCGACGCTAGTTCTTGCAGAAAACTCAGTGTGAACCTTAAACATTTTGAAAAACTGTTCGAATGGATATCCACGTCTGTTTGAAACTAGTATTGTCGCTGAACCCTGAAGATCGAATTTTTATTATTGTATATTTATTTATGGAGAGGTGTTAAAGGAGTTTCATCATTATTCCAGACGTACAACCGTCTCCGAGCTTCGATTCCTCACAGTGGACCAGGCGCTGGCAGACTTGGCCCAAGTAATCCACCACATCAAGAGTGAAGACTTTGAGAATGGACGCTACAGGTATACTGAACAACATCACATACATTGCTCTGATTCTGTGGTAAGTAGCTTAAGCACTTGTGTTACAGAAATCGGAAACAACGACGGTACCACAACACCCAGACCCGAGACAATATAGAGAAGTTCGTTTCCCATAACCGGGGATCGAACTTGGGACCTCAGAGATAGCGCGACGCCAAAAAAAATGTATTTTGTATTTTTGTACACAATAACATAGTTACACTTTATTGCACAAAACTTTACAGCAATTGGTTTTACAGACAAATTATAGTACATTTAGGCGAACTTATCGCTAGAAAGCGATCTCTTTCTTTAGGTAGAGGAAATAGAAGATCACGAGAAATGGGATGACGAGTTTGTTTGTTCGTCCTCAGAGTACGAGTATAGATAAACAGGTGTCAGTTTTTAATTTTCAAAACCACTTGTCGTATTGTATTGAAGATTTATTATTATTTGTTAAAAAGTCAACCACATAACAATGCACTAGTTGGATCACTCATAAAAATATGTTGTGATTCACCGGCGTCTGTCACCTTGATGGGTGACCGGTCAGTACAAATTTATAGTCTTTATTAACGCTTCCGTTCCGAGAAGGCGCCAGACCTTTACTCAATTGTGTTGAGTAAGACCATTGAACGACAGCTGGTTTCAAGTAACTGAAATATTTAAAGCTTAAGTAATTGGAAGTTTATATGGGAAAATATTTGTTTTTTAAGTTAGAAATATGAAATTTGGCACAAATATAGCTCGAAACTTGGATTAAGATAAAGATTACTTTTTGTTTCGAATATAAGGGGAGATAGGTGTAAAACCGACCATGAAAAGGTGTAGTCCTCGCGAACGAAGTCGCGGGCACAGCTAGTATCTATTATAAACGAGCAAACAATCTGTCTGTCCGGCTTTCACCCAAAAACTAGTGAACCGATTTATTTGAAATTTGGTTTATACCTATACCTATCCAAAGATACCCCTACATGGATGAGTTTTATGAAAAACATTTTTGAGTTCCAGTTCTAGTATAGGAACTTACGATCAACCCACAAAATGTATAGTTTATATGTTTCTGGAAAACCTATTGCGGTTCACATAATACATTTATTTACCATACATACCATTGACACACGGACGGACAAACAGACATGACGAATCCGTTTCATGCCATTTGGCTACGGAGGCCAAAACTCCATCAGAATAACTTTCGTTTATTCGTGTTGGTTACAAGTAACACTTATGAATCGTTAAAATGAATACAAACCACAATTGAAGCTACGGCCGGTTCGGAACCTAAACCTACCGGGAAGAATCCGGCACGAAACTCATTTATATTAGAAACAGATTTTTTTTATCTCCTTGCGATGCGGGAATCGAACCCTCGACCTTCACGTATCGCGCGTGCTGCTCTTCCAACTGAGCTAACAGCAGAAAAATTTCATCGCCTATGATAACTTGCGGTTAGCTCAGTTGGTAAGAGCAGCACGCGCGATACGTGAAGGTCGAGGGTTCGATTCTCGCATCGCAAGGGGAGATAAAAAAACTGTTTCTAATATTGAAAATTCGCTAATACGGCGTACAGTACTATAAAAATAAAAAATCGATTAAGAAACTCATTAGTTTTCCTAATCTTCACAATATTTTGGACTAGAGAACTTATGAATATGGTGTCTAATAGCTTAACTATACGGTTTAATATTCTTTTCACAGGAACGCCAAGGTGGTGCTGGTGGGTTGTTCCTACGCTGGTACCATGGCCACCTGGATGCGGCTCTCATACCCTCACCTGGTGGACGCAGCCTTCTCCGACAGCGGCCCACTTCATGCTCAGGAAGACTTCTCCCGTAAGACTCTTTTCTACTTTCATTGTTCGAAGATCTTCTACTCGTTTAAATTACATCCATTCTAATATTATAAATGCGAAAGTTATTCTGGCCTAGTATACGCAATATTATGTCAAATTTATCGCATGAGACGACAAAAGTTTCGATACTGTTGATTGGCTAATAGCACACCGCACTCGTATTTTCAACCAATCAGCAGCTGACGCACTGACTTCAATCGATTTTTACGTTTGTTAAGAGCGCGATAAAATTTAGTCGCGTTGCGTATGCTAGGCCTGTATTGGTCTGTCCGGATTTCACGCCTTAAGCACTGAACTGATTTTGATGAAATTTAGTATACGTTGAACTTCTAGAACGGACATGGCTACTTTTTGTTTTGAAAATAAGGGGCGGTGGGGGTATAGCACTTGAAATTTTATATGGGTAAATGTTTATTTTTTCAGTTAGACATATGATATTAGGTACAAATATAGCTCGAAACTACTTTTCGTTCCGAATATTAGGGGAGAGAGGAGTAAAACCGACCATGAAATAGGTAATATATGGAAAAAATCTGAAGTCCACGCGAACGGAGTCGCGGGCACAACTAGTCAATATTATTTATGAAACGTTTTTAATGCAAATGACACTACCTCCTCTTCGGAATCTAAGAAGAAACTCAGTATTAGGTACTGATGTAATCATAGTCGTCATACGTATAACTTATGTAATTTATATGAATAAAAAGATTTGCCTATTGACTTGTACGCGACCGAAGTTCCGCAGCAGAATTTCAATTGCGCAACTTATGTTTATATATTTAATGTATTGATAAATTATCATCAAACTATACTCTTGATCAGAAGTTAAAAACGTTTTATCAATTGAAATCGCAATAACGAAACTTCCCTCTCGTCCAACATTGCAATCCGCTGGTCTTAACAACAATGTTATTAATTAATGATAAAATTATGAATCGACAAACCAGGAATCCCGAATATCATCCCATTTACGGGCTACAATGGCAACAAGCTGTTTTAATGATTGGATGAAGTATGCATTTCATTAAATTCCGCGGACGGTCGTTAATTCGCGTACACTTGTGTGCGATTCGTCTGGGCTGCCTGCGACAAATTAACTGTTTTCATTAAAACTGGAACGTTTTTAATGTTACTTTTCATTCAGTGAGATAAAGGAGAATTAACAACAATGAAGTTTTGTCTGAATGTCCACTACAAACGAAACCTATGGAATAAATAAGTCTACTCACTACTGAATCATTACGATTGCAACTAAATATAATATTCTGTTTGTAAATATTTTTTTTAATGCAAGATTGACCTCCTCCCACTGGTGTTAAGTAGTAATGAGGTCCTAGCGGGCGACAAGTACAGCACAATAAAGCTGTTACTGGACTTGTCACCCTTACCTTGAAGGCTTGACCCCTGCTACTAATGTAGCACCCCCCAGGGGCTCTGGAAACCTTACTCACACGCAGGAACACAACAGCACAGAAGTGATTTGTTTTAAACCATTTTATGCAATTTTTTTTTGGATACAATATTGTATTACCTGATGGCCAACAGTTACATTGCTAAAAATTACAAAATTACGAATTTGGAACCTGTCACACACACACACACACTTTATTTATCAACCTTATTTTTAATTTAATTTAATTAAAAAAACTTTATTGCGCAAATAAGTACAACAAGTGGACTTAATGCTAGGGGCATTCTCTACCAGTCAGCTCTTGGGTCATGCAGATAGTTTGTATATGGGTGCGGTTACAGGGGAGAAAAAAAAAGAAATCATTTTAAACAACAATAAATTAAGCATTAAAAATAACATTACGGTATCTTTTAAATATACGATAATAATACACATACTATATAAATTAAATAGAATACATATATAAAATAGTATACTTAGATTAACATAATATTGATAATTTATATATAAAAACAAATATGTACATAACTATAAATTCAGAAGACCACTACTACTTCACCACTGAGGTCTGAACGATATTACACCACTACATGGTTAAAACTAAAAGTAACGTTTCACGCAAGTTACTTAAACTAAATCGTATTAAAAATATCTCCTTCTGCAGAGTATTTGGAGGTGGTTGGCGATGCCATCGCGTCTCAGGGGGGGCAGAGCTGCTACGACAGCGTGGAGACCTCCATACAAGCGGTGCTTGAGCTGATGACCCAGCCCGCAGGGTTGGCACAAGTGTCCGAGATATTTGGGTAAGTTGACTTCCAATGTCGTAACAATGACCTGATTTAAACAGGCCTAAGTACTCCAATGGGAATTTTAATAGGGTAATACTTTCCTTTCTCTTTTACCTCAATTCACGAAACAACATGGAAGAACAACTTAAATCAAATATCGACACCAAGACACACACAAAATCATTTTTTTTATATTACACTTCAAGATTGACCTCATCCCACCTGATGTCAAGTGGTAATGAGATTCTAGCTTAAGGGCGACAAGTACAGGATAATAAATCTGTTACTGGACTTGTCGCCCTTACCTTGAAGGTTTGACCCCTGCTACTAATGCAGCACACCCCACTTCTGGAAACCTTACTCACCCGCAGGAACACAACACAGAAGTGATTGTTATTTGGCTGCGGTCTTCTGTAAGGTGGAGGTATTTCACCAGTCGGGCTGGTCCAGTTCGAGCGATAAATCACTATGCCGTACCTCTCTTCGAGTTCTCATCCATACTGTTGAACTACATTATTCCTGTAAGCATCAAAGACCTTGCCCTTCCACAGCACCTGCACCCCGCTGATATCGCAGCCGCTGGACATTGCGTCTTTCCACTGGTTCGGGCTGGTCTTCTCGTTCGCCTGGCTGGCACAGGCCGCGGTTCCAGGAGACATCAGCACCGCTTGCGAAGCTCTCACCAATTCCAGCATCTGTGAGTACTATCCTGGTTAATCTATTTATATATAAGGGAAATACCACTCACTGACTAATTGACTGACAGAATTGACACGATTGTCTGATTGTAATTAAAAACATTTGTTAATTACACCACTAGCGAGAGTGCTGCGTTCGTATTCCAAATTTAAGTCTCTTAAACTTCTTTTGGCAACATCCTGTGAATTCTCTGTCTCGCCATGAGAAAACCAGATATCCATAGTTATGGGAATCAGTTAGGCATGGGTGACAGTTGCCACAGCGAACAATAGTTTGTCCTAGAATTCCGAATTTCTGTTAAATCCAATAAAGTATACCTAGTTGGATAGGTTATACATATGATCTATTTGGTTTCTGCTTTAAAGACTTTTTCATCTTCCAGCGGACCCAGTCCAAAGGCTAGCTTCCTGGATAAGGGACCAGCCCGTGAGCCAGCCGTGCATCGAGACGCGGTACTCCGAGCTGATCAGGATCTACTCTGATACGGCCTTCGAATCGCCCGTCGCCACCAGTGAGTTACCACCAGATTTTGTAAAGAAAAGCTTCATAGATTTTCATAGTGCTACATGCCACACTAGTGAAGTTTGAATATTTTAAAGAAACATACATTTGATCTGCCGTTGCTATGTGGGATTCGAACCCACGTCCTTCACGTATACACAATGAGTCCAAAGTGCTAGATGCCAAAGGGTCTTCATACCGTGGTTTTCAAACATTTCTGCAACGAATGTAACACAGGCCACGACAGAGGGCACTTACCGAAGGCTTAGGCAGTTAACTCAGTTGGAAGAGAAGTACGCGCGATACGTGAAGGTCGTGGGTTCAAATACCGCACCGCACGGGGATACGGAATAAGAAGATTTATCCTTATATTTTACTGAACAGATTTGATGAACGAAGTGTTTTTTTTCTTTTAACGGCTTCCGTGATCGAGAGGCGAGCAGGCCGGACTTAGGAGTCGCGCCTTCTCTGAGGTTTCGGGCTCTGATCCCAGTTGGGTCAATGAAAAAAATAATAGTTTAAAAAACTAAAAAACACGCTTTTAGCTCGCACTAAAAATTACAAAATAATTCAGACATTTAAGAAAGAAAGCGTGGAGCGTTTATGTTATCTTTACTCTTTTTGGACAAAACGCTCCACGCTTTCTTTCTTAAATGTCTGAATTATTTTGTAATTTTTAGTGCGAGCTAAAAGCGTGTTTTTTAGTTTTTTAAACTATTATTTTTATTTTCTACTTTTTAGTTTTCTCATGTATCAATAATTATATAATTCTTTTTCGTATCCCATTCAGCAAACCCTTTCATTTAATACCCATATCATAGGGGTGCATTTCAAATAGCCTGTCCGTTATCTTGGACGCCCGCCATATTGGATTTGAATCACGTGACTATTTTTTTCGTATTCCTGACAGCAAACCCTTTCTTTTGATACCCATATCATGGAAGTGCATTTCAAACAGTCAGTTCGCCATCTTGGGGAGGCCGCCATATTGGATTTGTAATGACGTTTCTTAGCTAGTCATGTATTTTCATCAGAACTCAGAGCGTGTGCAAAATTTCATCTTAATCAAAGACCGGGAAGTGGGTCAAATTAAGATTCAAAGATTCCGTTACATACATACAACCCAAGCTAATAAAAGCGTGTTAAAAACGGAATTCCCTAAATTGTCTCGTGTCTAGATGTTGTGATACCTTCGTGTTTTCTGATTGCTGTAACACAAGTCCTATAGCTACTTACCACAGTGTAAAAATCCTCCCTAGAAGACAGTAAACCCCCCGAGCATTCCTAGAAGTCAATAAACTGGAAGCCCTCAGATCCTGAGCGGAGACAGGGAGGAGCAGGAGTTTAATAATTAATGAATCACGGAAGAAACGCCAATGAGAGCTAAGTGCGGGATTTACATATAATTTTGTCTGTTGTTGACACCATGCGTTAGTTTTTTTGTAGGATATGTCCCATTTTTTACTGACTCTTAATAATGTTTTAAATGTTTGGACTCGATTCCCGGACTAGTCAATTTGGAAAACGATTTTGGGTCCATTTGGAAAACGATTTTTTGTATTTGTTAATAGTTTATGTTAAGTATTTGTGTTCCAATAACATTTGATTTAATACTAGCTGTACCGGCCAACTTCGTAACGCCTATTTTTTTAATTTCTAACCTTTTAAACCTTCCCTGGACCTCCACAATAATTTCAGAACCAAGACTAGCCAAATCGGTCCAGCTGTTCTCGAGTTTTAGCGAGACTAACGGACAGCGATTCATTTTTATATATAAGAGAAGATAATTTTGGCATTTGCTTGGTAGTTATAAATTCCGCGCCGTGGTAGTTTATATAGACGATTCAGAAGAGTTAGTACTATCATTTTATTTGTAAGTTGACTAGTGGCCCACCGCAGCTTTCCCTATTTTTTCCACATTTCCCACTAATTCTTCGCTTCGGCTACAGCGTAATATTGTATATCCTTCCTCGATAAACGAACAATCTACCACATTTTTTTTTATTCAAACCAATACTTCCTGGAATAACGCGTTCAAACAAATAAACAAACTAACAATTTCTTCAGATTTTAGTGTATGCCATGTCACTAAATAAACGTACTTTCCTTTTTTTAATAATTTGTTTAAACAAAACTTGACTGCAACTACAATTACAGTTTAGAATTGCTTTACTGGTGTAGATTACTTTTTTCCGTTTAATTATCAATAAATATTATATTTTGTGCAGTATGATTTTATTTATTTCCACTGGGAGCCATGAGATGAAACAACTCAATAATATTTTATAAACTGTGGTCTACTATTTAAAAAAACGAGGTCACCCCAGTTGCGTTGTTGTAGCTATTAAGAGATTTCCATATTTCAAAGCGGCCGGACTCCCTCAGACTTTTTAATTTAACGAAATTAATGCAATTATTACCGTCGATTTTGTCTGAGACAAACAACTAAAGGCCTTGTCTTAAACTTGGTAAATTTATGTACTTATCTTACTTATAAACTTTTGGCATATTCTAAATAAAATGATGCGATAAGTAGTTGTAAAATAGAAGTAGGGGCAGTGGAAGAGCGTTGGGTGCCAAAAAATTAGAATTCGTGGGTTTGAGTCCCGAAGTAAAAACTTTGAAAATAAAATAATATAAAGTTAATTATGTTATCCGTTTTTGCCACTCACCATAAGGTTTTGTCTGAAAACCAGCTCTAATGCAATATTTTGCTAGTGATAGTTGGAGCATGATGCTAGGACCTTATCGGCACATCTTTAAAATAATTTGCAATGCATGTATTGCTTTCTTTTCTTCATTTTAATTAAATGTACGTACCTAATCAATATATACTTTTTGTATGCGTGTGTGAGTCTATTATTGTGTGCCAAGGGCTCTTTTTCTTTCTTCTCTAGGCGATACCGGCACGTATTGGGACGATACAAACAATATTTTTATATAGATATAATAATATATAAAAAGTTCGACCGAACCGATTAAAAGAGTTTAAAACTTATACGGCAAATTTATAACAGACAAATTCGATGGCTACAAAAATACGTATACCTATGGTTAGCTTATACCCAGTTCCTATATTTTACGATTCGTAATCTGTCAAGAATGAGTATCCGTTTTTCACGAGTCGTTAATTCTAATTTCAAATTTACTTTCCATATCAGCCGTCATCAGTCGTCTGTCGCTCGTCTTTAGCCTACGCCTCGTATAATTCATTAACGTTACTAGAACGGTTCGTTTTTCAAATATTGAAACCGGGCATAAGCAGCACACGCATTACGTGGAGAGCGTGGGATCGAATCCCAATAGCAATGGGAGGTGAAATTTAGTTTCTTTAAAAGATCGCTAGTGATTGTATCTACTTTTTTATTTATCTTATTTCACAATAAAGTCAAAGTCAATTCATTTATTCATGTAGGTTACAAGTAACACTTATGCATCGTCAGAATGAACACAAACCAAAATTGAAGCTACAGCCAGTTCGGAACCTAATCCTACCGAGAAGAATCCGGCAAGAAACTCGGTAGTTATCCTAATCTTTACAATATTACCGCTACCTTGCCGTAACACAGTCTCGGACTAGTACGGAAGGTAAAGGTTTGTGTTCTGTACCTACCTACATTCTGTTTAGAAAATTGTATGCCTATCAATTTGTATTGAGTTAAATTAGAAACATACTTTAAGTTTACTTAACCATTTTTCGGTGTGTACAAGTTGTAAAATTATGCACAATATACTTTTTTAATTTTAATTTCATTTTTAATATTTAGAGCTAGAGAACTTAAAGATATGGTGTGCGAGCGAGCAGACATTCATATCCATATATGTTTATCGTTTAAATATTCATCAAGTTTATAGTAACCTTTTCGCATTAAACATGATTTAATATGGACCTTAAATCTATGCATAGGTAAGTCAATAATACATTGCGGCAACTAGTTGAATATTTTTATACTTATCCATGTTTGTCTCCGCAGGCCGGTTGTGGTTCTACCAGACGTGTGTGGAGTACGGCTGGTACCAGACGACCAACGGAGCCCGCCAGCCCTTCGGCTCCGGAGTTCCACTGTTCTACTTCCAGCAAATGTGCAGAGACTTCTTCTCGGCTTTGTAAGTTCTAGAACATTTTACTGTAGCCCTATTGCTTATTATGTTAACTTCTTTTGTATAAGAGAAAGTAAGAAATGTAATAAGAAGACCTAGCTGGACCTTTAGAAGGCTTTATTTTATATTGCACTTCAAGTTTGACCTTGTGTTTAGTGGTAATGAGGTCCTAGCTTAAGAGCAAGATGTACAGCATAATAAAGCTGTTATTGGATTTGTCGCCATTTACCTTGAAGGCTTGACCCCTGCTTCTTCCCGGTCGCGCCATTTTAGAAATCTGGATATTGTGGTACAATCGTTATTTCTGATTTATTAATTGATTTTGTTCTTTAAAACCGAGGTATGACTAGTAGTTCTTGGCTTACACCACAAACAGTAGCTAGTAACAATACCCACAATATTAATTAATTCCTTCAAGGTAACTTAAAATAATTAATTCCGTAAACATTCGACAAACAAGCGAACAGATTCCAGCAAATATGAAACCAGCAGCTGCCTTAATTACTCAATTGTGTTCTTGCGAATTCAAACTCAAATTGGTATTTATAATATGGTACTAATCATCGTATTTAATAATAAATACTAACTATATCGTAAACATAGATCTGCCTACCTATTCGTAAAACGCCTAAATGAATTAGTCTCGAATTGGGAAACCGTTTTTTATCTCTTTCTTAACATATACAACTAGACAGAGACAAAAGATTAATTTTTTCGAATCGGAATCATTCCTGGCGTTTTATGAATATAAAAATATGGTTTTAATCTATACTAATATTATGAAGGTGAAGAGTTTATTTGAACGCGCTTATCTGAAGAACTACAGGTTTGCATTGAAATATATTTTTATGATGGACAGTCCATTTATCAAGGAAGCCTTTAGGCTATATAACATCAAGCTGTGACAAGGAGGAATAATTAGTGGAAAATGTGGAAGAAACGAGGATAAAACCTACGCGTGCGGAGCGAGCCGCTAGTTTGGAATACAAGGCTATTTATTAATCCATACTAATATTATAAATGCGAATGAAACTCTGTATGTCTGTTTGTCTGTCCAGCTTTCACGCCTAAACCTTTAAACCGATTTTATTGAAATTTGTAATAGGTATACGTTGAACCTCTAGAACGGACCGAGGGTACTTTTTGTTTTGGAAAATAAGGGGGGATGGGGGTAATACCGCCCTTGAAAGTTTGTATGAGAATATGTTTATTTTTTAAGTTAGAGATTTACAATTTGGCATGAATATAGCTCGAAACTTGTATTGAATAGATAGGGGTACAATCGACAATATGGAAAAAAACTGCAGTCCACACGAACGAAGTCGTGTGCACAGCTAGTCATTTATATTTTTATTATTAACAGTAAATCCAAAATTACTTGGAGCGAACTTCGATTCAATAAATGTGATTTATTACAAAGTATTTAATAGGTATGACCATCACTTAGGTATAAATCTTAAATACAAACGGATGAGCTGTAACTAGCGTAACCAACTTGCGTAATGAACAGGTGTTGTTTACGAGTCAATTTGATTCAACTTTTAAGGACAATGGATTGACATTATCATAATTAAGTACATTCGGTACCTTTGGTGCATTTATGAGTAATAAAATGAACCGTAACATTAGTAGTTGCAAAAAATTGCAATGTCGTAAAAATAAATCAACAGTGATTTCCTTTTAATCTTTACACTAATATTATAAGGAGGAAAGATTTGATTGTTGCATTCAATAGATTTCGAGTTTACTTGACTGAGTTAAAAAAATATTTAATGTTAGCAAGCCACGCTATCTGCGGTGGTTATAGGCTATATTAAATTTAAAAAAAGTTAGGTATCCATACTAAAACTCTAATAACTCAAAATGTAATAAAATTACCAAAAAACTTTCTTACATCGCGTGAGTTGCGAAAACTATTGACTGTAGAACAAGATATTGTAGACGTCTTTGCAGAACATATAACTACCTATCTACAATATTATATAATAAGGTTATTATATACCTATCTTTAGTAATAATATATAATATAGTAATATAAGGTGCTGAAGCCAGTGACTTTGAGCCCTAACTAATTTCCTCTTGCCTGTGGGTTAATTACAAATCTACAATAATAGATTATCCAATTTAGTGCAGAATTTGTGCAGTTATGCGCATTCTGAAATTTTTGCGATTTATTTTTTGCATGTGGAATTGAAATGTCCAAATTCTTTGACAGCCAAAGCCCTGAACGCTTGAGCTACGGCGTGAGCAGAACCAACCTTTTCTTCGGCGGGCGTCACCTGCCTGATAAGGTGGTCACTGTACAGGGCGCCCTCGACCCCTGGCACCCGATGGGGCCCAACGAAACACACGCCAGCTTCTTCACGCCGGTCTACCTGGTACCGGAGATTGCGCACTGCAGGATCGTTCAGTAAGTACACCTTTTCTCATATACAACGTGTGATTTTAACACTTAAAGATTGACCTCATCCCACCTGATGTTAAGTGATAATGAGGTTCTAGCTTAAAGGCGACAAGTACAGCATAATAAATCTGTTACTGACCTTATCGCCCTAACCTTGAAGGCTTGCTACTAATGTAGCTCCCCACCCCAACTCTGGAAACCTTACTTACACGCAGGAACACAACAACACCGAAGTGATTGTTATTTGGCTGCTATCTTCTGTAAGGTTGATGTATTTCACCAGTCGGGCTGGTCCAGTTTGAGCGATAAATCGCTATGCACTGCCTCTCTTGTATGCCCTACCTCTCTTAAAATATCTCACAAAACTATATACAACGTATGATGTTTATTACAAAATACTAGCGGCCCACCGTTACTTTGCACGCGTATTATTTCTGTTTTTCCCACCTTTTCTATTGATTCTACACACCTATTGGTCGCAGCAATCCTAAAATTGGAGCGGAACAAAATCTTTGGTCGCGAATGCCTGATGTGAATTCGATAAAGGGGAACCAAGTGGGCTCTGGGCGTATAATCTACAAAGTACCTACTAAATGGTAAATCGATAGACTAATCCATGAGTCAACATCAAATATCATAATAAAAATATTAAAATGATACTGGCAATGGGCATTGAAGGTGGACGGCTCGTATAGAGATTATTTCTCCCCCTAAACGTAAGAGCAAATAGCACTCAATATACCTTAACAACTTGTACTTGGTAGACAACCTACTTACTTCATAATAATACTTTCAAATCATCACTTACTGTTTAAGATTGAATTAAACTCACGCAAGAATCCTTAAAACAGCAGTACCTTCAGGTAAACCGCTTTCACATTTAGGAACAAATTCATTACTTTGAAATCATTGCACGTTAAGTATTAGGTTGTTTGTTGTACAGCGTACTCTCTAGAGGACCATGTCCAATAATAGTTGTCTGAGGGTTAAATATTAATATAGATGGTGGAACCGATTTTTTTGTTATTTCCCAGCCTTAAAAAAACAGGATCTGCCCATACTGTGAAGAAGTTTTATCTTTAGTGAAAATATTATCTGTTCTCCTTCCAGTTCATTAGAAAACAGCGAAACCGAAGAAGTGAAAGCAGTCAAGTATCAGGTCCTCAACGATATCAACCGCTTCCTTTACGGCGTCGAGTACGCAGGCGCTTCGCGCGTCGTCAGCTCGGCTGTACTGCTGGTGGGCCTCCTACTGGCGTTTATGTAGATGTAAGATGTAAATATAGTAACATAGCATTTCATTGAACTACATATAGTAATTACGTGAAAAAACATAAATAAAAACAAAACTTTCATCGAGTCTTTTATTTGAGTTTAATTTATTTTTTATTGATTTGTTTGCCATCCTACCTTTACCACTCCCATCTTTCCTGAGCTACTCTGGTCTGTATCTACGACTCGTCTGATACCATTATCGTTTTTGAGGTCTACCTGTTTCCCTTTGACCTTCTCTTGGATACCATTATGCCACAAATTTGCTCCTTTACCCTTAAACGGCCAGGATATATTAAAATTGGTATTATCCTGGCCATTTATAGTAACAATTACTTAAATATACATAAAGGATGTGAGACAGAGTGTTGCAACCATAAGAAGTCTGGCTTTCGGCAAGGTGACTTTTAGGATTATGCCAAGTAAAATATTATGTAGAAACTGAGTTTTATACTTTACCGCATTTAACACCTGTTCGAATTTGGTGCTCCAGCTTTCATTTCACAAACTTGAAAAAGGTAAAAATCTATATTTTGTCACTGTCCAATGAGGTCTACTACTTTCCTTATTCTAAGCCTACTCCCAAAGATATGTCAAATCGGATGATAATAATATTTTTTTTAATTATCATATTCGCAAACAATTAACTTAGAATGCAAATAAAGCGTTTTGGAAAAACTAAATATTATTTATGCAAATCAAAAGTCACGTTTTAATTCCCAAACTTTTGATTAATCTTTAAAAACTGAACATTTCCTTTGTTCGTTTCGGTTTTGGGAGTAGACTTCATGTTAGGGTAAGATATAATTGACATGTTATGCTCAAAAGCGAATGAACATAAAATTACATAAACTGAGCTAACGGCACTGATGGCCGTGGAGGATTCGAACCCCCGTCATCCTATTTGTATATCATTGCACTGAGAGGGAAATACCTACCGCACCGTCTCACTCTGCGGGTAACAGAGTGGTGTGTCGGGCTCGCACCGACTAAACCCCCCTCGGTGGCCAACGCTGCGCAGTTGTGGGGGAGTCGGGATTCCTTAAGAATTCTACAGAGGCTCCCCCACCGAACAGAATAAATAAATATTAGACAACATCACACACATTGCTCTGATTCTGTGGTAAGTAGCTTTAGCACTTGTGTTACACAATTCAGACACAAAGACGGTACCACAACACCCAGACCCGAGACAATATAGAAAATATCATTTCCCATATTGACCCGACCGGGGATCGAACCCGAGACCTCATATATACTAGAACAACATATTTGATACTTTTATCACGAAATAACCAAAACAATGTCGCAGCAGTCTGAAATAAATAAATTGGGATAAGTGTTTATTTTGGATTTTTAATAAAAAAAACTCATAATAATATTTGAATGTAAAGGTATTTATTGATACCACTAACTATTTATTACAATATTTCTCATACGCAGTGTTATTAAAGCGAGCAGGAAACGATGGAATACATGGGGCTGTCCAAAGCCTAGCGCAGAATAAACAGAGACCACACATTTCGAGAGGTCTTTTAGACCCCAATAAAATCTTAGGCGGTCAAGATAATTGCAACTAACATTTTATTAACCCCAAAGAGATATTATACATTGAGTCTACCCATTTATTAAGCGCAAAACTCTGAATGCAATAACCATAACATTACTTATATAAGTATAGTATACATTTCAATAAGTTTTGGTGATATCCAATACATTTTTCTTAGTTATAATTTTATCTAACCTCATATGAAGGAAAGTTAGTGTCATGTGATGACTTACACAAATATATGACAATTGGAGCAATAAGATATTCCATCAAATCCTATCTGATATGACAAGTATCACACACTAAACAAATTCCTACATTTATATGAAACAGGTTCATGCAAATTTTATTGTTTACTATCTGCCCCGGCGCACTTCATTACGCCTATTTTTTCCTTTTAAACCTTCCCTGGACACCCGCAATTATTTCAAGACTAAGATAAGCCAAATCGGTCGAGCTGGTTTTGGAGTTTTAGCGAGACAAACAATTTTTTATATAATTGTTTATAAGCAATCAACAATCAATCATAAATTCACACAATTTATAAAATAGTTTTACGAAATCATAACAGTCCCTATTAATCGAGCTATTAAATCGAGTGATATAATTTAAGTAAATATAAGTAAAATAATTTAAAGTGCAATCATTTACGATTTATACTTTCATACATTATTGTGCGTAATTTAAAATGTGATATTTGTCATTCAGAAATCGTTAAGCCAATATTATAATAACAATAATACAAGGACTTGAGAAGCTCATACGGTGTACAATATGAATATAAATACAAATACGCTGACTAAAATGGATGGGATTCATTTGGTCTAAACCTAGCCTAACGTATAAAATATATATTTGTATAATGCTCATATTAAACTTGTATAATATAATTATATAAAACGTTGCGCTGCTACGATGGCGGTATCTTACAGTAGGTACATGTTATATACTTGGTAAATTATACAAGCTGTTTAAATATACTTGTAGTTTATGTACTTATATCATATTTCCTAAGTACAGGCAAAAGAGGTACGATACCACCTTTATTAATGAAATTAGGAGATTTGCTGTAAAAAATATATATATGGTCGAATTGAGAACCTCCTCCTTTTGTTTGAAGTCGGTTAAATAGTAGTACTATTATCAAGTCTTTTTGAGTATTTTGACGTTTTGTTGGTATATGTATTAAGATCTTTTAAATTATGCATTTACCTTTGAAATTGATACAATTATATTAGAGAATTCAATTCGGATAGGTTAAAGAGATTTAAAACCACATAATAATTTAACTCGCTACACTCTTACTAATTGTATTAAACATGCCTGTATTGTACAAAATGTATAAATTAAACAGCTTATATATTTCCTTTAAACATATGGTCTGCTATATCTGTACTAAATATGGCATTTTCAAGGTACTAAAGTCTTAGGGCACTTTGTGTCTAAAATACATTTATATATTATTCCGTATATATACTTAGTTTAGTAAACAGCTACAGAAATAAGGTAGGTACACTTCTAACTAAAAAACAACTATTTAGTGTGACATATTAGTGGTTTATTAACTATATTTAATCATTCGATTAATACATATTAAAATTATATATATTAAAAATACTTGTTTTTACTAAAATATGCATATTTATTTTGATTTTTACAAGGTTTAAATGGTTAAAACGACTATTTAACATTTTGTTTTATTTTTAATTATATAATTATTAGAAATAACGTAACCTACCTTGTTTCTACAGCTTCACGTTATTATCATATATGATTTTTGCGACATAATCTGTCACAGCAAAAATATATAAACACTTTATTAACATCATAATTCCAGGATCCGAAAAGATTTCAATTGATTATAGCGGCACCAGTTCTATGTGGAGTTTTATCAACAAGATATCTATTTAAAGATGTTCAATTCTATATTTTTGTATTATTAATTTTTTTATCATTAGCAAATTTTTCATTGAAGTATTTATTTGGGGATTTCCAAAACGCGAATAGATTTATGGAAAGTAAAGTTCGACTGGATTGTAAGATTTTATATTTTATGTAAATTAATTTATTTAACATATGGTTCATATAATGCGTATTTAAAATGGGACGTTTCTGGTGCCACGTTTATTATGGGGTCCATTACCTTACAATATTTACAAGGGAATATTACGTACCGTGAAATATTTAATTTTAAAACGGAAAAATTGCACTCTTAACTTGCTTCTAATCCCCAGAAATACCACCAAAAACATGATCTTTTCATCTTGCAATAAAAAATATTGTCAAATATAATACTTTAATGATCCAAATACATTTTTACTCGAGAGTGCTAAGTGAATAAGCCTGTATTTATTTATACAAAATTTTTACACATATGAAAAGAGTGACTTTCTTAAGTTATTTACAACAACGTTAACACACGTAACTTAAATTAGAAGAAAAACTTTTATTGTTTAGAAAAGAAAATACAAATATCGTTAAAAAGAAAACATTTTCTCTTAACCTGTCCATTTACAAATTGATCACATATCAAGTTAACTTACGTATGGAATAAAAATAACATATTTTTTCTTTCTCATAATACTAGACATAAGATTCGTACTTACAAGATGGTAAATCTAAAAAAAACAATTATTACAAAATATACAAAGTTTCTTCTCGATATTCGATTTGATAATCAAAAAATGGATAAAAATATAAAGGTTTGATTTTAAATGCTGAATCGATTCAGATGGCGTTACGGTCGCCATTTTGAAGTTTCGAGTTAGTACTCTTTGCAGCCGCGAGAGGCGCTGGGCGCCGGTTGGAGGCGCGTGTGCTGAGTGGTTAGACGGTGCGGCAGTCAGTTCGATTTGCGTTTAGTTATCGTTCGCCGATTCATCCTCCGTTGCTCGGTTGGTCCTGTTAATAAATAATATCCATACATGACTGACTAGGTAGTCAACAGAAATACTTTTGTGTGTTAATGTAGTTTACTTGAGTGAAATAATTATTGGAATATTAGAATTTATTTTTGGAAAATTTGTTTTCAAAAAAGTATATTTACCTGTATAGGTTGTTCTGCATCAGGTTTGAGAAAATAAATCTCATCTGTCATTTGGTAATCTGTAACAAATATATTTTAATTTGAAATATTAAAAAAATAAAAGATACAATTTTACTTATAAAGAGAGTTATAGAGTTTTAAGAGTTTAAGTATGAAAAAAACTGAGGATTTATGGGGCATTTCCATTGATATACTCAAAAACATAATTCATGGAATTGCACCTTATTTATCCTTCATATTTAATAAGTGTATTGACGCTGGTGAATTCCCTAATTTAATGAAATTAAGTAAAATTATTCCACTTTATAAATCAGGCGATAAAAGTGATCCGTCTAACTTTAGACCAATTTCCATGTTACCAGCACATAGCAAACTTTTTGAAAAAAATATTTTCAATCAATTAGCTCATCTTACAGTTAATGATCTGTTACATAGTAAGCAATTTGAATTCACTAAAGGTAGATCTACTACGGACGCAGGTGTGGCACTTATCAAACATGTTTTCGATACTTGGGAGAGAAAACAGGACGCCATTGGAGTTTTTTGTGATCTGTCAAAGGCATTTGATTGCGTTGATCACCAAACGTTGCTGATGAAGTTGAGGCATTATGGTGTTGTAAGCACTTTACTGAGTCTTCTACAGTCTTACCTTTCTGACAGAACTCAAAGGGTCAATGTGAATGGAACTAACTCTTCTGGTGCACCTCTAGCGATGAGAGTGCCCCAGGGCTCAATATTGGGACCCCTGTTGTTCCTTATTTATATTAACGACCTTCCTTACTTTGCGAAGGATCTCTGTGAGATTGTGTTATTTGCTGATGACACTTCTCTCATCTCCAAAGCTGATAGATGTAAAGAATCATTTGAAGATGTAAATAGTTCTCTCTCACAAGTGCTACATTGGTTCACGAATAATAATCTCCTGCTTAACACTAAGAAAACGAAATTTACAATGCCGAATGTTAAAAAAGTCAACATCAAATTGTCTATGAATGGTGAACCTATTGAAATAATTAATTTTACAGTATTTCTCGGCATCACATTTTTGATTGTATAATGTATGTACTTTTAAAAAAATCTGACTTCCATAACTTTATAACTAGAAATAAACACAAGCTTGCTGTTCCATATCTAAGACTACATAAGATAAGTAATTTTTGTGGGTTTAAGCGTTAAATTATTTAACAAGTTACCTGAAAATGTTATCCAGTTGCCCATGCATAGATTTAAGTCTCATGTTAAAAATTGATTAATAAAAAAGGGCTACTACAAAATTGATGATTATTTAAATGACAAAAATGTATGGGTCTAGAATAACTTAATTCTTTGAAATCTTACTATAGCTTTGTATACTTTATTTAAGTACCTAGTTTAAGGACACATTGTTATATTTGAAAAGAGTAAGTGTCGAGTTTCTTGCCGGTTCTTCTCGACATGATCAACATTCCGAACACGGCGGTAGAATACTTTATTTGTACTGACTATTCATAAGTGCTTTTGTAAAGCTTACATGAATAAAGATATTTTCTATTATATTCTATTCTTTCATTTAGTGAAAACGTTTTGTTTTCACTAGTCCATCTTGGAATAATAAGTATTACTAATGTAATCTATGTGAATAAAAAAGATTGACTTTAACTTCGACTTTGACTTTGAATCGGTGATTTACTACAAATAAATAATAATAAATAATGACACCAGACTAAGATTCAATTGCGAATGTGTAAAAACTAATTTTAAACGTTTTTTAAATAAATCATAGACTGCTTTTAGATAATAGGCATTGAAACCTGTAATTTTTATGAGTGTAAGAAATATATTATGTCACTGTCAAAAAGGAAAGAAGGTTTAAAAAAAAAATTACCGAACCTCGAAACTCATTTCTGTAAGAAACTCAATTTTATCTCATTTACTTACCAATTGGGTTTAAGAACTTTATTTAACTCATAAAGAATATTACAATTCACTTACTGAGATAACTTAATTTCTAGGTAAATAATTGTATGCTAAACAGTGAGCGGTACTAAAATATAAAACTAATAAAGAATTTCAAATATGTCGGGTAGGATTCGCAAATATCTGCGTCAACTAGTCGACCGCTATCGCACCGAGCAACCACGGAGCTAAGAACGCAAAGAGCGTACTCGCAATCTGGATGCGGCATACGACTGATATCTGTTTTATTTCCATTTTTTATAGTTTGCGTTGAAATTATTTTTACGTGTCTTTTATTATTTAGGTAAGTACTCGTTTTTTTTTATTATTATTATATACATTTATATATATTTGTTTTTTATTATTATTATTTTTTTTTTAAAGGTGTGTTAGCTAGTTTTAATTTAAAATAAGTGTAGTATTTAATAAAAGATTTAAATTTTATTTACATGGTTTCTTCTAATACATAAAATTTTAGTTGTTTTTTGAAACTGGTTAATGAATTTGCGTTTTTAATTTTTACAGGTAATTTATTATATAATTTTACTCCTTCGAATTCAATATTTTTTTTGCCATAATTTGTTCGCGGGGGGCGTGATATCAAATTATTTGCATTTCTTAGTTTCATTTTTTGTGATCGCCCTTTTGTCTGGAATGATAACGATGAATGGATCTTTTTGTTTAGAATTTTGTATATTAATATGCAGGTATAGTAAGTATATGTTTGTCTAATCGTCATTATTTTAGTCTCCTTGTATATTTTTTTGGAAGGAGTACGATAGTTGTAGTGAAATAAAGATTTTATTAATTTATTTTGAGCAATTTGTATGGTTTCTAGATTAGATTTAGCTGCGGTACCCCAAATTTCAATTAAATAATCTACATGCGGTTTAATTAATGAGTTATAGATAATATATTTAACTTTACGGGGAAGGCATTTGGCAATGTTACGTATAATACCTGTTAAAGATGTTAATTTTTTTTTTATTTTATCAATGTGTTGCCTCCAATTTAATTTTTGATCAAGAACGAGGCCAAGATACTTCTCACAAGTTTTTTCTTTGAGCGTTTTGTTGTTTATCCTGATTGATGCAAAGTCGTTAATTCGTTTATTTTTTGCGGAAAATATCATATAATTTGTTTTATCTATATTTATGGTGAGAAGATTTGATAGAAACCATTTATTGAGTAAATTTAAGTCATTTTGTGCCTTTGACGCTAGAATATTAATTGAGTGACCGAAATAAAATAAACTTGTATCATCTGCATATAAGGTGATATCAGCTGTTAGACCTAAGTGTTGCATATCATTTATATAAATTAAGAACAAAAAAGGACCTAGAATTGAACCCTGAGGAACGCCGAAGGTTATTGGTTTGGCAGAGCTTTGATGTGGACCTATTTTAACAATTTGTTTACGGTTTTGAAAATATGACTTTATAATTTCATGAGCCTTACCAGTGATACCGATTTCAAAAAGTTTTTGGAGAAGAATTTCGTGAGAGATTGTATCAAAGGCTTTTTTTAAATCAATGAAAATACCAAGTCCTATTTGTTTTTCGTCTATTTTGTTCCTTATTTTGGTCACGAGATCAATTGATGCGGAGAGTGTATTGGACCTAGGTCTGAAACCGTACTGTTTTTTATATAAAATTTGTTTCGTATCCAGATACTTTTCAATTCGAGTGTAGATAACTCTTTCAAAGATCTTTGAAATCACCGGTAATACCGAAATTGGACGGTAATTACATGGATCTGTCTTGTCTCCAGATTTATAAATTGGGTTCACTTTTGCAATTTTTAGGCTGTCCGGGAAAATTCCGCAATTCAGACAAGCATTTATACAGTTCGTTAATGGAGTAACTAATAGTTTTTGTGTGCATTTAATAGATTTCGTACTGATACCATCAATGCCACAACTTGTATTTGCATCTAGTTGATCGATAATCTGTGTGATTTCATCCGTGGTTGCTGGTTCGAAGGCTGTCATATTAGTTGATTCTGAGACATTTGGTACTTGTGCTAAATGATTTCGGCTTGTGACTTTTGTATTTGGGATTTCACTGGCTAAGGTTGAGCCAATAGTTGAGAAATAACTGTTAAAACACTCGCAGATTTGTTGCTCATCGGCAACGAGTGTGCCCGATCTCGCAGCTAGTTTGTTTGGTCCCACCGTTTCTTTTATTTTGTTCCGTGAAAGATCATTAATAGCTTTCCACATCTTCTTTGGTTTCTTCATATGACTCTTGAAATAGTTAAAATAATAGTTTTTCTTTGTTTTCTGTATAGTTTCGTTAACTCTAGTTCTAAATTCTTTAAACTTTCTTTCTAAATTTATATCCGATTTATTTTCTTTATAGTTGTGCCATAGTGTGTTCCGTATATTAATATCGTGTAGTATGTCTTTATTGATCCAGTCTTGGCGTGGAGGGTTTAACAGTTTTGATTTTTTCATTTGACTCTTCGCTATGCACTTTAGTATTATTTGTTCCAATGTGTTATAGTCATCCGTATTTATTTCTAAGTGGTTGCTAAGAGAGTTTTCTACCATATCATATAGCTTATTATAGTTTATCGTTGTGTAAATAGCTTTTTTTATAGCTACAGGTTGGTAATTCTCTATTTCTACATAGATTTGTTTATGATCAGATATTGTAGTATCGATAATATTGAGGTTGATATTATTATTTTTTAAGTTGGTGCAGACATGGTCTAAAATAGATTTCGTGGACTCTGTTTCACGAGTACTATATAGTTTACTAATTTTGTTTAAAATTTTGTAATCGTTTTCTTTGAGTATATCCTTGTATTTACGAGTGTCTCTGTCGGGTGCCAACAGATCCAAATTAAAATCTCCAAACACTATGGCTCTCTTTTTATTTTGCAGTTGCAAAGAGTAAGCCTCAAGAAAACTGTCTACCGTGCCTCTATTGGGATTGTAAACTGCGCCAATATCAAGACATTGCCGTTCCAAGTGAATCCAAAGATAGTGAATATCGTCATCGATGCAGTGTTCCTCGATAAAATTGTGCTTCAGATCATTGTGAACAAAGATTGAGACTCCCCCTCCTCTCCGATGTTGTCTATGGTTGCTATAGTGGGTGTAGCTAGGAATTTGCAACATATTAAGATCACCGTCGTTTTTTATCCAAGTTTCCGATACTATGACAATATGAGGCTTGAGCGAAACAACAATACATCTGAGTTCGTCGAATTTGCCTGCCTTCACTAGGCTACGGGCATTCATATAAAAGCATTTAAGAGACTTTTTGGTGCTTGTGATATCATTGTAATTACTGACTAGTTTATGTGTAATTTTACCGGTGGAAGCAGTCAGTTTTTTGGAACATTTATGTTTTCTTTCTGTTTTTCTTCTATTGATTCAATGATTTTAGGTACGCTTTTTATATATTTAATAATAAGATTTTTCTCTCCATTATTGGTACGTTTTTCGAGTTCTTCTTTAAGATTTTGCATATGTTTCTTTTGATTAGGGGTTTGGTCCGAAAATATTTTTATGCTGTTGTTATCAAATTTCGTACTTTTTCTATTACGTAATAATAACGTAACCGTTTCTTTTGATGAAAAGCATGCTTTTATGGGTCTAGTACGATCCGGTTTGAACTTTCCAAGGCGGATGACTTTTAGAGGTTCTGGACATTCGTCATATACCTTTTTAATGATTTTGAGAACCTCATCATTATTATGAGCATGTCTATCAGCCGTTGTACTTGCTTCAGGTATGCCCAAAATTATAATATTCTTCGATCGGGTACTGCGTTCATTAACCTCATAAACGATCTCTTCGTAACTCTGGTGTGACTTTGTAGTGGGGGGTAACAATGGTGAAGTATATTTAAGATTGTTTATTTCAGATTCTAGGAGTTCTATTTTTTTCTCAATATTTTCACTCGCAGTCTGTAGGGTGTCAACTTTGGTTTTTGTGTTATTTTGTTCCAAGATGATGTTTTCAATTGTATTTCCAATATCAGATACTTGATTTTTGATAGAAGTGACGTCTTCACTTAGTTTGCTTATATTTTCTGCTTGTGAACTGCTACTTGCCTTTATTATTGCCATCATTTCTGACATCTGTTTTTTTAAATCGGATAGCTCTGATTTGATCCAAGCATTATCATCGGTGTCCTTTCTTTTATTGCGATGGGTGATATTGGTAACGGTGTCATAAATTGTATTTATTTCTGCCAAATTTGGCTGAGAACCACTGAGTCTCGCATTATTGCCACATCCAGTCGGCGATCGTTGAACGTTCATTGTATGATATGATTTTAGTTACTCACGTAGATACGAAGTCCGCAGTTATGCGTGAGCGGTCCGAAAAATTATGATCTCGTCTCGTTTCCCCGCAATTGACAAGTAGCACGATTTTAGTTCCCAAAACGGATTTATAAATTTAATAATATTATAATATTACGGGGGAGAATGGGATTTATGTACTTTTGACATTTGTTTCCAGCTTCCCCCGATTATGAATTTGACAAATAGAAAAAATACTATAAATACCCAATTTCCCCGTTCGAAGGAAATCAGTCGGGGAAAACTGTCACTAAATGTTTCGTGCGCCTACCTTGGTCCCCCCGGGCGGCCCTGAGCTGCGCGCGCAGGCGGTCGTTGTGGTCGCGCTGCGCGGCGAGGGCGGCGCGGAGGCGCGCGCGCGCAGCCTCGTGCGGCGGCAGCGCGCGCACCAGCCCGCCCAGCGCGCCCTGCAGCCCCGCCGCCGCGCGCCACAGAGACGCCGCCAGCAGTGCCGCCGGCAGGTTGCTCTCTGCGACAGACACTAACGGTAAGAACATCCGCGACCCACAGATTTGTTGGAAGTATCTTAATCATAGCCATCCATTCTCCCATCTCATTTAGCACAGCCAGATTTAAGAAAACCGGGGCCTCAACAAAGAGGGCTCTGCAATAGAAGACCGCACAATAAAATGGCCTCTATAAAGAGACCGCCTCCACAAAATAGGACCCAACGTATGAGAAACCGCGACAAAAAGGAGCCTCATACGAAAATCTGACCTTTCTATATAAAATAGCAATTGATAAAAAATATAATACAACAGTCTACAAACCATTCTTTTCATCAATTACAAATAACTAATTCATCATTATCTTAAATACATTGCAAGCATTTTTGGACTACACCAAAGGTTTCGATATTGTCTTGAGACAGAAAGATACCCGTTATATCATTTACAAATTTCATACGCTTTATCCCCTAAAACACATGATAAAATACTTGCCCCACCCAGAAATATTAATAGTATGTCACAGGTAAACAACATATTTTCCCCATACGTTAAGCTGGTGTTTCACAAGGTAGAATACGTGACCCATCCCTTTATAATTTGCTATGTTCCCCAAAGTGGTATTTTTTATTTATTTATTAAAACTTTAGCACGCAATAAGTGGAAAAGGCGGACTTAACGCTTACGCTGAATTCTCTACTACTTTCTCAAAAAAAGTCTTATCTATATAGAATTTTACAATTTCCATCGTGCTTCACGTTATACTAGCTAAATTAAAATATTTTAAAGACACACAAAAAAATCATCTCCTCTTGCAGTGTGAGGTTCGTTCGCGCGTGATGCTTTTCTAACTGAGCTAACCGCAAGTTATCGTAGGCGAAGAATTTTTTTTGTTGTATTGACCTCTTAACCTCCGCTAAGTGCCCTCTGCCGAATATGTTTAGAACTACACACTTATCGTACGTATCTCTTACCTAATGCATCCTCAGCGTTGCCTTCCGGTGCGGCCCTGGCCTCGTCCAGGTCTCCCAGCATGTCGAAAGAGGCCTCGCTGCTGAGTGAGTGCTCCAGCAGTCGCAGGGACGAGTCCACCTTCAGTTCAGTTGCGGCATCAATGCGCTCATCGAACGGCCTGTCTGGGTACTCTGATGCATCTGGAATTGAGGGGCGAACGTTAGAAATGTATTTATATTGTTTTGAAAAGATATTGTCAAAATAGATATTGTGTTATACTAAGCATAGGAAATTTACTTATTGCACCAGTTGGAAGTGTGTTTATAGGTTATACTATAGTCCTGAAACTTAGTTACTGTATTTGTTATACGAATTTTAACTGTGTGTGATATGTTTTTAATCATCTATGTCATGTTAGTAAATTTCTACGGATCTTCTTACTTAGAGATATTCTTGCCTTATCTTATTAGCTACGGATATGTTTACCTATTCTTTTTACCTATGGATCTTCTTATGTACGGATATTCTTATCTCATATTCTTATGGATTACGGATCTTTTTACCAGCAGATATGTTTACCTAATCTTCTTTTCTTACCTCCGGAACTCTGCCTGCAATGCGGCGAAGCGACCATGGCGGGCGTGGCAGCCGTCACCACGGAGGCCACGGAGGGCGTGGAGGGCGCGGAGGGCGCGGAGGGCACGGAGGGCGCATAGGGCGCGGAGGCCGGCTGCGGCGCGACGCGACGGCACGAGGCGCAGCGGCCGCGGCGGGAGCGCGCCGCCACGACGGCCGCCTCGTTCACGTTCATCGCGCGGGATATCGATTCGGTTAGTTGGTTCGCTGAGAACAGATGCAAATAAATACATTATCAGTAAAATCTAAAATATATTTTTCAATTACGTTTAATTCGAAGTCTTTAAAGAGTAAGCTGCAATGTACAAAAGCACGTCAGTGCACACTTTTGACTTTGCACCAGTTTGTCGTAAAACTAGAGCGAGTTGTTGGACACTGTGTTGTGTTACGAACAATTCACTTCGTTTACTACAGTCATACTTGCATGACAGAATTCAAAAAGTAAGCGTTAATGGAACTAACTCTTCTGGTGCCCCTTTATCTATGGGAGTACCCCAGGGTTCAATATTGGGACCTTTACTTTTTCTTATTTATATAAATGATCTTCCGTACCTTTCGGAAGACCTTTATGAGATAGTATTATTTGCTGATGACACCTCACTCATTTTCAAAGTTGACAGACAAAAAAAAACATTTGACGATGTAAATAATAGCCTATCTCAAATACTAGAATGGTTCACAATAAATAATCTCTAACTTAATACTAAGAAAACTAAATGTGTAAAATTTTCAAAGCCAAATGTAAAACAAGAGAAAACAAATCTAGTTATTAGCGGTGTGCCCCTAGAAATTACGAATTCTACAGTATATCTGGGCATTACTATTAATTCAAAATTACAGTGGGGTTCTCATATTTCTACCCTGGCAGGGAGACTTAGTTCGGCTGCATATGCGGTCAGTAAAATACGAATGAAATGCGGTCAGTGAAATAATGAAACGGCAAGATTGGTTTATTTTAGTTACTTTCATAGCGTCATGTCGTATGGTATTTTACTATGGGCGTCTGCAGCCGATGTGCAGACTATATTCGTTTTGCAAAAGAGAGTCATACGCGCTATATACGGTCTTAAAACAAGGGACTCTCTCAAAGAATTATTAAAAAAAAATAACATTTTAACAGTAGCTTCACAATACATTTTTGATTGTATTGTATATGTACGTAAAAGTTTACATTCCTTCATTAAGAAGTCAGAATGTCATAAATTTAACACGAGAAATAAACACAAACTTGCTGTTCCACATCTAAGACTTCATAAAATTAGCAATTCTTTTGTGGGGTTAAGTCTGAAGATCTTTAATAAGCTGCCAGAAAAGATCACTGCATTACCTATGCATAGATTTAAGTCTCTGATCAAAAATTGTCTAATAAAGAATTATAAAATAGAAGATTATATTAACGACAAAAATGTTTGGAATTGATAGCATTAATTATGTAAACTAATCATACGCTATGTTGTTTATATGTATTTTTTTTTGTTTGCATGTTACCATTTTTGTAAGTTTTTGATAAGAGTAACTATCGAGTTTCTTGCCGATTCTTCTCGATAGGAGCAACATTCCGAACACGGTGGTAGTATAATCTGACGATTCATAAATGCTTTTGTAAAAGTTTACATAAATAAAAACATTTTCTATTTCTATTTCTACTGATAAACTTTTTTAAATCCCACAATTTAATCAAATATGCGATTTGGAGAGCAAAATCGACGGAAGATGCATTTTGTTAACAAATACCGTTTTTTCTCTCCTTGATAATAGCTGAAGCTGTGTTGGTGTGTCGGGGTCTTTCTGGACTTGGCCGAAGCCTTCGATATAGTCTCTATCCCGATTCTTTTGAGAAAGCTAGAAACCCTAGGTATTCCAAGAAATGCTTTGAAATGGTATGCCAGCTATCGGTCTATCGGCCAGCTAGAAGTCAGTGCAAAAGGATCGCGGACAAATTAGGTATAATAAGTGTTGATACTTTTGGCGTGCCACAAGGCAATATTCTTGGACCATCACTGTGCAAATATTAAACCCAGTGCTAGTTATGTGATAAACCCGGGAGCTCAAAGTCGCGCTCGCTCGCCTCTCGGCTACGAAGGTCGTCATATAATGTACGTGAAGCGGTCACTCACCCTGCGCGTGCGCAGCGAGCAGCAGCTGCCTCATGTCAGGCAGCAGCGGCACGTCGGCCGCGTCCTCGTCGCTGCTCTCGCGCGAGCTCTGCCGCGTCGCGCGCAACTCGCTGCTGATGTCTGCAAACATATCAACAACCAGCGGTTAACACACAGCTGATAGAAAATAAATCTCAGTTTTGGGTGTTGAAGCACCGTCGTTATTAACCTTCGGTGTACCACGTGGGGTATGACACACCCCAGTTCTTAAAAATTCGCAACTATTTTAAAATTAAAAAAGCGCGGCATCACACCTTTTGAGTAGCTGGATATGCGACGTTGCTGCTCCGATTAGCGCCATTGCGTTAGTCAGGTGGCGACCGCCAAGCAAGATATGCGCATTTCAAGTGCATGTGGGCATCACACACCCCACCCCGTACGGCGCGTTCATAAAGAGGTATGTTTCATCATTTAAGTTTTTTGTTATCTTTTTACTGGTTTACGTAGTTTATATTATTACTAATTGTTACAGATATGTTCAAAAATGTGTCAATTGACGGAGTCAGAGATATATAATGCACTTTTAGGCGAAGAAGATGATTTGGAGTCAGAAAATATGAGTTTTCACCAGGAATGAAATAGAACCTCCTGCAAAAAAAAAAGTAATAAAACCTCCTGGAAAAAGGCCTAACATGATGCAGAGACGCGCAAAATGCCCTAGAAAGAAAGACAGAAAAACTAAATATTCATGTAAAAAATGTTATACGCCGATATGTATGGAGCATGCTGATTTTTATTGTGCAATAATTTTGATACCAATGATCTCAATTAGAATTTATGATTACTACATTTAATTATTATTTAGTCCTTAGTATATGATTTGTTGATTACTTAATGATAACTATTGTAATTATTACATAAAGCAGTTTAAAATTAGTACATAAGTTAAAAAATGTTATTCTTGAGGTTAAAAAAGTTTTGATCATTTTTCATTTTGTCATTTGAACTTATAAAAAATGTTTCATTACTTCTGATTTTTATTTAAACATGATTAATATAATATAGAAATAATATTTGATACATAAAAGTCGCCAATAAATTCGGATATACAAATTTTATGACATCTTACATTTTGGGGTATACCACACCCCACCTAGTATAGGACAGTTATTTTAGTCACCTGGTACACGGAAGGTTAATCATAACACGTGTGGTATAAGACATAGAAACAATACAGCAACAGAGCAATGTAAAGTTCAATATTGTTCTTCATGTCAATTTTATCACTAATATTTATGAATCGCATATACCTCCAATACTATATACCTCTGTATATCGTATTGAGATGGACTTCATCGAAAGAGGGAGCGAAGCCCAGCACAGAGAATGATGGCGCAGTGCAGAGGGGTCGTGTCGCAAATTGGAGGACAGCACATATAACAATCTCGGTCAGGCCAAATTTGGGAAGTGACAAATTGTCTTGGGTCTGTATGTGGTATGGTGGCCCGGCACGCCGAGCACGCTCACGCTCTGCAGCAGTCAGTGTACTCACCGACTTCCCCCAGGGTCTCGGCGACGGCCAGCTCCGCGAGGTGCGCGTGCTGCGCGGCCGGCACGCCGAGCACGCTCACGCTCTGCAGCAGTCAGTGTACTCACCGACTTCCCCCAGGGTCTCGGCGACGGCCAGCTCCGCGAGGTGCGCGTGCTGCGCGGCCGGCACGCCGAGCACGCTCACGCTCTGCAGCAGTCAGTGTACTCACCGACTTCCCCCAGGGTCTCGGCGACGGCCAGCTCCGCGAGGTGCGCGTGCTGCGCGGCCGGCACGCCGAGCACGCTCACGCTCTGCAGCAGTCAGTGTACTCACCGACTTCCCCCAGGGTCTCGGCGACGGCCAGCTCCGCGAGGTGCGCGTGCTGCGCGGCCGGCACGCCGAGCACGCTCACGCTCTGCAGCAGTCAGTGTACTCACCGACTTCCCCCAGGGTCTCGGCGACGGCCAGCTCCGCGAGGTGCGCGTGCTGCGCGGCCGGCACGCCGAGCACGCTCACGCTCTGCAGCAGTCAGTGTACTCACCGACTTCCCCCAGGGTCTCGGCGACGGCCAGCTCCGCGAGGTGCGCGTGCTGCGCGGCCGGCACGCCGAGCACGGCGCCCACGATGGCGCTCTTGGCTGCCAGGGCCGCGCGGATGCCCTCGTCCAATCGTCGGAGACGCTCTAGGGAACAAAATAAAAATATTTCTTTATTCAAGTAGGTTACGCACAAACACTTTTAAATCATCTCCTATTATCCTTGTGACCATTGATCATTATGATAGGTGCATTAGGAGAAAGATGCGTTATAAGAAAAGCGCGTTATGACAAAGGAGCGTTATGAGAAAGACGTGTTATGAAAAAGTGCGTTATGACTAAGGTGCGTTATGAGAAAGAGCGTTATGAGAAAGACGTGTTATGAAAAAGTGCGTTAGGACAAAGGTGCGTTATGAGAAAGACGTATTTTGAAAAAGTGCGTTATGACTAAGGTGCGTAATGACAAATGAGCGTTATGAGAAAGGTGTGTTATGAAAAAGGTGCGTTATTAGAAAGGTGCGTTAAAGTATGGTTTGTTATTAGAAAGGTGTGTTATGAAATAAGTGTGTTAAGATAAAGGTGCTTTATGAGAAAGGTGTATTACGAGAAAAGTGGGTCATGAGAAAAGTACATTGTGATAGTGTAGTCAAATGTAATGTGAAGCGTAATCAATTCTGTAATCACAGTATACGATATATTTTACAATATTTACCTTGATAAGTATACGCCGTCTCGGCCGTGTGCGCAATTGATTGTGCGATGGGCGGGCGCACGGTGACGGCGGCGGTGGGTTCGAGTCCTGGCGAGGAACTTGCGCCGTGCATGCTGATGCGGCCCACAGTTGGACGGCGTGGTCTGTGGGATAGTAAGGAACACATTTGTAAATTTAAAAGCCATCGATAGTTTTATATTGGTATTTTTATTTTCAAAATAAAGCGGTTACAGCCCAGTTATAGTTACGTAAAAACTTGAGGCCTATATACTGCCATCAAGTGGATATATTTCTCATCCTTAACTTAAATCACAAGAAAAAAATGGCGTTCTGTTAAGTCGGTTTACGTCCGTAAACTTAGGAAGTTTGACGTGACAACACTGAGCCGATCATGCCTCTCTCTCGTCCGTACCGCGCTCTCGCTTGCGGAATGCGGCAATGAGCGTAACGGGACAATGACGTCATCATTTTCGTGCATGGTGCTATTATTCAGTTATGAGACGTTGTCACGTCAAAAAACTATAAACAAACACTCACACATGCTTATCTTCCTTTTTAGCGCTCTCCGGCTCCTTCTCACACTTGACTTCCCTCTCCTCCTCCGGCCTCTCTGTCTCCTTCTCGATCTCTGGCACTCTCTCAGGCTCCACTACTCTCTCAGCCGACGCTCTCTCCCTCTCGCTCTGTGTCCGTTCTAGAGAGGCCCTGTCGCGTTCGCGGTCCGACTCGGCGATATCAGCCGTGAGATTGGATTTTTCGGAAGCATCTGATGGATTGCGAGAGACGTTAATTCCTGCGGAAATGGAAATTTTTATTATAAGGAATAATCTATACGTATATTAAAAAGCTGAAGAGTTTATTTGAACGCGGTAATCTCAAGAACTACTGGTCTGAAATTGAAAATGGTTTTAGTTCTGGATATTCCATTTATCGTGGAAGGCTTTACTTTAGGCTATAAAACATTCCGCTGCGACCAATAGTAGCGAGGTATCAATGGAAATTAATAAAAAAACAGGCAAAGCACGCGAGCGAAGCCACGGCGCCGAGCCGCTTGTCTAAAGAGTCAGAGAAAAAATCCTAAAAATGGAATTTTAAAATTGCCGTTCAAAGCGTTACTTGATTCAGCATCATCAAACCATTAATGTCTACTGCTAGACTTTGGACAGTAATGATCTCTGTCATCAGCTCTTCTTTCACAATTATTGTCTCCCACAATGCGTTCATTTGTAATCCAGCTTGAAGGAGTCCTATGCTTAGCTTCATTACATGATTAATTAACTCCTATTTAACTAACCTGAATCATCAGCAGACCGGCTGGCTTGGTGTGAAGGAGTGATGCTTTGTTTCAGCTCGACTTTCGCGAGGGGCGCTTCTTGGATGTAGTTTACCCAACTGAAAATACAAACAATCTTTAAACAATTAACTAACGAATGGAGTGCGTCAGGGATCAGTTTTAGTGCCATTCCTTTATAAGGTTATAATTTACACTTATTTATACCTTATAAAACCAATTATATCCTTATTTCAGACAGACATGACACTTTGATTTGTAATTAAATACATTGCAAAGTAACTTTACTACCAGTTAAGAACTTATTTCTACTCGTAAGATACCGAACAGTACCACATTAGATATATTACAGTAGTAGAATCCAAGTTAAAGCATGCGCCTATTTTTGGTACAAGATAAATAGCTTTAATTTGTTTAAGAAGGAGACGATTTAGTAAGCAGGTATTTAGTTTTGAGGAAAACTGGAACAGACCATCTCTCAGCTAGGGTACGGTCCTCAAGCGGTACCCGAGGGCCAGCTATCACTTCACTTTTCTACTGAACCCTATTTCAGATGTAAAGAATAAAGGGACACCTCAGGGTTCAATTCGACCCCCACTCGTTTTCATATAAACCTAAAAAATTAAACCCAAAAGTAGGAAAAATTAAGGTAATATACTCACGTGGTGTATTCAACGTTGGTGTTAGCAGTCAGCTCGTGCATTTGTATGCCGTTGATGTTCATCAAGAAGAACGTATTGCGGACTGCTGCGTTTGGCCGGAATAGAACCTTATCCCTGTGTAACAAAGATCATATTACTCCAAATGTTTGTAGAAATTTTACCGTCCTGCTAAATAAAGGTATTTGGGATTGCGTCTGTTTTGCATTTAATGAGCGATATATCAAGAAAATATTGATTGCATATTCCTTCGGTTGACGACAGGCAGACGGACAAATGGAGTATGAGTGTTCCGTTCTACAGACTGCTGAAGGGAGCCTGTAAAGTGAATGTGTAACTGACCACTTGATGAGCGGCGAGAGCAGGCCGTGCTGGCTCGGCTGCGGGATCGGCTTTAGGATGAACTTCTCGCCCTCGCGCTGCAGCAGCACCAGCATCTCCTCGAACATCAGCGCCTGGAACAATAAACAGTTCGGTCATTGTCATAGGGAGTGTTCATAAGTGGGGGGGTGGGGTGAGATTTGTAAAACGTTAGAAATAAAGAAAGAAAGAAAGAAAAAAAAAGAAAGAAACATTTATTACTTAAAAACATCACAACATTGTCACATATATAAGTACACATATACAGAGAGGAGACAAACAAGAAAACAAAAAAAAAAATAAAAATAATAATTATATACATACAAAAAAATCTTAAACAAAAAAAAATAAAAAATAAATACGATGCGTTACGATGCCTTACAATAAAAAAATAAGAAATGAGAACTCCCACATTGGCAAACCTTTTGGCACCGTTCTCGGGGAATCCCTCGATTGTATTAGTGTAGTCGTCTTTTTTAAAGAAAGGAACAGGGGGAGTACAGAAACACGTTACGATGCGTCACCGGGCGGGGTGAGGAGGGGTGGGGGGTGGAATCTTCCATAATTGCCATATAAATTGCTTGAGCGCTCCCTTAAAGCCTTGATGAGTTAGTGGCTTTACTTATTCCGGGCCACCCTAAATTTTTCAAGCCATTACCCCACACAAATTTTCAAATAATACCCTGGTGGTCAACCCAAATTCAATTTTCCAGTTTAAGCCTCATCTACGCCTCGCATCAAGCTAAAATTGAGGATAGACGTAAGCCTGTTTTCCCTACTTATTATTATAAATGTGAAAGTGTCGATTTGTTCGACTTTCACGCCAAAACTACTGAACTGATTTAAATGAAATTTAGTGCGTGGACTATTAAATTTTCAAAGATAGCGATAGATCTAGTGACTACAGACATTATGTGTCTCTACTGTGCTAAAAAATTATTCGTTTAAATTTTTAATAACAACGTTGTCATTGGCCTCTCTCTGGGGGCTCTGGATTCGGGCAAGGGAGATGTAATTTAGCTGTTTTTTTCAAAATAGTGCAAAGTGAAAAATGACGAGTAACTCACCAGCATACTGATCTTCTTGGAGGAGTCGTTCCTCAGGCTGAGGTCTCCCTCGAGCCTCAGGGAGTGCTGCGTGAGGTCGAGCCGCCGCAGTTCCTCCCACTCGCTGCCGCCCCCCACACGCACCTCAAGCTTGCTTTGGATTGTGCGCAATCTGAACGACAAACAAACAAACAAACAACATGTCAGCACATTGGGAATCACTATTGACGTCATTTGGTGCAAATTAATAAAAGAGGTAGTATATCATATCGATTAGAGCAGCCCGACTGGTGAAATACCTCCACCTTACAGAAGACCGCAGCCAAATAACAAACACTTCTGTGTTGTTGTGTTCCTGCGTGTGAGTAAGGTTTCCAGAGCTCCTGGGGGGTGCTACATTAGTAGCAGGGGTCAAGCCTTCAAGGTAAGGGCGACAAGTCTAGTAACAGATTTATTATGCTGTACTTGTCGCCCTTAAGCTAGGAACTCATTACCACTTAACATCAGGTGGGATGAGGTCAATCTTGAAGTGTTATTTGCGTTAATTTGATGTACAGTAATTTTTTTTTTGATAATGGAATTTTATTCTTTGCTTTACAATTGACAAACTAACTGTATGTCTTGGTGCAAAATTAGTAATAAGTTTAGCTTTCATTTGTAAAAAAAAACTACTGAATTTCTTGCCGGTATCTTCTCTGAGGTTGTAGGTTCCTCCCTCCCTGTCCCCCGGTGTACGTACCTGTGCTCGTTCTCGGCGGCCCTGATGGAGGCGTCGACGCTGTTGAGCATGTACTTGGCCTCCTCCAGCGCCCGCTGCAGCCGCGCGACGTCCTCCTCCGCGTCCTCTCCCGAGCCCTCGCTCACCGTCTTCAACACGCTCTCCAAGAGCAGACGGTACTTTGTCAATCTGAAAGCAGAAGGAATTCTCATCTATGTTGCCCAAGTATACAGTAATACTGCAGACATTATACGGTATAACGTACATTCCAACGTCTATGATCTATGAGTTTATGTATGTTTATCATGCTATACTATGAATATAATTTAAGAAATAAACCTTGCCATCTACTATTTCCTCTACCTTAAGGTTGTCTGTAAGAGATCGCTTTCTAGCGATAAAACCGCCTAAATTGTACTATAACCAATCTGTAAAACTATCTATTCAATGTCATTATGTATTTTGCCTAAACATTGGATCGACAATTGGCTACTTGACAGTTTTAAAAATTGCGCGGAAACGCCAATTTACGACACTGTTGTCAACGTTCTTATGTTTCGTTCAAACCGATACGGGTCGGAACGGATTTCAAATGTATAAGATCACTGCCCGCGACTTCGTTCGCGTGGACTGCATACTTTCAATGTCGGTTTTACCCCTATCTCCTCTTATATTCAAAACAAAATGTAGTCCATATTTTAATCCACGTTCCGAGCTATATTTGTGCCTAATTTCATATCTCTAATATAAAAACATTTTCCCATATAAACTTTCTAGGGCAGTATTACCCCCATTCCCGCCTATTTTTTAAACAAAAAGTATGCCTATGCCCGATCTAGAGGTTCAACGTATACCAAGTTTCATCAAAATCGGTTCAGTGGTTTAAGCGTGAAAACCGGACAGACAAACAGACAGGCAAACAAATAATATTAGTATCAATATACATTCCTAGGCACGTTGTAAAAAGCTGTTATTTCAAATGTATTGATTATTAAGGCTCAATATAATCTTCTCACCTCTGCCAGACGCACGCGAGCAGGTCCCTCAGCTGGAGTCTCCCGCACAGCGGCAGCTGCTCCCTGTTCGCCAGGAACTGGTGGAGCTCCTTGTTCTTCCGCCTCCTCTCCCTCAGGGCCTCGAGGGCCAGCCGCTGGCCGCGGCAGAAGCGGGACACGCTCGCCGCGTACTTCGGCTCGCCGAGCTGGTGGTAGACACGGTACAGATTATATAACAATTACAAATTAAGCTACGATCCATTTTAAATACTTTCAATAACTTAACGGGTCATAAAGGGACCACTACTAAAAGAGAGGTAGGGAATAGCGATTTATCGCTCGAAGTGGAGCAATACCTCCACCTCACAGAAAACCGCAGCCAAATAACAATCACTTCTGTGTTGTTGTGTTCCTGCGTGTGAGTAAGGTTTCCAGAGCTCCTAGGGGGTGCTACATTAGTAGCTGGGGGCAAGCCTTAAAGGTGAGAAGAGAGGCACGTCCAGTAACAGCTTTATTATGCTGTACTTGTCGTCCTTAAGCTAGAACTTCATTACCACTTAACATCAGATGGAATGAGGTCAATCTAGAAGTGCAATATTAAAAAAACTGTTTTAGTAGGTTACATGAACTACTTACTGCCTGACACTACGTTTCGGTTGCACCAAGCGTGTTCACTAGAATCACTCACTGTGCTAGAATCAGCTCGTGATACGAAGGGTTTTAATCCATCCACCATCGTTCTAAGAATCTTAAAATGGGCCGTTTGTTTTGAAATCGGATCGGAGTTCGTTGCAACATGTAAATAATCAGAACTAATAACATGGAACTCGATTAGGCCGCACGTTCGGCTTCGGAAGTCTAATTATAGGAAACTGCATTAAAATAGTTCGCAAAAAATGCTATAGATTATTTGCTCGTCTCGCTAAACGAACCCAGGACCCTTTATTAGTGTCATGACCCATCGTAAGGCAGTAGTGATTTTAGCGCATTCATTGTTTTGTTATTTAAACTTATTGCATTTTTTTATATTACACTTTAAGATTGACCTCATCCCACCTAATGTTAAGTAGTAATGAGGTCCTAGCTTACGGGCGACAAGTACAGCATAATGAATCTGTTACTGGACATGTCGACCTTACCTTAAAGGTTTGACCCCTGCTACTAATGAAGCACCCCACAGGAGCTCTAGAAACGGGACCACAACAACACCGGAGTGATTATTATTTGGCTGCGGTAATCTGTAAGGTGGAGGTATTTCACAAGTCGGGCTGGTCCAGTTCAAGCCATCTCTTAACTTCCATATTCTTTTTTGTATACTACTCCACTGACCGTGCCCAGCATGGTATCCGCCAGCTCTCCCAGTCGGACCACGTGGTCGGGCGCGTTGCTCCTGAGGGCGCGCAGCTGCACGTGCAGGTTGGCGTGCCAGTCGCGCACGTCCGGCAGATTGGGGAACAGGCCGCGCAGCTCCTCGGCCGGGAGGAGCGAGGGGGCCGCCTCCAGGGGCCGCAGGAACACGCGGCAGAGGACCTTCAGCCATCGCACGTGCGAACCTTCTGATACTATCAGTTCTGTGGAGAAGCAAAGGAATATTCATCACAATTTGGACATAATACGGATTATAACTTTCCGGAGAAACTGATCTTGACAGAGTTCCACTCTTTATAAGAGATGAAACAGATAGTTCTTTGGCCGGATACCGGATACCGGATATCCGGCCGGTGATCAGGCCGAATATCCGGTATCCACCGGTATTTATGTTTCATGTTAATATTTTCTCAATAAATATTTTGCACAGCCGCACCCGTTTCTCGATATCTACTATTTCCTCTACTAGGTTGTCTGGAAGAAATTTTTTTCTAGGAATTGTAAATCCGCCTAAATTTTACTTAGTTATATCTGTAAAACCAATTTCTGTAAAAGTTTCTGTGCAATAAAGTGTATCTATATATGTATGTTAGATCAGATCCTGTCGCAAACCATCAGTATCACCCTCCCACACTCACCGTGTATGACCTCCTGGCGCTTCCTCAGCCTGGAGGACAGTTGGAGCGACTCCAGCACGTGGGGCGGGAGGCTGTCCGCCCACTGGGCCGCCAGCGGTTCCTCCTCTTCCGACCAGTCGGATTGAGATGCTGTGGAATAACAAATTATTATTTATTAAGAGCCCAGAATGTCCCTCATCAATGAAAAGATCTCCCTAATTTTGCAAAGATAGTCGTCTAACATTAAATGGCTCTTTGTTCAACAGACCATTAAAATCACAAAATCATATGCCAAACTCACCTTGCTGCTCAGCTGCAACGGTGTTACTCTCGTTGCTTCTAGAAGATAAGCTGGAACTGCTAGACGAGCCCGAGGGGGCGGTGGCTGCTCCCGGCTCCAGGTCACTGCGAAGAAAAGAAAACATGTTAAACAGTTCCAACTAACACCAACAGATGGCGTTGTTCAACGGTTGCGTAATAGCTAGGGCGCATAGAAAATCTGCTAGGTTCTGTTCAATTAGGGTGTTCGTGTATGAAAAATTCACTAGATGGCGCGTAGGCTTGGGGTCTATCTGCTTCGTGATTGGTTATGGTTAACATGACATTGACAGAAATGTCACCGTGACATTTAAATCACCAATCAAATAACAGTTGTGCTCCACGTCTTCGTATCGCCATCTAGTGGATTTTTCATGCGGGATCACCCTCATTGCTACGTGATTTGCTAGTTATGATATGATATACTTAACTGTAAAAATTCAACGAACAGCAACAACTACACGTACACGCTTGACATAGGTCATTATTGATATCACGCTGGAAAACCCAGGAGTTGTAATATTTCAGCTTCATTAATATCTACTACTTATGCACGACGTAGTTTCATAGTTTAACACATACATATATTTTTATTATCGCAAATGTTCTCCCTTTCCACTCTCATAAGACTTTCTATGAGCGGACGTTCCAACACCCTATGGAAAATATCCTCTTTATGCCTCCTCTGCATCCTCGGCATCGCCAAAATGTATTTGCTCGTCTGCCGATATCAAATACCTACTACAAACAAGCAAATCACACCCTCTATAAGTCGGCGGACGCATCCGCCGATGCCACTACGTGTGGAGGAGGCATTACAGATATATGGGCGATCAATATGAAAATATCCAATCGAAACTGGCAACAAAGCTGTTGTTCCCACGGGATTAAACCCTCGACCTCTGGATCCCGAGCCTAAGCTCGTTACCATTACACCACCGAGGCAGTCAGAATAATTCACGAAGTATATCATAGCATCCTTTCTTCATAATACGCATCTAGTTAGACATTGAAGGATAGGTTCACTTTAACCTAAGACCACAGGAAAGACTTCGCCAAACACAACTTTGTTGTGAAAGCATTAAATCTCGAATTAGATTGACATGCCCATTACCACACATCCCGATCCTTGCCTTGACATTTGCTGAGGCAAAACATCCGCCCATCCAGCGGTATTTGGTATTTGCTTTATTGCTAGGTGGACCAAAATAGGCTACGGTACAGTCCATAGTCCACACACGTGTCTATTCATCTCTTTCACACGAAAGAAACGCTTTTCACATGATTTTTCGCAAAATAAATAAATACAAATATAATAATTTATTCACAGAAAGTTTACAAAAACTTAAGATTACTAGTAGTTCCCAAACTAGGTAATCTTGTCTCTTGGGAACTGGAGTAAATATGTCGACATCCTTCACAACAAATTTAAGTTCTGCTAATTCCCTTTCTCTTTTACTCTTTCTCTCGTCATGTTTCATATTTAACTCTTTTATTATTTCGCGTAATCCGTATAGTGCGTAATCCGATGTTTCGACATTTTATTTTTATGACGATCACTATTTGATACAGGTATATTAAAAAATATGTCTTTTTAATAATAGATCTTAGATCATTGTATTCAAATGCATTTGCAAACTACAATCCCTAATACTTCATAAAACATTATAGGTGTTTAGCCAAATTTACAGGTAGGTTTTATAATATTTTTGTATATTTCATGATACACTCAGCTGAAGACGTAATAGGGTAGATGAATCGGGTTCGATTTCCGGTCGAGTCAGTGCCGAAAACGATCTTTTAATATGTCAGGTCTGGATGTTGTGGTACAGTCAATACTTCTGACAAGAAAATCCGAGCAATGTATGTAATGTTGTCCAATATTTATGAGTATATTAGTTATTAACCTACCAATAAACGCAAAAGTTTATTAAAATTATATGAATGTCTGAATATCTGGATGTATGTTTGTTACTGTTTTACGGGAAAACGACTGAATGGATTTTATTGTAATTTAGTTAAAATAGATGACACACTAGAATATCATATAGGATACATTATATCACAAAACATTTGTTTTCGTTTGGTCACTCAGTGTTCCAATTCTAAAAAATCAACGACTAATAGGTAGAACCTTTAACATGTAAACCCCAATCAAATATATCCATTAACCCTCTTAAAACCTTGGACCCTTCATTATCAATTCACGCCCACCACTCCCCACGCAATATGTCAACGCTCGTAATTGTGTGTGAAAGTTTTCCACTTGTGGGCTTTTGGGATTTATAATTCAATAATGGCACACTGTTGCGAAGTCAGTCCCAACGGATAATTTGTACTAAGAATTAATCTACTGGCTGTCTGCCATTGGAATCGGATTATTAATTTACGAGGTGATCAAATTAGACTAATAAAATCCACTTTGTTTACCTAGATGATATCACCCAGGTGTTTTTTTTATATCTTGAAGATTGACCTCATCCCACCTGATGTTAAGTGGTAATGAGGTCCTAGCTTAAGGGCGACAAGTACAGTATAATAAAGCTGTTACTGGACTTGTCGCCCTTACCTTGAAGGATTGTCCCCTGCTACTAATTTAGAACACAACAAAACAGAAATGATTGTTATTTGGCTACGGTCTTCTGTAAGGTGGAGGTGTTTCACCAGTCGGGCTGCTCCAGTTCGAGCGATAAATCGCTATGCCCTACCTCTCTTCCTCTATTTCCGAGGTGATCAAAGGAGCCTAATAAAATTCACTTTGTTCACCAGGAATCTACGCTGTATTAATAGTCAAATATTTAATAATACCAACACAGTTCTTTTACAGACAGTTGTAGCAATGATTACCGGAATAGTCGAAGACTGTATCGCATACATTAATGCCTCAAATCTAATACTACAAAACCGTATTAATTTCTTTGAACGCGTTAATCTCAGGAACTAGTGTTCAAATTGAAATTATGTGTGTTGGATGTTGATTTACAAAAGAGGGCTTTAGGCTTAAGGATTTACTGCGAACATATAAGAGCGAAGAATTAGTGGAAAATGTTAATAAATTGGGGGCAGTACACGTGCGAAGCCTCAATGGGCTGTTAGTATCAAAAGAGATTGGATAACATCACATACATTGCTCCGATTCTGTGATCTCCTTGGGATAGATCAGAAGGTGACAAGTGTTTGTAAGATAAGCAAGGTCATACAAAAAAACTAATCGGCAAATATTCCCAAGACAAATACACGAATCGACAACCTCCGTAGCCTAGAGGCATCTTAGAGGTCCATGACTCCATTAAAGTAAGATGACACGACGACAGAGACCGAAAAACAACGACGGTACCACCACACCCCTACCCGAGACTTTTTAAAAAAATTATGAATTTTTGGAAGATTTCTTTGTTGTAGGTTAAGATAACTTGCGGTTAGCTCAGTTGGAAGAGCAGCACACGCGATACGTGAAGGTCGTGGGTTCGTATACTACAAAAGAAGATGACATTTTTCTGTTCCTTAAAAAAACCTATTATTAAATAAACAATTTAGTTACAACTATAAATTATTTCACACATTGTTCAGCATAATGAGTTTAAGGATATTAAAAATACGTTTCAACCATCTGAACTGTACTAGTTCAAAATAATACAGTGACTAAGACAACGAGTTATCATATCCCTAGTAATTAGTGGAACGCAACTCCCAAACTAATTAGGGTGACAAGTGCACTAATGAGCTTTGATAGACGTAGTGGCGTCACTTTGTCAACTAGTACCTGCTTTAGAATAGATTGAACTCTTTGTTTTGGTAAAATTAGATGAACTACCGAGATTATAGCCGGTAGCTTTGCTAGTGCGTTTCGTTGGTAGTTTCATAAAAAATAAAAGTGTTTTTGTGTTTTATTTTGCGCAAACATACGAAACATACATATTCCTAAACTCATGATACATAATACTATTGAATAACTTTAGTACGTCGGGATCCCTGTAAGCAAATAAAATCACTCCGATTTCCAACAAAGAAATATTTTCGCGCAAAAGAAAAGTCTGTTCTAAAGAAAACAACATCAAAGCTTTCCACTCGAAAAATGTCGATCGTCGAAAAATTCTCGAAGGACAAAGCGAGGTGTTTGGAGCCGAGAGGGCTCGAGGATTTTGAAGGCCCTCACCGAGATTAAATAGTCAGCGAGTTTGAACGTTTCTGAGTGAAACACGATGTCGACATTCCATTATGAGTCTTGGATGTTTTGAACGTTCCGAATTCTACTGTACCGTTTGGCATACAAATTAAATATTTGTTACATAAATTATCAGCTTTTAGAAGCTAAAACTATGAATGCGTTTTAGAGCGAGTGAGATGTTTAGGGGCTGGTCGATCATAAAAAATTTATTAGCCTGGCTGACAAAATATAAGTTATTGACAAAAATTCATAATTTATTGACATTTTTAACTGGCTATAGTTTTGAAACGTAGACAATTTCCAAACTTAACCACTTGTATCAGAAAACTCGTTAATTCAGCTTAAATTTGCTTTGTCAAAACTTTTCGCTGTAATATCGAAGTTTGAATGGAAAAGCATATTTTTTCTTAACCATCAATATCTCATCAAGGCAAGATCCAAAAAACACGCAGGTACTAAAAGCATATGATACCAAGGATCTAAGACTTCATCTATGAAAATAAGTTATGACTTTTCGCTCTGGGATCTTACTCTATATTATTTTTTAAATTACTAAGCTAGAATCGAACCGACAATTCCCGCATATTAAGCGAGATATAAACCAAATAGGCTACTGTCGCTCTCAGATGCTCCAACGAAATTTCCAATACCTTTCCGACAGCGTCCTTCTCGCCAGCATAGCGACGGTGGGGGGCTGCCTCCCGGCCGGCAGCGACACGTTCCTGGATACCCGCGGAGGAACTGACGTAGCCATTGTGACGTCACTGGGTTTCACTTCACTTTTCACTCACATACTATTTTAATGCACTGGTATTACTTGTCTTCTTAATTCGTTAACTTTTATTGTATTGTGTTAGTTCTTTTTTAAAGTTTGGCTTACAGTTCACAGATCGAAATTCAATATTATATTCATCTCATATCTCATAGAAAGCAATGGATAAGTAAATTGGTAATTAGAATGAGTTTTAATTGGTAAGCTGTATGTTCTAACATTTCTCGTTATCTACAATTATCCACTACCTAAAGGTTGTCTGGAAGAAATCGCTTTCTAACGCCTAAATAGTAATTGTCATCAATTAATGCCTAAAAGTTAAATTTGTCTTGAAAACCACTGTGATTTCTACCCTTAAAAATACATTTAACAAATAAGGTTAATTTCCAAGCATGTACAGTCGAAAGCACATCAGACTATACACTTTGAACTTGTCCTTGTGTCATGCGCATAAAATCGAATATCGAGCTACAAGTGTTTACTTGACGTACCGTTGACTTACGTTACCTTAAAGTTTTAACTGCGTTTGTAGCGCGAGAGCATCGCGTCTCTATTGATGCAGACGTGCTGCAAAAGCTCACAATAAAGGGCTCGTTCCTTAATTAAATCATCGATGACTAAATGGCTTTCAATATATATATTTTTTTTTTTTATAGGCTGCATCTCTTTTAAAATTCGTATATATTAATCATTTCCGTTCGCAGTGTTGGATTCGAACCCACGACCTTCAGGGTCTTTAGCGTAACCCCACACTAGCGTTCTTTGAGCGTCGACGTCGACGCAACGCCGACGCGACGTCGACGCAACGCCGACGCGGCGTCGACGCAACGTCGACGCGGCGCCGACGCAACGCTTGCGCAGCGGCGCGGTCGAAATGACGAACGCCAGGACTGCGCTCCACAGGCGCCGCGCCGGCCCGACGCGTGCCGCAGTGTTTATTTTGACAACAGTACAATGATCAACTCAATTGTTTCGGCCCGCCCGTGTTTTAGAATCAGTAGGTAGAAGACTTTTTAGCTGATAGCAAATATGGATGTAGCTTAAAATACTAGCTCATATTGCCGAAGAAACCTATTTTCAATTAAAGTACTTTTAGTTTTCGAGAAAATAAATGCTAAAGTTGCCTTTTCGTGCCATGTGTCAAATAGGTAAAATATATTTTTTCCTTTACAAGTTGAAAGCATTAATTTATCACTGCAATATAAAACATTATATTTTGCGTTATTCAAATCTTACATTTCCATTTTCGAAATAACTGTACATGACGTCAGCGCGGCGCGACGCTCGAACGCGACGTGCAGAGGACGCCCAGCGCAAGCGCCGCTCAAACGCCGCGCCGACGCTGGGCGGACGCCGCGTCGACGCTGAGCGAGCGCCGCGTCGACGCTGAGCGGGCGCCGCGTCGACGCAACGCCCAAACAACGTCGGCGCGGCAAGACGCTGACGCTCGAAAGACGCTAGTGTGGGGTCCCTCTTAGTCGTTTCGCCCCAAGTCCGATTCGGACTGATCCATTCAGAAATAGACTACTTACAAGCTCATGGAAAAAATTAACCTGTGAAATGACCCAACGTGAATAACGCTTAGAAGGCTGTTACTATATCATAAAATAACTCTGAATGCTATGCCGTTATTTCTGGTGAGGTGAGTACGTAAATGGAATTTCTCAGGTACAAGTGAGGAATTACGACTAAATATGAATGAACGGTTTTTTATAGCTTATAGATAATTAAAAATAATTGTCGAAAAACCTAGTGCCGGAAGTTAGTGGAAATTTTTAATTCGCCGGTAATTGCACTGGCAATATAGGTAGGTAATTTATTACTGTACGGTATTTGTGTAATTATTTTTGAATCCATAGACATATACTTTACCCACGAACGCCGTACATATTTTCAGCGCAAGAGTCGAAAGCTAAGGGTAGCAGGTGACAGCATCAAAAATTACAGTAACCGAACTGAGCCGATCGCTCAAGCCGATAATGCCTCTCTCTCGTTCGTGCTGCATTCTCGCTTGCGGTAAGCGACAATGATCGTAACGGGACAATGACGTCATCTTTTTCACGCAGTGCACGCAGCCCGTAGTATCTTGTTATTAGACGTTGTCACGTCAAAAAATTGCATAAAAAATCCGTTGCGTAGTTTTAAAGATCTAAGTATACATAGGGGCATACAGAAAAAGCGACTTTGTTTTATACTATGTAGTGAAGTAGGATTATCATCCAAAGCTGTGCCAACCCTAGACCCCCACCTGCGCGTGCGACTGTCGATCGGAACGATATTTTGATGGGCGTTTATTTTATCTATCGGTACATTCTAGATTCTATCCGTTGACGTAGTTACGTAAAGTCTGGAGTGTTAGCCTAGATCAAACTATATTTGAAAACGTATGCGTCGAGATTGCGATTGAAATATATGTTTTGTTAGCTTTCCGGTAATTTTGTATCCCGGGTGAATAATGAAATCTAAATAAGATTTCATTATTTTCGATAGATGAAATTTTGGAAAGTTCCACAATTGTTTGTTCTGAGAATATATTTACAACATTTTTCGATTTTATTATTTTTATAGTACCATACGCCGTACTAGCGAACTTTAATTTTTTAACATTTTTCTTTCAAATATTTTCTTGACTCGCGCGGAAACCGTTTGTTACGGAAATTTTAGCATTTTTTGCTGAAAAGATTAATCAAACCGAAAGGCCATTTTGTGGATAAATATGATTAAGGACCCGAGGTCTGGGGTTCGATTACTGGGTCGAGGATAGTATGATACATTACATTTTTCGAACATAGCTCGGTTTTGTGATCACAGATATTTCGCAAACATGATGATTTAAGATAGTTTTGAACCTGCAACCCTATCACACAATGTTTTCTAATTATTATTATCAATGTCAACAACGCTATTATTTTATTTCCGACTCTGCACTAATAGGCGCTTGTTAATTAATCCATATTTTACCATTCACGCCAATCAATGTCTAATCGCTATGTATGAATTACAAGGCAATAATAATGCCCATAAAATTACATTACAATTTAAGCGTTGCCTTTTTACTACAAAAGGAAGGACAGATTTGTATTAAATAACTGTAATGAGAAATATTTGCAACATTTTTAACCAGAAAAAGGTATATGGGAAGACATCAACAACGCAACTTCGGTTGTTGTGTTCCTGCGTGTGAGTAAGGTTTCGAGAGCTCCTGGGGGTAAGGCGACAAGTCCAGTAACAGCTTTGATATGCTGTGCTTGTCGCCCTTAAGCTAGGGCCTCGATACCACTTAACATCAGGTGGGATGAGGTCAATCTTGAAGTTCAATATATAAAATATATTCCAAAACTACTAAAAAACATCAGGGGCCGCTTTATAAAATTCTTTACATTATCCTAACCATGAAAGGTATACATATCGATAGATGTAAACATGACATATATGTTTTTGACTTCTTGATTTAAATAAAATTGGAACAAGTTGGTAAACATATTAAGATATGTATTCTGTCAAATACGATAGCCTATAAAGTACTGATATTCGAAAAACTATCCAACATGTGTCACAGAAAACATATATAAAGACTGCACTACAACACCCAGAATCAAACAGAAAAAGTTTTATTCCATATTGATCCGACCGGGAATCGAACCCAGGACCTTCAGAGATGGCACGACGCCAAAGTTCGACCCGCTCACCTCTCGGCTCGGAGGTCATCATAATAAATGGTAAGTGTAGAAAAATGAAGGTTTATTTTATTAAAAAAAAATGTAAGGTATATACATATTATGCATACAAACAATTATTGCTTAGACGCATAACATAAGAACTTTCCTGTTACCGAAGCAGGCGGCCGCTGCGATAGAACGAAAAATAATTACTAATTAACTCAAACACAGTATAAGATATAATATCAGTGAAACAATCTAGCGAGTGCGTCCAAATTTACCCACTCGAAATATACAAATATAGCACAACCCTAAAATATTGTTTTAATCTTCAATTCGACTGAGAGTTTCTGAGCTTACCGCGTTCAACTAAACAAACATACATTTCTTCTCTTTTATATTTTTATAATTTATTAATAACTAGCTTTTGGCCGCCACTTCCACAAGATCCAAATCTTGTGGATTTTGTTTTTGATAAAAAAGTATCTCAGATCACAGGTAAAAACAGGGCGTTTTAATAGTGAAGGAATGTTTCAAATTGATCCAGTAGTTTTAGAATTTTGTCATTCCAATTATGTTTTTCAGTCTACAATCGAGTAACACAATTAATTCTTCAAAATTAGAAAGAGAGAAACGTTAAATTTGACACGAAATTATTTATTTTCTTCAAGTAGATTTACAATATTTCTTTTGCACGTCAATATTTTTTTCCTACTAACGCCTTGACGTTGGTCATGTTGAGATGAAGCGCCGCAAAAAACTCAACGGCTAACCTATTTTTGAATAAATTTTATCTTTTAAAATAAAATTATAGTTACATTATAATATAAAAGTTGAGTTTCCATACTGTCATTTAATGAATTACACAGCGACCATAGAGAAATTATGGAAAGTAACCCACAATCATTGTTTTATGTAAATGATCTAACAGTGGATTTCGAATTAAAACAAAGTGTACTGAGTTATAAATCGCATGTCAAATACCTGCTAACTTATCCGTTTGTTTGTTTGTAAACAAAATCAATTTCACATTGGTAGAATCTTTTTTTTCGCCTTTTTTAACTTATAGTATGGTAACATAGCAAAATCTTTAGTAAATTTGTGAAACTAACGTAATTCTACTATGTAAAATCGTTATAAATAGGAATCGTAATGAACATTACAAGAGAAACTTTCACGAATGGCAATAAAACACAGTTTTAAATAAAATCATTAGTTCTTATTAAAACGCTCCCTGCGGTGTGCATCTACCAACTTTCTTACTCTCATTAACAAATAAGTCTCATGTTATTCTATTTCACTTACTAGTTATTAATTGTGCTTACAAATTTAAACGCCTATCATATGTACGTTACTAGCCAATGCCTGCGACTTCGTCCGTTTTATTTCGGGATAAAAACCATCCTATGTATTATACCAGTATATCTCCTATCTTTCTACCAAATTCCAACTAAATCCGGTCAGTACTTTTAGCGTGAAAGAATAACAAACATATATTATGACATCCATACATTGTTACAAACTTGTACGTTTATAATACTAGGCTGTTTCCCGCGACTTTGGGCGTATTTCAGGATGCAAAATTATTATATATATTATATCTAGTATCATCTCATCTATAATTCTTGGGTTTAAAGAAATTTTATTTCTTATAAAAAACTACAAGTTTCACTTAAAATGAGATTATACAAATTAATCAATTAATCTATTTTTGTACCTCTGGTGCTTTATATAAATAAATTTCATTAAAAAACAGAAAAGCAAACTAATAATAAATAAAATTACAAAGTAAGTTACCTAAAAACACCAATAACTTCATTAAATCCATTAAAATAATATTACTAAATTATAATTAATTAATTCTTTCAAATGTAATGAATCAATTAAGCAGTTTTTGCGCGATAAACGTACCTACATGCAGACATCAATACATCCAGGTATTCTTACAAATATTATATTCTGCATGTTCTAATGTTTGTAATAAAAGTAAAAACTCAAAAATTGGTGTGTGATAGGAACTTTGAAAGAAACTTTTGTGATATCACTATATTAGGGAAGATAACTATGATATGTAATATACACACTGTCAATATTTTTCCTAAAACTCTATGCTTGCTACCTACCTCAAGTATCCACTATGACTTTTTATTCAATAACCTAGAATACACAAAATTACAAGCATTTACCAATCACTTCACTACCGATTCTAAAATGCGCACCACTATTTAATTATCTCCGTTCGCCTAAACACCACCGGTCGGTGCTGTCGACACGAGTTCTCATGAACGACTGAGCTGCCGTACACTTCTCGGGGTGAAACTAATCACCAGGGGTGGTACAGTGAACAACACGTCAAGGTAAACAGTCGCAGTCGATATTAGTCCTTATGCGCACGACATTAAGGCGTAGTCCAAAGTGTGTGACGTGCTTTAGTCTGTACAAACCTGATCCAGTTAGTAAAGTCACTGCGTCTGGGAAAATTTTCAGTGCAATCGCCCTTTGAATGGAAATATTGCCATTAATGAACAAATTGTAATTGCGATGGTGGGTACGGTGGAAGTATGGAATATTTCGATTGAATTAAGAGCTGTTCTGTATGAATATCTATACTAATCTTAAAAAGCAGAAGAGTTTGTTTATTTTAACGCGATTTTCTCAGGAACTACTGATTGAAATTGAAAGAAGGCTTTCGGAAATAACAGCTTTTTACTACACTACATGCATACGACTATGTATACGGTACATACACCAAAATAGCATTTTTTACAATTTTTGTCTGTCTGTCTGTTTGTTCCGGCTAATCTCAAAAATAGCTATTTATGTTGCACGGCCGTACCCATTTCTCGCCATCTACTATTTCCTCTACCTTAAGATTGTCTGGAAGAGATCGCTTCCTAGCGACAAGACCGCTTAAATTATACTTAATCTGTAAAACCTCTTTCTGTAAAGTTTTTGTGCAATAAAGTATATCTATCTATCTAATGGCTAAACCGATTTTGACGGGACTTTTATTGGTAGACAGCTACATTTATAATGACTCCACAACAAAATACGTTTATCAGATTCACAATAATGAAACGTGCAAGCAAGACGCTGGTCGGCGACAAGCGCCATCTTTAATTTGCTACTATTAATTTAAACACAATACGAGCACAGCTAGAATAAAAAAGAGCCGGCAACAGAATTAATCCAACTGGCCACGGTCACTAGTTCCGCTTATTTGTTTAACATACAGTTTTATTTTTACCGGCGAAATCTTTTATTTAGTTCCACGTTTAGCCGAGCCACGCATTTGCAAACTGTAACAATATTATGGCAGAGATCGGAGAATATTTTAGACGCGTTATAGGCAACATTTGAACGCAATTCAACGTATTTAATAAAATATCATTCACTTGTCAACTGAGATTTTGTTAATAGGTTATATTTAATCAAGCATCAAAATATACTAACCTAACCTAACTAAATAGGTTGGGCACAAATTAACAAGTGAGCCAATTCTGTCGCTTATTTAACAAAAAATGGCTTGTAAAATTATTTCCCATTTTAAAAACAAGTAAAAACATGATTCCTTTACAGATTTGGCAAGAATACAGTAGAAACTGTGACGTCATCGTTTTACTTATCAACGCACTGATTATTAAATAGTCATGGACCATTTTAAAATCACATTTTAAATATAATTTGCAAATAAATTATGTGCCCGCTGTAATTTAAGTCCTTATTTATGGCATTGATTCCTTTAAATTATTCGTGAACATCCCAATTGCAAAATAATATTAAATTAATCTTTGAACATTGTTCATATTTCCATAACTTCATTTCCACAAAATTTAATTAAAAACTATAATTTCTAATCACGTTCCTATATCCTTGGTAAAACGATTTTCAGTTCAAAAGTGCTAGTTTCAGTTTTGCAGTAAGAATTCATCCATAGTTTTATTAATCATATTGTTTTATCAACTTTTAAATGAAATGACAAAAATTCCCAAGTAATTAATTTCTAGACAAAGCCATGGAAAACCTTGGGAACGTGAGTTTAGTAAAAGCTTAACAAACAGTAAAGAAAAATAATATTTTTTTTATAATAACACAAAAAGGAAAAGAACATCTATCTATGTTTTTATTGTTGGCAGATTTTGTTCCTATTTCATCAAATCGGACACAATTATTTTTTTCACATTCTATCGACCTTTAGTCTAAATTATATCAAAAAGTGTATTAAAATTTCAAGCGACAGTGTATTATTTATCAGGCAGCAAAACTATATCTAGTTTAAGTGAAAATTCGGTTTTACATCATAGATTGTTCACTAGAATTGTTGATTTCGTTACTAAATAAGTCAAAAAACATTGTTCAGCATTATTTTAATACCATTACATTCGCAGGTCCTCTCTTATTAAATATATTTAAAGGATAATAAATATATTTAATATCTAATTATGATCTATTTTCTTTATTAAAAAGTACCTCTATTATTCATTTTATACCCCACTTTCCTACATGATTTTTACTGGCTAGAACAAAATGGAAAAATATTACCGGTACAATAATCCCGGTTGAATGTGGAAGGGCCCGATTTGGGCCACAGTACGTTCAAACGTAGTTTTCTTACTGCCCTCTCTCCACTGTGACATTGTAATGGAAAAGTGCAGGGTAAAGAAAAGCCCTTAATTAGCCGTGTACACATGCGAGGGAATTTTCCGAGCCGCTCCCGCGCAAACATGGGCTAGACTACCTTCTTTACTGTGCTGGACAAACATGGCGGCCTCGAGTGACCGCTCAAACGGTGCCGCGTGCCAGAGTCGAGCAGACCTCACAGAGTTCAAAGATAGGATGGGTGACCGAAAGTTTTAGTGACGCTCTGAGCTTTGGATTTATAATAAGATTAAAAATAATAGCTAATAGTAGCCTTTATTAATTGACGACCTCCGCAGCCGAGGCGAGACGGCCGGAAATTGGCGTCGCGCCATCTCCGAGGTCCCGGGTTCGAAGCCCGGTCGGGTCAATATGGGAAACGAACTTTTCTATATTGTCTCTGGTCTGGGTGTTGTTTCACCGTCGTTGCTATAAACTCACTAGTCGAATAATTTAATATGGGCACATAATATTAACATTGTACGTCAACTAGAGGAAATATGTAAACAGTGCCTGACAGAAAATCTGAAACCTTACAAGTCTAGTACTATTATTGTCAGCTGCAGTTACGCCTTCAGAAATTGTAAAATTAATATGTTTTATTTTACACCTATCTTTCCTAAAAATATTGTAACAAAGGGAAGGCATGCTGCGAACTTTTGGCTTGTGTGACAAACTCATGTATATTTGGGTTAACTCTGTATCTGAGCGTTTATAAATGAATTTAAGTACCTATTCAAATTCAATATTCTTTTATTCGTGTAAATTACACCAGTAATATTTATGTAACGTCTATCTATATAATGCAAATGACGCTACGTCCGGTTCGGAACCTATAACTTACGAAGAAGAACCCGGCAAGAAACTCTGTCGTTTATATTACAAACTAGCGGCCGCCCGCTACTTCGTCCACGTGGATTTCGGTTTCCATACTAACTTTCAACCCCCTTTTCACATTTTCCATTATTTCTTAGCTCCTTATAGTTGCAGCGTGATGTTATATAGCCTAAAGCCTTCCTCGATAAATGGACTATTCAACACAAAAATATTTTTTTCAATTCAAACCAGTCGTTCCTGAGATTAGCGCGTTCAAACAAACAAACAAACAAACTCTTCAGCTTTATAATATTAGTATAGATTAGTATAGATATAGTTGAACTTATAACTAGTTTTGCACTAAGACATACAGTGTAGTAATTAGATAGATTATATTATTTTGTGGTACCACCTTTCGTTCTTATTTCAATCTTGTTTAAGCTATTTACTTTGGGATCAGGTCAATGTACCTGTGATGTCGTCCGATATTTTATTTCGATACCATCATGTATTTAAAATAAGTTAACGGGTCAAAATGCGACAACATTTTTTAGTAGTTAATACCAACTGCTTACTGATCAAATGATGAAGTCAACTAGTGACCACGTTTTATTTTGTATTGTTCTATACTATGTGGCGATTTCACCTTCTTTAATGGGCGCAGCTTTTATTAAATGTGAAAAACCAACGACACTTTCAGAGCAGTCTTCATTCTTAAATTGTTCTGCTTACGTCACAAGGCAGGGCACACACATCAACGCCCTGTTTGCTATCGCAGCCGTCTTATGAGCCTCATCAAACGGTGCAGGGTATGGCTTCATGACGTCAATAACATTGTGACGTCGTTTGAAGTGTTTGCCACAATCGTCAATTGGGTTTTAAAATTTAATCTGCATCATATTTTGTGAATCACTAGTTTAAACTTTTCGTACCATAATTTGGAAGAAACAATGATTACATGCTCTTTTACCAAAAATTAAACGATCAAAGCAAGAACGGAATTTGTAAGGAATTCGCTTTATGGTAAGCGGTTACCATAAGCATAAAAAGGGGTCAAACGCACTGCGTAGATCTTATAAACTTACATTGCACTCACTTAGTCAAACCTCGGTAGATACCATGACCAGAAGCACGGTGGGAAGAAAACCTATGTTTATGTTACTTTCTAGCCAATAGGGCAAAAAAAAATATGACGTAACAAAAACAAACCCCGTCCCATCCTACCTCACGCCATTCCACCTGTCCACACCTTCAAACAGAATGAGGTCAAGTATAGGGCAAATGTCTCCACCTTGAGCGACCCCTCAACCGCCATTCAAGCCGTAATGATAGACAGTTGTAAACCTTGGTGAAATGAGACAGGGAACTGTAGTAAGTGCATGTAAACGAAGCTTTGATACTACAAAGGTTAGGTCAAGTTATGAAAAGCGAAAACAGAAAAAACTATTTGGATAATGCCTTTCGAAAGCCTTCCTAGGAACACAATTGACCCGAAAATACTAGAATAGCCAAAAGCAAGTACTATTAAATTTTATTTATATACAATTCACAAAAAAAAAACTAAAATCTCTCTGACCAGAAGTTACGTATCTCCTACTCATTTACGTTACTCTATAAAAATTGTTTTTATTAGGTCATATTGTTTCAAGATTTGGAAGGCACATTAGGCCGATAGTCCCGACTATGATCCAAATAGTATGTTTTCATTTATGAAGGTCATCTAATCTCCAGATTTCAAACACTCTAATGTTGTAAATCAAGCGAGTCAAATCAGAATTGTAGTCGTAGCGGACTCCTGGCTCCCTAATGGATGCACATCCGATATACATTCTAAAAGAATGCGTTACAGTTAAATAGGAATTTTGTGATGATATCCTCCAAAAGCTAAATCGACACAGTAACGAGATTAAGCTAAGAAAATGAGGCACTAGGCCATACCATTCTCATCTCATCTCCTGAATCACTGGCGTTAATAGTATCTCGCGAAGGTCTCATCACAACAAATTGAGCTGCAATCACATTATGCCTCCCTAATTGCGATATTGGACGTGCTAACACGTGTAGCGGCCCTAAAACTCTTGAAGCCAATTTATGCCAACGTGAAATATAACAACAGATTATTCATAAAAAAATGCCCTTTGGGCATAATATTGATTCGTTGAAAACTAATCGATAATGTGCAGAAAAATTGATTTGACTAGATTGATTTATCATTAATGAATTTGAATGTGAAGATAAGACGTAAATAATGTTAGAACCTTTAATTTAAAGACAACTTGATTTGGACCCGATAGCGCCTTATTAAAATTATATTCTTGGTCTCCGGGAGGAGCTATGGAGCACAAAACATGCGTATTCTATATTAAAATTATATAATTTTTACGCGATATTGTCTGACTTCGCTAAAGAAGATCGGTTGCCAGTTGTATTAAAAAATTGTCATATTGTTAGTATTACATCTTTTTATCTTTTGATGCATGGACTACAAATACAAATAACAAAAATAATTACAGTTTATTCAAATGAACTATTATAAACAGTTGACAAAATGACTGTATTGCATACAGTCATTTTTAATTGTTAAAAAAATAACATGATATTTAAAAACTAAAAACGTATAACGTAGAACGCTTTCAAGAAATCACGACATAAAATACAAAGTAGGACATCAATCAAAACATGAACTAGCCGAGAGTGGGATTACTCATGTACGACCTCTAATAGTTTCATCATCCAATTAAATGAAAATCTTCAGACATCGTGACCTTCGAAATCTCTCTGAAGTTTGTTGATTTAAAATTAAAATAAAATAACCGACATATTAACTGCGGTCCAAGGTTCGATCGAGACGCAAATACACATAAACAAACGGACATTTCGTGTGTATACCAAGAGGTGGAAGGACGCCCATCGTATGCGCACGATGATGCCAAAACAAACGCGATAGGGATGGTCGTGAAAGCTTAATATCGATACAACTTCCTTTAACAAAGATTTTGGGTCTAATGGTCATACACATAAAGAACGAATTAACAAAACCTAATCAGAGTCAAAATCACAAACATACAAATCATAGTCTGACTTTAACATTGTGAGATTCGAACACACGACTTTCATGTATAGCGCATGCTGTCATTCCATTGTATCATGTTTTTCATACTTTATCCATCATCTTAAGTGTACAAGAACTGAATCTGATCTAATTAAAAAAATTGGGTTTTGAAAAAATCTGCATTCACTGTATCCATTTTTACATACTTGATCCGAACAATCTTGGATACGATAGTTTATATTATATCTTCCGCACTTGTTAGTGTTTTAATTAAAACTTTACTTTCCAACCCTATATCAGAATCGGTTAGTCATTGGTTGCGAAACGAATGTATGATGACACTTAAACATTTTCAATATTTCGCACTATACTTAATCATGCACATAATCCGAAGGTTGCTCAAGACTGCGGCAAAGAAATTCAATGTTTGTTTCATCGAGCAAGGAACATTTGAAACCGATGACGTAACTTCCTCCTTGAAAACTTAACAGATAAAGGAAATTGTAAAAATATCCAAAATTACTTTTTTCTTTGCTTTGGCTTCCAATTTGAAAACCTCAGAATTGAAAGAAAAGTTTTTTATTGCAGAATATCTTATATTGCCTTTTAAAATATAATCACGTAGAACGTCTTTCAAGGGTTAAAATAATTTGTAGATGACTTTAAAATTTCATAAGTAGTTCCGCGTTAAAAGTTATAAGCTCCATGTTCCAGATTCAAAACATTATCAATAGAGAAATCTTATAATGCTTTTTACTCATAAATCTCCCTATCTGTTAATTTCAACTAGATAAAATTAAGCAGTATTAATTTCCAAGATGGCCGCACCATGTTTGACACCTGTCAGCTTGACATGCGCCTACGCATCTCAGCGTAGAATCGACCTATTTACAAAAATCACGCTCTCCGGGATAATGTACAATGTTTCATCAACGATTGCCGTTGAAACGTTTTACACTACCAAATCACTCGACACAATCGTTGCAAATGTTATTAGGTGACGAGAAAGAAGTGACACTTATTGACGGATCAACATGATAGTCCAAATGTTGACACCGTGATATTAGGAAATAGTGGATATTAATACAGTAGCGGTAAGCTTTTGACGTTTTGTAAGATTTTTGTTAAGAAGTATGACAACAAATAAAGGATTGTGGTTCACCAAATTTACCTATGTACTTAATCAGTTTCCTGTTCAAAATTTCTGAATTTACCGAAACTTTACTATATATTCTTGTTTCCTCGCGCGTATTCTGTTTTTGCATCCTCAAACTCAAACTCAAATATTTCTTTATTCATGTTAGTTACATGTAACACTTTTGGATCGTCATTGAATACAATGCAAAGTGATTCGACTTCCAGCATCCATTATAGAGCCCTGGGTTTCCTGCGAATGTTCGCAGGTAACCATGGTGTTACACGTTATATCATTATAGACAAGTCTGGTTGTGACATTGGAGCTAACATTTTATCATTTGACTTCTGTAAGCCTTGAGAAGCCACACTCATTTCTGCGACGAAGGGTTTATCGTGCTTTTCAAAGAACGGAATCATGGTTATATTGGAACCAGATGATTCAAACAATTACAGTTTATTATTGATCATACATCGACGACCATGAATGAAAAGATTAATGAATGTGGAAGGAACGAGAGTTGTGAGCCTAAATCATAACAAATGGAAGGATGTAATGCCTTCACCTCCAGGAGACAAGCGTGATTATATGTATGAATTCATGTAATGTTGAGTAATACTAAGAAGACTCCTTCTTTATCTTTTATCATCGTAAACAGCTGTGTTGTTTTGGGTGCTTATTAAGACGTCATTGCAACCGAGAATAAAATTGGCAGTTTCTTAAGATTTTACGAAAAGATATAATCCGTCTTAAACTCTTGCCCATCTGCAATTTGTTAAAGTTCATATGTTTTACAGTCGACAGAATTAAACAATCCCTGCTCACATAGGCAATACGTATAATTTCTCGCATTGGACGACAAAGGTTTTAATCGTGTTGTTGATTGGCCGATTGCACACAACACTCATATTCTCAGCTTATCAGCAGCTGACACCATGAATTTGATCAATTTTGACATTTGTTAAGAGCGCTATAAAATTTGCTCCCGTGGTGCACCAAGCGGAAAAGTATTTTAGGGAGACGATTATGTTTATGTTACAAACCGTCACTAGTTCTACTTGTAGCTTTATAAATCTGACCTACACACTACACAGGCTGTATTGTGTAAGCTCTCGATACATTATCAGAGTCAATTAAGTCTGGTCCGTGCTAAAACCTTACTTATCCTCGATAACGCGATAGGCTGATTGATTGACATCCGCGGTCGATGGAAAATAACGCAATTGGAGGAAAATTGTCACGCTTTCGTGTGATGCTATGAAGCCTGCATTATCATTTGATAGGCGCCCTGCTATGCTTTAAGTAACTTCCCCGCGAGGTATGATTGCCTAGTACTTTATCTGGGATGGTGATTAAATGTCAACGATTTTATGGGAATAGGAAAGCACACTCCATTAAAAAGTTTTAGAATAAAATGCCGTAATGGAGGGCTAAATGAAAGATTTCGTATTTTTGCAAATTATCGTTCAAAATATATTTTAAAAATCTCATCAAAACTATTGAATAATCATGTGGTAAAATTCTTGACGTCTCCATTTCGTATTCTAATAAAAAATCTCGACCATGCGTTCTGCTCAACTTTCTTTTGAACTATGAAAAAAATCTAAATACGTGTCATGTAATTTTGATAACTAATTGTTTTGAATGTTTAATTTAGAGAAATGCAATTGGCAATCAATAAGCCTCATTTTTACTATCGCGCTTTTAACAGCAACCTATCGATAAAGTTTCGACAAAGCCCTCTAGGTTTATGATGCGTTACGCAAGTAAACTTTATCGTGCTCTTTTCAAATATCAATATCGATCAAATTTAGTAAACTGATGATAGAATTGAAATACAAGTATGGTAATCAGCCAATCGAGATGTCTGTTATCTCATGTGAGAAATTTCCCGTATTGCGCAAGCTAGACCCTATGACCAGAAAAAGAGCAACTTAGCAAAGTAATTATGCTTACTTATTAGAAGGTTTGAAAGCACTTCTCTCGTTGACTTCGTAGGTGGGGATTAGTATTTTCTAGCAATAAATATAGACGAGTGGTTTAACCGAATCTCCTCTAATATTAGAAACAAAATGTAGTTTATATATTAATCCAAATTTGAGCTATATTTGTGCCAAATTTCATATCTCTAACATAAAAATATCCCATCCCTCTCATTTTCAAAACAAAATGTAGCCTTTGTCGTTTCCAAAGGTTCAACGTTTATATACCAAATGTCATCAAAATCGGTTCAGTGGTTTAGGTGTGAAAGCCAGACAGACAAGAGTTACTTTCGCATTTATAATATAAGTACGAATCATCCGTGCACTTATCCATAACGACATTTACCCATTAAAGTTTTATTAGCTCCCATCGGTTTCCCGGGCCACGACCTAATTCCACCACCACGTCATTCAGCGAAGTTCCACCTACATAACTAGCGGTACGTCTGTCCGTGTTTACGTTACAAGCTGCACAGAAAACGTTTTAGGGATTTTTATTCGTTTATTCTATGAGATGTTTTCGTACAATGTTGCTCAGTATTATATGTTTACCCATACTGTTTATTGGGAAGTACTAAAAGTAGAATACCATTATATCCTACTGGAATTATAAACGCGAAAGTTCGTAAGAATGTATTGCTCGGTTCCAATATTTGAAAACGACCCGTTTTAGTTACGGGTAGTAAAAAATTATACGAGTCGTAAGCTAAAACCGTTCCAGACTCGTAGTCAGTTGGAGAAAAACGGATTGTCATTTTTGACACATTACGAATCGTAAAATATTGGATTACTAAATTTACATTTATACTAAATATCTGTGCTTCGTTCGCGTGGACTACAACCTTTCATGGTCGGTTTTACCCGAATCTCCCCTAATATTCGAAACAAAAAGTAGCCTATGTCCGTTCTTGAGGTTCAACGTATACCTATGCCAAATTTCATCAAAGTCGGTAGAGAGGTTTAAGCGGGAAAGCGTAACAGACAGAGAGACAGAGTTACTTTCGCATTTATAATATTAGTAGGGATGAATATTATGACAGGTATGTTTCTTTGTTTGAACACCATTATATCAGAAACTATATGTTTGTGTTTAATAGTTTTTTTATCGAGGAATGCTTTAGAAACACACTGCGAACAATAGGAGCAAAGACTCAAAACATCTAAAAAAAATGGTCACAGTACGCGTGCGAGGCCGCCGCAAGCCATTAGTATAGGATACTCTTCATCCCCAACTAACGCGGGCGAGGTCACGTGCAAGAGCTAGTCAATGCTTGCAACCCACATTTGTATCCATTCCATGTTCCATTATCAACGGATATTGCGTTCCCACTAATTTAGACACGATAGAGTGAAACAGCAAATGCCGACAAACATAACTACAAAGACGAACCACCTTGACGTACGGCTGCTGGTCATTTGTCTCGTAAACGACAGATTAAAGACTTAATAAAAGCATTTAATGGGGAATAGAAGGAAAAGCACGGACGATCCGATTGATTGATTTTTATGTATCAGATTGGTTTTTTTTATATTACACTTCAAGATTGACCTCATCCCACCTGATATTAAGTGGTAATGAGGTCCTAGCTTAAAGGCGACAAGTACAGCATAATAAATCTGTTTCTGGACTTGAACCCTCACCTTGAAGGCTTGACCCCTGCTACTAATGTAGCACCCCCCAGGAGCTCTGCAAACCTTACTCACACGCAGGAACACAACAACACCGAAGTAATTGTTATTTGGCTGCGGTCTTCTGTAAGGTGGAGGTATTTCACCAGTCGGGCTGCTCCAGTTCGAGCTATAAATCGCTATGCCCTACCTCTCTTAAACGCGCTTATCTCCTCGGGAACTACTGGTTCGAATTCAAAAATTCTGTGTCGGATAGTCCATTTATCGAGGAAGGCTTTCGGCTAAGTAACATCACGCTGCGACCAATAGCAGTGTAGAATCGATTGATAATGTGGGCAAAATTCTTATTCTTCTTCAATTTCATTTATGACCTTTCTAGAAGTTCCCCCTTCTTCCTTTAAATCAATCCACAATTAACTTACTAAACATCTAAATTTTCTTTTCTTCAACGATTTATCTTCCTTTCTCCAGAAACCATTCGCGGGACAGTTATCCAATAGACAATAGACAGCGTTGTTCAATATAAATAGTCGCAAGAACATTCGATCCGCATAATTTTAAAATAGCAAAACACTATCAAAAAGAAGACTGACCTTTAACCGGTAACCTTTAACCTAAACCGACTCTAAAATGGAGATGTGTCACAGTAGGATCTCGGTCCTCATTATGTCTCAAGTGGCGGAGACTTGAACCAGAACTAAACCCACTAATTATAATAACCGCCTGCTATACCCGTAGTCGAGTAAAAACAATGAGACTGTTACCAAGCCAACTCTGAAACGAATTAAACCAACGCAAAACAAACGTCTGTACAACTCCCAGAGGTGTGACAACCACCCCCTTTCCCGCAACCCACCCCACTGATTCATGAACAAAAGCAACTTTGAAAGCACAGATAGGGGATGAAAACGGTTTCAGCGCTCAACGGAAGCAAGATTACATCCGTTTGATAGATTCGTTTCTGATTCTGAGAATACGAGATGGAATATTTGAATAAAACAGAAAATTGTCATCTCCTTTTGCTCTTTGGGATTCGAACCGATGACCTTCACGTTCACCTTTAAACTAAGTCACACTTTTAGACTAATCTCGCGTGTCACTTTTCTTCTGACTACGATTACACTTTTCTATTCTGGCATTCATATGACTGGGTAAACAAATTGAGTAAGGAACATGTTATATAAAACAAATATTAGACAACATCATATACATTGCTCTGATTCTGTGGTAAGTATCTCTAAGATACAGAAATCAGAAACAACGACGGTACTACAACGCCCAAACCCGAGACAAAAGTCCGGCCCGCTCGCCTCCCGGCTACGGAGGTATATGCGGTGTATGCCTTGCTTTTAAAAGAAGCAATTGAACTGATTCCTGAAACTCCTGTTGCAATTTTTCAGCCTCTCATCTGTTTGTGTTTCGTCATCATTGCGTTTGGTAACAACGCAATATGCCGGACGAACCTCAAGTGCACCCTCTATAATTATAACTACAGTAAGGAAGGTACTCATAACATAATCGATAACTTTTAGACCACTATAAAACATATCAACGACACTGTAACCAGTTTGGACTGAGTTCGGATATCGGGACTGTGATAGTTGAATTTTTCAACGTTGGTGAAAAAAACCATTTAGGAAATTGCGTTTAGCGAAAATTGTATTGACAATTTAAGAACACTTAACATGAATGACGAGAATACTCTTAGGATTTAACGAATAGACTACTCAGTCTATCAACAGTAACAAAGTGTGGTGGAAGATGTGTGGGGCAACCCGGTACACCGAAGCCAATTTAAAAAAGTTAATTTTAACTGACCGAGAGTCGAACTCAGGTATTTGTGCTTTGGGCGCCTAGATTACTGCCACATACGATATGGCTGTCACTGCCTGAATTACGTGTGTGGCGAATCGGTGGAGGAAGCGATTGAGAAAACGCACATGACATATTTGACGGCACGTTAATCATGGGACAAAATGTCAAAATCAGTCGTAATGGATAAATCTTAAAATATTTTTTCCGAGGTAAGGTGACTAGCACTTCCGCGCGCACTGTAGTTTCCATACTGCATGCGACATTTTAATTGTGTCAAGTAGACTACGAGCAAATCAGTATCCTGAGGGAACCGTTTGGTTTCGGGAACGAGTGCATTCGCTCCTGGCACTGAGCCAGGATTGCGTGGCGAAAGATCTGGCGTTTTTCGAGATATCACCACGAAATACATACCAAATTACACACGTTCAAATTCAAACTCAAATACTTCTTTATTCATATAACTTTTGAATCGTCATTGAATACAATGTAAGGGATTCTACTGCCGGTTCGGAACCTATCTACCGAGAAGACACCGATAAGAAACTCAGGAGATTAGTTATGGTAGCAGTATCTAACTTATTGCCATGTGTGTGTACTTTGGACCAAGTCATACAGTTTTGTTTTGAGGAGTGATGGATGAAACATTAAGCATTTATTTTTGAGAGATACGCTGGTACAGACCAGTCCCTCAAGGTGGCACCTGATACAGTTTTTTTTTTTTTAAACTAGCTTCTCCCGACGACTTCTACCGCGGTATTACAGGCTAAAAAGTCATGTTTAATCTAGTATGTCCTCTCTCTCCCTACTAAATTGCATTTAAATCTGTTCAGTGGTTTAGGGTGGAAGAGTAACACATATATGTACATCCGGACATGGATACATTCTTACACTATCGGCTTTTATACTCGTAAATATATTAGTGGAATTCGTGGGAAAGACTTTCAGAAATTGAAAGCATTCAGATACTTGGAGCTATAAGCAAAAGTATGGAAATAGATAGGAACAGATGTAAATGCAGCAGTGTTTTACTGAAAGATAAACGTAGACTCAGATTCTTTTCCAGACACTGAAAGCAAGGCATAGCAATCCGATGTTTTGTTTATTTTTGTGAATATTATTGTGTAAATGTGGGGTTGATTAGCACAGTAATCTTTAGTCGCAATTAAAACAGTACATAGTCGTTACATTCCATATGATATGGTTGAGTGTAGCGATGGCCACCACCTTTAAAGACTAGTCTGCTCCAGCTTACCTCTCAAAAATAAATACTTAATGTTTCTTCTCTATCAAACTACACGACATAATTTAATCAAAAGTGGTCTACACATACCAATAAGCTATACTGCTACTGCAACTAATCAACAGAGTTGTTTCACCGGTGTCTTCTCGGTGATATAAGTTCCGAATTGGCGGATCTTGATACGGTTTTTTAGGTATGAGGCAGATAAAATGCCGTTGAAATGTATCTAAACGCATCGGACCAATGTATCGGGTGCACCAAAGGCTGTGTTATTGAATACCGGTACGAGTGCATTGTCTATTGTTGGACAGCGCATTGTGCATTCAAGCGCATTGATACGCGTGACAACTACGAGAAGACTAAGCTTTAGACAAGCGGACGGAAATTAGACTATATTTTCTTCATTCGACAGGTCTGGGGGTCGTGGGTTCGATCCCACATGTGTTTGTCCTGTGTCTGGGTGTATAAATACATATTGTGGTTTCCATATAGTTTGGGATGAGATCAATGTAAATGTGATGTTGTTTGATATTTATCCATCTTTTCTGTGTTTTTTTACTGAATTATATCAGAAGCTAAATTGTGCATCGAGTACGTTGCAAGATGAGTAAAAAGTTTAGCTTAATTCGTAAATAAACTACTGAATTTCTTGCCAGTATCTTCTTTGTAGTGTCCGAACCGATGAAGCATTTGGCTTATAGAGGCTATTTATAAGCGATATTTATGTAATTTGCATATATAACAAGATAATAGCCTGAACATATTTAACGAATGGAAAAATTGCATTATTTAGTATGAACATATCATTCATTATAGACCAGGAACCATATTACAAAATTATATTTGGCTAGTCTGTCATATTATCAGCAATTTGCTTCTATTACCATGATAAGCTGATGAGATGTGACCTTTTAGCACTTCATGTGATCCTAGTACTTCGACGCAAGCCTAGTTATAAGAACGACAATACCCTTTAAAATATAAAAACATTTTAAATACTTTTCTATTTAGTATCAACCTAGTGGTGAGTGGATTCAATTTCCACTCATATCAAATATGTTTGAGATACATAATGATTATTTATTCCATACCTCTTTCACGAAACTGTTTAGTTCCGATAATTAAGGGCAATAAAAGGTAAATTTTAATATGACGTTGTTAAATTTAATTAGTCACTGGAAAATAACAATTATAAATATCTAATGTAATTGTTTCCGTATTGATAACAATTATTTGAATAAACCATTAATTTAATAAAGGAATGCCTATTTTGTTATCTACTTCAGTGTTAGATAATACAATTAAAGGTTTTTGCGATATGTCATTCGTTTCATTTTTCATTATAATTTACTTATTAGAACGCGTATTCCTTTTCAAGTTTGAGCAGTACTCGTAGAAAATGTATTTAAAAAACATCAAACATGTATTTGAAATTGCAACCCTATTTAACAACTGCACACTTTTTAAAAATCCTGCTATTGTTATATTTAGAATATTATTATGGATATTGACATAATTTACGCAAAAAATAATGAGTGTATTCGAACGAAATTTGTTAGACAAATAGACGCGATACGTGCTGGATTAACATGAGTTTAAACCAGAAATATCGTGAAAATATATGTGAACAATAGCTTTTAAAGAAATAAATCAATGAGCATATCATTTTAATTGAAAATCCTTTTATCCTCGGAATTTTGACAGTGACTAAAGTAATGCGTACTTTTTATGATATTTAATTTTTAATAATTAATTTCACAGTATGCTTTATACTTATTTAATTTTAACGAATTTTTATTTTCATACAACTTACAGGTAAAAAAAATAAAAAATGTAAGTATGCAAATTCAACCAAACCGTCGTTTACCAATTAAAACTCATTTTCGTACCTTCAGAAGAAACACTAAGAAAACTCACAAAAAATTAAAAAAAGTATTAAAACCACTTGTATTAACGTTCAAAATCAATTAAACACTTTAAATGGCGATGTGAATGACCGGAATGCAGCACGGCCCGCGTTCCGAGGTATACTGAAGCTGAAATCAGTTTGCACCGATTTAGTTACACCGACCAATAATCGTTGACCTCATACGACATCCACTGCTCTAAGCAGCGGAGCTCAAGATAAAATGGTCACTTCCAACACCAATATTGCCTGACCTCCCGCTTTGAACACATTTGAATCCAACGAGAGCTCTCGTTCCATTAGCTATTTAATGAAACGGCCAAAATATTTTGAATCTTCGCTCTAAGCTAGTTAGAAACAAAATAGAGCTCAACGTATTTTGGCAAAATTAAAATGACCAAATCGCAGAGACCTCATTTTATAAAGAACGTACTTAGATGAGATAGGTCAAGTAATATTCGTCATCGCATTAACCTCTAACTAGCGAGATCACATTATTTTTAATAAACGATTAAACGATTATTCCGCAACGTCCGATTCACAGTGCTGAAATTCGTTTGCTTTCAATTTCGGAGAATGCAATCGATTCTGCGGAATCGCGATAATGTAATTTATCTGCGAAAGCGTAAAGTTCAATTTGGTACGCAGGTAAAGTAGATTTAGGCTGTTGCTCTGTCTGCCAACTTCGAAACTGAATTAACTAGTAATAGTTTCAGAACAATACAAAAACAACAGGATTTATCCGACTGTCTGCGTGTCGCTATATTTGCATGTGAAATTCGAATAATTTCTGATTGGTATCATATTATAGGTACCTAGTTTTTCTATTAGTAGATAATATTCTTGGTATGTACCTACTGGAAATAGTCCATAATATATGTGTTTAAGGATGATATCCGTATGTATTTATGTTTGTATATCTACAGAGTGATAAAGAACTGCACATTGTATTTATGATTTTTGTTAGTTTTTAATAAGTGGAAGTCAATTTACCGTTTAATTTGTATTTATTTTAAACCATTACAATTTAACTAAGAACTTTACTCGTAGTGTCACGGAATAGAGAGAAAATAAAACAATGACATAGATTATAGAAAAGGCACTTTGCAGTGTAGAGTTAACTTTAGAAGGCGTTTAATTTTAATTATCATTTATGCGTCAATTTTTTCAACCTTGTTCCGTTTTAAAATTCACATTAATAAATACGTCAGATTTAAATTCATTTTAGCAGCTTATTATAAATAATTGTATAATGTAACATATCACTGAATAGTAAATTTATTTAAGGGGTTTTACGATCCATTATGAAATTTAATAATTCACCTATTGGCTATTATTTTAAGTTCGTGTTTTGTATACTCATTGATTTATAAATCGCTGAATTGTAAATTAACGAAATGTTAATAAATTTAAAATTTAAGAGGAAATAAATAAAGCTTATACCTACCTATAGTTTGCGATAATGATTACAAAATGTTTGCAATCGAATGTATCAGGTGATGCCAATTTAACAGATAGACGCAGACGTAATTAATATGCTGTTGCCTCATATTAATAGTGAAGTAGGTAAGTTATTGCTGTTCGTTGATACCTTAACATTTAAGAATTAAATAATTTATACATTTTACCTATTTGACTGATAGATGGCGCTGTATGACGTAATTATTATTTTATCTACAATTAGTAATATTTTTACAACTGTGTACAAATCTGAACTGAATGAGCCTTTGACATTCCATTAAATACATCAACCTTTTTTTATACGTTAATTAAATTTATTCGAAAAATTGGCGAACTTAATGTTCACGGAATGAATTGTAATTTTTTTCAATACATCGTTAATGGGGCAATTATTTGAATAAATATTTTTTCTTTTAACCAATAAGATATTTATTTCCTCAAAAACACATTTTTCAAAAACAGCGCCATCTAGCGGTAAAGCTCGTAACTACTATCTAATAAACTAGCACTCACTGATTGTTGTGCGCGGTCAGCCGGTTGGGATCGGACGCGTTGCGGTGCTTCCCTCTACGCGGCGCGTCGCGCTCGCGACAACTCTCCGCGCGGTTCACGCCGCGGCCGCTAGGTGGCGGTGCTCGCCAACTGTACAAAATATGACATGTTATTGCTTTGATCAACCCTTACGTAGACAGAGAAACCCCTAGCAGTAAAGTACGATTCAAAAATGTTATAAATATACTTGATTACAGAAATATACGTTTGTTAGATTGAAAAAAACACTGAAATAATTTCACAGGCACCCTTTTATTAATTTTGGCGACAGAACTGAGCCACAAGTCGCCCAAGCCGAAGTAGCTCACTTATTACATTTGTGGCATTTGGTAAAGATAGTTTTAAAACCACCATATGTTTAGTTGTTTGTTTTTTTTGCATATACCTACCATATTTGTAAGTTTTGAAAAGAGTACCTATCTACCTAGTTTCTTGTCGGTTCTTCTCGATAGAATCAACATCCCGAAAACGGCAGTGGTAATCTGACAATTCTTAAATGCTTTTGTAAACTTTACATGAAAAAAGACATTTCTATTCTATTCTATTTTAAAGGCGATGAGGTCCATCCGGGAGGTTTTAGTGGGTAGTCGTACCCATTTTAAGACACGGAGTCCCACATACGCCGTCTCCCGAGAGAGGTACGGCGCGTCAAAGCATTTCCCACCGTCACAAAAAAAAGGTTAGATCTCAGTTAATACCCGGTTCCAATATTTTACGATTCGTAATGTGTCAAAAATGACTATCCGTTTTTCTCCAACCGACTACGAGTCGTTAATTCTTATTTCAAATTTACTTTCCCTATCAGCTGTCATCAGTCGTTTTTAGCTTACGCCTCGTTTACTTTATTACTATCCGTAGCTAGAACGGATCGTTTTTCAAATATTAAATCCAGGTTTTCATAGAACAAAAAAATGCTTAGATTGAGTTAAAACTAATTAAATAACATAAATAATAAATAAATAAATATTGGACAACATCACACACATTGCTCTGATTCTGTGGTAAGTAGCTAGATCAAATGTGTTACAGAAATCAGAAACAACGACGGTACCACAACACCCAGACCCGAGACAATACAGAAAAGTTCGTTTCCCTTGACCCGACCGGGGATCGAACCCGGGACCTCAGAGATGGCGCGATCCGTTCGCCTCACGGCTACGGAGGTCGTCATCTGTCCTCAGATATATGTCGGTAAACTTACTTATTATCTTTATCGGGTGTGTCTTTCGCTGCCTCTCCGGCGTCCACGTCCGCTTCAAGGGCCGTCTGCTCCTCCGCTGAACCCTCGCGCCGTGACTCTCCTAAACAGAAGAGAGAACACACGTGAGAATATGGTAAACAGAACAAGCAGTTCAAATCAGACGAACGTGCAGCCGTAAAGGGTATCTTATTATTAAGGGGTGAGAGTTATCTGCGCTCCCTCGAAAGCTCGGTGAAGATGATAATAAGGCTTCGCAGCCATCATCGATAGTCAGGTAGGAAAAAAAAAAGATACATAAGACTGTGATCACTGCGAACTATATGATCTATTGTGACTCGCCACCAATTAAAAGTAAATCCTTTAGCCAGGTCTATTCTAGAAAGTCTAGTATCTTTTTGGCATTTAGATTAGAATTTCCTCCGGTTAGGATGTGTCCAACTGTTCTTAACCACAGTATGTATTGGGTATGGTACCCCAAAAGCCGGAAAGATCCTTTTCAAAAACGCACTTTTGTAAGTAATTGGCACTTTTCTAATATATTTGCTAGGCTCACACCCCCCTGTGGTAGTTATGGGTCTCCAGTTTTTCCATGGCGCCATCACAGAGGGATGAGAAGGAGGGGAGTTTTTAGTCAGGGCAATCCTCGCTCTACAGAGCGGGGGAATCCCACAAACACCGTTGTCGTCATCACGGCATTGGTATGGTACGAAAAAGTATTTTTTCCCCCTTTAAAATCCTATCTGCATGACCCAAGAGTTGATTGGTAGATACTCCTGGCTAAGTTATAAAACTAAATCAATAGTGCGAGGGAAAAACCTTAGTTTGAGACTGTACAGTTCGCAAAGAAAGTCTTAATTTCAAACAAGTCCAAGCAAGACTCAAAAAACATTTAATATTTTAAAGCAACAGAAAAAATCTGCGTATCCTTGCAGTATGGGATTCAAACCCACGACCTTCATGTATCATCATTCAAATCCCATACTGCAATATTATTAAATTAATAACACAAAAAAATATATATATTAAAATATATATTATTCTATATTTTTTTGTTTCTATAATATATTTAAAATCCGCTAGTACGGCGTGTATCACTATAAAGAATAGTAAATAGCTATTGAGACTGAATATTGTCATGACATTGACATTTAACATACAATAATTAATCTAAACACTTAAAACGTGACATTGAAATATAGCACTGCGTACGAATTATCCTCAAACTGAGCCCATAATAAAACAATGACAAATACATCCCTATACTTCCCTGTCATCCTAATCGCTGTGAACGAACGGAAACGAGACTGTCTGGATGATAACTTAGCTAATTTCAGAGCGAATGAAGCAAATAATTTACAGTTCATAGAATTAATAATCGTTACTCATAATATCAAGCTGGAGTTCGTTTGAATGCGCTCATCTCAGGAACAACTGATTCGAAATGATTTTGTTTTAAACGCACTTCAAGATTGACCTCATCCCACCTGATGTTAAGTGGTAATGCGTTCCTAGCTAAGGGCGAAAAGTATAGCATAGTAAAACTATTACTAGACTTGTCACCCTTACCTTGAAGGCTTGACCCCCTGCTACTAATGTAGCACCCCTTAGGAGCTCTGGAAACCTTACTCACACGCAAGAACACAACAACACCGGAGTGATTGTTATTTGGCTGCGGTCTTCTGTAAGGTGGAGGCATTTCAGCAGTCGGGCTGCTCCAGTTCGAGCGATAAATCGCTTTGCCCTGCCTCTTTCTTGTTGATAGTCCATTTACCGAGGAAGACTTTTAGGTTATATAACATTACACGACTAATAGGAGCTACGAGACAGTGGAAAATGTGAAAAAAACGGAGATACGAGAGAGAGAGAACGCGTACCAAACCCGTTTATTATAACGGTTAAGAAGAGTCGGTTTTTGGAAAAAATCTTTTCGCGATACCCGCACGTGTAGATAACACTAGACATGGCTGCAAAAAAAAACTGGCAAAATTTATTTCTACATAAGGAAATTCAAAAGTTAATTAGTGCTTATACAAACACCGAGAGGTTTTTCCAATCGTGTTAATAAACATACAGATAAAAAAATTACATTAAGATATAACTAAAAAGAATATTAAAAATACTAAAACTTAAATAAAAATATAAACAACTTTTGGGTGATGACTCCAAAATATAACCTGTGTTTCAAGGTTTTGTGATAAGAAAGAATAGAATGCCAACAATATTGAATGCGATAAAATTGGGGTGTTTACACTATTCTACTTATATAATAAATGTGAAAATTTAGAAGAATATTTCGGTGGATGTTTGCTATTCTTTAACGCAAAAACTACAGAACAGATTTGGATAAAATTTGGTAGGAACAGGGGTGATATACTAGGTAAACATATAGGATACTGTTTATCAATAAATAACACGAGCGAAGTGAAAGAAACGGCTAGTTCACAAATAATTGTAAGGAAAAAGATAACTTTCTGTCAGTCGCATTGCTTCTTGCAGGGTCATTATGTCATTATGTTTAAAATGCAATTTTAAAATTCTCCAATACTATTTAATAAAAATTGTGTCGTTACAGTGTTCTATCTTCACAGAAAATCTATTACGATATTGCGTTTTGGTTGAACATATTTCAAAACTAGTAAGAAGTAGTTGAAAGAAGAAAGTAGCCTGTCAATATCACTATTTGTTTACCTACATGATTACAAAATATATATATTTTTTAATTCACTTTGTATTTTTTCCCTTAAAGCAGTCGAAGGATACTTTAAGGCGTGAGTAGAACTCCCCGGGAGAAAGACTTTATCCCCAAGCTTCACCTTGGGAAGAGCGGGGATTACCCACCAAAATCTGTCAATGGTCCTCATCGCCTGAGTGATGGCGTGGGTATCCTGATCAACGTTGGACTACCACAGTACCAGCAACAAAATCTGATAATCCATTAATCAACCTTATAAATATTGTCAAGTAAGTAATTGGAAATTATTTTGTATATGTTTAGCAAAGTAAACTTTTCCGATTACATTGTTTACCAAACAGATTTAATAAAAAAAGGAGGTTATTTTAGTATATCTACGTGTTTTGGGTATAACTTCGTTGTTTATGTTTTTATTTTATTTTTTTTTATAAATCGATTTTGATGATATTTTAATGAAAAGTATATTTCGGCAGTGGTAACGTAAAACCGAAACTTGGATCTGTCAAATTGAGAAACTAAGTTAGAGTACCGAAATATAGAAAAGAAACACAACAAAATTCTACTTACGATAAATATAATAAACGTAGCTGTCATCGATACGTCATACAAGGTGCACAATTAAGTACATTAAAAAACTCATTAAATATGTTACACACATGTCTAAAGCTCAAAAGCAGTAATGGTTGAAGCAAAACATCATGAAACGAATTTCATTTAGCATCAATAAAAGAACAGGAAATAATGTCAATCACAGAGATTAACAAGATCTTTACAGCCTTGACACTAAAGTTCACTTTTGGCGTGTCATTAATAAAAATAGCTGTCATCGATATGTCATACAAGGTATACAATTATGGACAAAAAAGACTGGCGAAGTGCGTATTGAAGAACGCATATATCGTTCCGTAGACTTGTCATCCCTATTAATCTCTACTAATATTATAAATGCGAAAGTAACTCTGTCTGTTACGCTTTCCCGCTTAAGCCTCTCAACCGATTTTGATAAAATTTGGGATAGGTATACGTTGAACCTCAAGAACGGACATAGGCTACTTTCCGTTAGAAAATAAGGGGGGGGGGGGATAATGGGGGTAATATAACCTTTGAGAGTTTATATAGGAAAACGTTTATTTTTTTTAAGTTAGAGATATGACATTTGGCACAAATATAGGTCGAAACTGGGATTAAAATATGGACTACATTTTGTTTCGAATATTAGGGATGATAAGAGTCAAACCATGAAAGGATGTAGTCCACGCGAACGAAGTCGCGGGCACAGCTAGTAATTAATAAATCATGAAAACAGAATGATCTTAACATGTAATAGTAGGTAATTAGTGCAAAAATAAAAATTAATCTCCGAAATGTTTGTAGGCGCACAATTTTTATAGAGTATCGCGTCGCACTAGCTAGATTCGTGATGGTCGTGGGTTCGAATCCCAACCCACTTCAAGCGGAGATGAAATTTTCTGTTTCTTTTAAATATACTGGGCCAAATAATTATATCTTTGTAAGTTTATGAATATTTATCACGTTATGGAAATTTGCACAGTTCTATTGCTATCCACAATTTCCTCTACCTAAAGGTTGTCTAAAGAGATTGAGATCTGGCGTTACGACCGCCTAATTAGTACGAGTACCATCTATCTTACGCGCGGTTTAGATTTATTCATACAAAACTCTTGTAAGTGCGCCTCTACGGTACCTAAGCTACGTCCCATCAAATTTCAAGTGCGTACGTTTAGCCGTTTAGGCTGTTCATTGATATGCCAGTCAGTCAGTAAGTCAGTTTCTCCTTTTATATATTTAGAAGATATATACCTGCATCCAAGATCGTTCAATATTAAGAGTGTAGCTAAAAGGAAAAACCTTTCAGCAATTTGTAAGTGTTTCACGGCGATTAAGACCGATTATGTGACCGCGTCGACTCGTAATTAGCGATGATCTCACAGCTGACGACTCGTAACTGGGTGTGCAGAGACGCACCTATTGGTCACTTATATTAGCACTAGTGTTTCCTTGTTATCTTTTAGATAAGAAAACAGTTGTATGCTCTCAAAAATAAATCCGTTCTAATTTTATAAATGCGATAGTAACTCTGTCGGTTTGGGTGTTATTACCCCCACACCCCTGATTTTCAAAACAAAAAGTAGCCTATGTCCGTTACGAGAGATCCAACGAATACCTATACCAAATTCCATAAAAATCGGTTGAGTGGTTTATGCGTGAACGCCGGACAGACAAACAAACAGAACTGCCTGTCTTTCTATTCAGAGTTACTTTCGCATTTATAACATTCGTATGGATGAGTTTCGCCTTCTAGTATAATTTTATTAATATCAACAGAAAATGACTTAAGAAGTCGAATTCTCAAATATAATAATTCGTCAAGATGAACTCTCTAGGCCCAAGCCTTAGGAATGCAGTATACAGATAACAGAATCAAAAGTAAAACCCAAAGGAATCTCTAGGGAAAGTACTCTGAGGTCAGAAACCCAGTTCATGTCCCATATACTGCAACGGGAAGCATACCAAACGCAACAGAAACAACACCTCAACTGCATAAAGATAGAATGCATTTTACAACGGCCTGTCGTAACCATTCAAAAGTGTAGACGCGGCTACACAGAGAAACAATGTCTCGATTTCTATAAATATCGATTCAAATGTATTCGATTATTCAATCGATTACGGCGGATCGATTAAACGCTCATCGTTAATAACAAAAACAAAAACCGTTATTGTTTGCAAAGAATCTGAAACCTTATTTACATTATTGAAGAAGATCTATTATAAACAAACGCCGGCAAAACTGTTTGCATTTGCATTTATGTATGTACACTGTGTGCAGTAAGAAAATGAACACACAACAGATGTATTGAATATATCCATGCTAAACATTCAACAATTGCGTTTTTGTTGTGTTTAAATTGATCATCCAATTCACAATGATCACTTTTATAAATGACTAGCGACTCGACGCGGCTTAGCACGCGTACAGGTACAGTTCCTGTTTTTTCCACATTTTCCTCTAATTCTTCGCTCTCATTGGTCGCACTGTAATGTTATATAGCCTAAAACCCTTCTCGATAAATAGACAGACAGACAGACAGACAGAGTCACATTCGCATTTATAATATTAGTAAGGAAGGCAGGAAGTAGGGATAAAAATTACTATTCGTCATCGGTTCCTACATATTATATTGTATTTATCGATTCATAATCTAGATGCAATGATTTCGCATCACCACAAAATCTCATCCATGACTAACCATCAGAATGTGTGGTAGTTAGTAAGCACGTGACAATTTCACGGCAGAACACTAAAGTCAGAAGAGGTTCATTGACACACTCAAAGACTCGCGAACGAAGCCCGCTAACGTGATTGACGGGGCTGTGCTGAAAGAGTGACCGAATTGTGTCAAATTAAGAGAAGGAAGTCACGTTCCATAACATTTAACCAAGCACCCTATTGGATTAGAATAGGAACCAATATTTAAAGTGAATGTTGATGAAATAATCACCCAACTAATGAAAGAAGACAGAGATAATACAACAAGATTTAAAAATTAATCTATTGTAATGGTATGTGAATTAAAATAAAATGTCGCTATATAGAATTACAGAGTATTGGAATGAAGATAACAAATAGAGGCTATTTGTGTATACAACACAACATCTGATTGCATGCTCATATACCTGACATAAAATTTAACTCGCACATGAAAGAATGTCCGGATGTTTAAAAAAATATTATTATCAACTAAATTGACGTCTCGCCATAGTCATTTATTTTAGAAGCATTGCATTAAATTGAATATACAAATTTGGATTGAAAAAGAAAACTAAATTTAAAAATGCGTAGATTCTATTCTCTAAGTTTACGAGGATAACTTTTTTAATAAGGTCTAAGAACATATTCAATGGTTAATGGTTCAAAATGAATCAATCAATATTTCATTTTCTACTAAACTACCAGAACAAAGTCTTTCCAGCTACCGTAATTAAAGAAGTAAGAAAACATAAATTAGCACACGACTAGCACCAACTTATAAACATACATCCGATAAATAGATTTGGTAAATTTACACCAAACAATGAAATAAAGACAAGACACATTAACGAATAAATACATTTTATAATGTTGTGCCAATAAGATCCTAGCTTCAGAATGAGCTGATGCAGCAATGAGGATCAGAATTCCGCATCAGCGCTGGTTTTCTGGCAAAACGGATGCATTAATCTAAGATTTATTTCCCGCATCAAAGCTCCCGACAACTGTGTAACTGTGCATGACCAGTCGTACGATAGACATAGCATTCATTCAGTCCCAAGGATACAGCTGACGCGATCCCGCAAGCATCCCATTCTGAAATTCCTCACACACGATCCCATAAACACTGTTCATTCATTCGTTCAATTCCATTCACAGGTCGGTGTGCACTTAGAAAATCGTCGGAAATGTTTATTTGCACCGGGATGTTATCGAACGGAGTGGTAAATATCCTGGTTAGAAGTTAAATCGACGCTAGAATGGTTTCTGTTGCGAATTTAGTTTCGATATAAGACTGTGTTTGGAACAAGAGAACGGTAATACATTTGGAATGTTCCAGAATGCTTGTTGAATATGAGTAACATGCTTTGTTTGTTCGAACTACGTTAAAGCTTTTTTTTAAGTTTTTCTTCTTCTAAATGACATTTATTCTACTGTTTCTAAGGTCAAACTATCTCTTCTTTGTCTTTGACCAAAGGTACCGCTAGAGTACCAGTGCTGCAGCGACCTCTATGGGCTGCTGTAGCAAATGCTGAGGCCGTACCTTGCTGACCACACTTACACAATACTGTATGCTAATCGATTTTATTTTTTACTGTTAAAGCCTATAATGTGTGTGGTCAATAAATGTATTTCGTTATTTCTTTCTTATCCACTAAGACATCTACTGCATTTTTTAAAGCTTAACCGTTTAAAGAAAATTAAATCCGGATATAATCTTTAATCATTCTAAATTGATTGAACCACCTCCTTATCATGATGATGGCGAGACGATTGATCCGTATGTGACTGGGAAAATAAATTATTTTTGACGTTATATCACCCGCACGGCCAAGGAGCGAATGAGAGTAAAAGAAGGCTTAATACTATTTAATGCCTTGTTTTGCCCATCCTATTTTAGGTCGCAACTGTGGAAAATCTCTGATCAAACGACTTCATGGTTTTCTTAATATAAACAACTTTATCTATCCAGTTTAAATACCAGAACCTCTTATATTTCGTTGACCTTTAAAGGTACTTCTCATTGTTTATCTAGACGACAATGATTCAACCCAAACAAAACAATGTGAAACAGATTGTAAAACAAACAATCGTGTTTGAACAAACGATGATAATGATAATTGCCTCGGTTTCGCTTTCGTTCTTAGCGCTTTCCTATTAATTATAAATACAATCGTTAATGCGGAGGAAAAAATACTAGACCACGTGTGATTACACGAGATTTGTCGTGTTTTAGATGGAGAATCTTGAATTAAACTGATCTAATTTTTAAATGAAGACAATTATAATTGCTGAAGTGGGTTCAATTTCCACTGAGGACAAACATTCATGTGATCAATATTTCAGTTATATCAATCTGGGAACTTGAGTGCAAGCTTCAAAACTTTTGGTTACTTTGAAGAACCATCAAGCGAACACAAAAGCGTTGACAGCAAAAAATATGGTATATTCTTAGCTTTTGGCACAAATAATTAACTATATATCAGTGATTATTAAATAAATAATAAATAAATATTGGACAACATCACATACATTGCTCTGATTCTATGGTAAGTAGCACTTGTGTTACAGAAATCAGAAACAATGACGGTACCACAACACCCAGACCCGAGACAATATCGGAACAGTTCGTTTCCCATATTGACCTGACCGGGGATCGAACCCAGGACCTAAAAGATGATTATTAAAATGCTAAATCTTGTTTTTAGCTATACCGTAGTTTTTATTGCATCATTTTTCCTACAAAAGCTAGGATTATTATTGACCTTATCTTCTTCGAAAATATGAACTCCTTGTATTATAACTTCCTTACTTTCTGCATTTAATCTTTGTACTCGTTAATTCATGTCATCCTTATGTCAACTCATTCAGAGTACCTCTTTGGTCCCAATTGATATGCGGGTCGTTAGCCAATCGAGGAACGGTGACGTCATCGCTGATGTGACTCCCGCGCAGAATTGATGCCGTTTAGACACGAGTGGGAAAGAATTGCAACTCACAATTGTATTGGTTGATACTTTGATAGGTTATTTAATATTAGGTCAAGTACGTTAAAAATAATGAACTTCACCAATATGAGGTAATTTCTTTGTCCTCCCGATCATTAGGACATTTCGAATGTCAATTAAAATCTGAAGTTGTCAAATGATACATGGACATCTTCGGTCGTATACAATCTTTAAGCCTTTAAAATTCGAATTTACAAACCACAACCAAACTCTCTGGAAATTTTACTTATTATACTTCCATCTGCAAATAGGGAAATAGGTAGTTAAAAAGTAAACAAGACTAGATTTTGAACCTCCTATATTACGGTCGTTAAGTGATCAAGAAAGAAAACTATATAAAATAAGAAGAATTAAGTAATAAGTACTTGATAGAGGCAGCTAAGAAGAATGAGAGACAGAAAAGTAAAAAAAACACTAGCATATGTCAAATTTGAAATCGTAACTAAAGTAGAAAAACAAATCAAAAAACTAAATAGGTTTGGTTGGCCACATACAATTTCGACCGATCTCTTAACTTGCCTCCACATTCTCCAAAGGCAAGAGGACACCAGACTTCAGCACCCACGTGGAACAAACGTAGCCAAGACGGGTCACCGACCATGCAGCACGATTAGCTCCCGAATTAGCAGCGGACGGGAATCGAACCGAGACAATGCAGGCGGGTGACTCAGAGGAGCCAGCGAACTATTTCAAGCGAAACCCTGATCACTGTAGAAGGAGCAAGGCGAGGCAAATTGTGCTTTATTACTTTGAAACCTGAGTCTTCATGTTTTGAGTGAGTGATTAGGACACTCGTCTGCCTTGGTCTTTTCTATGAAACTGAGTGACTCTAACGTATGTAGATGCTGCAAGGAGAAAAAAGAAACACCTCCTATATGACTGGAGCTTTGATCTACAAACGAACCATCTACTTGGGACGACACAGTCCAACCGGAGAAAATAAAAGTTAAAAAGCAAGGAAGATTTCTAGAATCAACCCGGCTTACGGAGTTACTTTAAATTTGAGGCAAGTCATAATAGATCTGATGGTCGCAGTGACCACAGTTCACTAGAACTGCATAGCCCCAAGTAATTTAAAATAACTCCTGGCGCAGGGCAAGGGCTTTACTGCGAGTAAAAGCCAGTCCCGAAACGTCTGCTTCTAGTCTAAGACTCTCAATGTTATATTCTACTGAGTTACTGAGTAGTTTACTCCTCTAAGACTAATTTGGTATTCAGCGCTATTTATAAGTTTCCGGCTAGCGGCCACCTCACGCATACAAAGCGGTAGATCACCTAACGGATATATGTTTATCGTGTAATCTCCATCGTTTGATGTGTTAACGGTAGGGATTTGTAAATTTTTGTTGAACTTATTATATTCGGATGCTCGTTTGAAAAACCTCGAAGTAGTATTTTGTCTATAAAAGGATGAATCGTCCAGAGCCGTTCCCTTTCAACGTTAATGTTTTGCTATTTGTTGACATTGTTGATGGATGTTTTTAAGTTTACTTAATCTTCACATAAAAACTACAGACTATGTAGATGATATATTAATACACACAATAAATATGTTACAAAATGCGCCAGATTGTTAGGGCTAATATTAAGCTTTCCCCATGTCAATATATAAAAGTTTGTTTCTCCGATTGACATGCAACGGATCGAATACAGGACCTTTCGCGATTTGGGCAACTATCGTAGCCATTATACCACCGGTGTCGCAGCGACGTGTCGCTTTCTCAATGGAATAACCCCTGCTTTTAAAACTCTTAGTAAAACCCCTGTTAATACTCTGCTTATATATTTCTTGAGCTGAAAAATGAATTTGTTACCATGTGACATCATTGTGTGAATTCAAGGCGACCTTTCCTTGTAGCTTATTTTACGAGTAAGTTTTATCCTTGTTTGATAGCAATTATTTTGTTAATGTTCAAAATGCTCTTCCTGATTTTGTTTTATGTGGATTTTGAAGTCCTACTGTTAATTTAATTTACAATGTTTTATCTTTTTTTTTACTTCATTTAATTATAAATTTTTAATCTACCTTCAGGTTATCCCGAAGAGATCGCTTCCTAGCGATAAGACCGCCTAAATTGTACAATAATTAATCTGTGAAACCTATTTATGTAAAGGTTTTGTGCAATAAAGTATATCTTTTTTTACAATTGCAAACTAACTGTATGTGTTGGTGCAAAATAAGTAATAAGTAGAGTGTTGTTTTATAAAAAAATAAACTGGTTTTCTTGCCGGTATCTTCTCGGTAGTTATAGGTTCCGGTACCGGAGGTAGCATCATTTGTTTTATATGTATAAAGACTATCCATAAATTTTGACTGAAAAATCACTCTTTAATTGTAATTTGTTGCGAATGTTTCAAAAGAAAAGATTATTGCCACTTTTTACAAACTAATGGGAGTACAGAACACATCTGTCTTTCAAACTGTTTTCTGAACCTACAACTGTCAATATATTGAGCTGTCAGATCTAGTTCGCCCAGCCGGCCTGGTGTCACCGGTTACTAGGGATGCCAAACGTACTACAATATATAATATTGTACTATAGTTTGAATTTGAGTATTATATACTTTAAAATACATAGTTCGCAAATATACTATCTCGAAATGTAAGGACGCTTTACACAATAACTGACGATGTGTAGAATTACAAAAAATATATATGACATTAAGTGACTATGGCTGCCCCTATATTATGTATATCTGCAATGCACCAGATAAGCTACAAATGCGCTGCCGGCCTTTCAGATAAACATACGCTCTTTTTTGGAGACTTGAAAGTCGAGTTGGTCGGAAAATATTTTATAATTTCTTTATTTATATACAGAGGGTGAAAACAAAATATTTCAACTTTATTTTTTTAGATCAAAAAAAATCTAAGGCAAGAAGTTTTAAATAGCTTTCGTAAAAATAAATAATTAGCAAGAATATGTACCACTTTTTGCTATTTATTTTTCGTAAAGTGTTATATGTATATTTTGTTTAAAAAATACTATATTACTTCGAAGAATTGTCGGCAGCCCTACCGGTGACCGATATTCGCTACACACGGGTGAGTTTTTGCCCGAGTTTAGACGAGTGTATGTCACCAACATATTATTAGAAGAAACGAGATTGGTCCCGGCGTGGGAGGTTGATGCTCCCACTGTTTGTCACGGGAAGTGTACACTCTTTGAGTCACAATCGGAACGTTGCCTATGTTCGATTTTGTGTATTTTTCATGTTAAAAAAACATTAAAGTTTGGTTGAATATTTTTTAATAGCAAGCCTCAAAAATAATACTTCTATTTTAAACTCAATAATTGAAAATTTAGATTTATCCCTATTCGGTTTTTTATTTATTTCGTTATGTTACGACACTATTTAGCTACATACTTTTCAAATCGATTTTATTTCACTATTTTTATGTTTATTGCCGATCTTTAAAACTGATGTTTATCTTTAAAACTTTAAACAATTGATAATCTATACTAATAAATTTAAATTTATTTGTTTGTAATTAATAGGCTCCGAAACTATTGGACCGATTTCAAAAATTATTTCACCGTTGGGAAGCTACATTTACCCTGAGTAACATAGGCTATATTCATTGCTAGAAAATACTAAGTCTACGCGAAGTCGCGTGCGGACGCTAGTCCTTACTAAATGTCGTTTCCAAGACAAACGTGGTATTAAAGTTAAATTGGTGCAACCCTTGATTTGGTTGGTGTAACCCTTAAGCGTTTCTCAAAGAATTACTCAATGATAGGAATTGATATAAAGTTACATATAATAATACTTTTTGACCCAGAAAAATAAGTATTCTTGGAATCAGACTCATGAATGAACATGTACAATGACCATAATTCATTCTGCTGACATAGTTCACCGTTCATAAGTCACGTCACTCGTAACGAACTGAAGATCGATATCGATCAATAAATCATTTATGATCTCCTGTGTTTCAATCTTGGCCCCACTTGGGCTATTAAGTTTTGTATGTCGATTCATTGTTTTAAGAGCGTGCCAACGACATTAATGAGTTTTTTATTAAGGAATTTATCCCGCATTTAGAAACAATGCAGTGATTCCGCCAATGACCAGTGTTTAAAGAGACAAGTCAACAAAAGGGACTGCGTAGTGATATGAGATATTTCTTTCTATTAACGAGTTTGTGAAACATTGCAAAATTATAGGAAACGTCCTAAAAAGTGGCCTAATTTAAAAAATAAATAAATAACCAATATAATAACAGGCAAGCGGACCGAGTCAAAACTATTAGATTATTTTTTATTTGTTAAACAGGTTTAGAAAAAAAATTAAGTATATCTATATTTTTTCGTTTGCCAAATTAATAAAAAATACTTATATTAACGTTACGTCACTGGTGGTGTGGGTAATAGATGGACCCACTGATGACGTCACGCGACAATTTAATTCAAAGTCTCGCCGTTATTCTGTGATTAGGTAGATAATGCAATAACGTGTCCCTACTTTTTTAGTCCGCATCCCTATAATCAGGAATATATAAATATGACGTATCTGCGCAATGTAAAATACATTCAACTTGAAGATGATGTCAGATCTTTACATGGAACTCCGTGATGGTTCTAGACTTATTTAGAAAATGACAGCGCATCGTACTCGCGACATTAGTAGATAATCATATGCGTTTAGTTATTTATTGTGTGAAGTGTGAATTTCCATTCATCACAAGGCCGTTAAGGTATGAATTGACTGTAATTATCGCGGAAGAATGTAGAACCTCTTTGTGTTTCTTTGTAACCTCCTTCATCATCTCACGAACTACTGTCTTATCCCATAACCTGTATCTCAACTATACATCTATTACTAAGCCCCTGGTCCGCTTCGACTATGATCCAGATTTAACCGGATACATAGATAGACAGAGATCTTATCTATTTGTATGGTATATTTGGATTTTGGTCGGGGCAAACAGATTCAATTCTGAAAAGTCCTAACTTTACTAAGACAACTCATACAGCGTGAGTGTTAAGATTTCCTTAAGAATATTCTCTAACTTCCCTAGGAATTCCATCATTGGCTTTTTTCAGCTTACCGTCAGGGAAGAAGTAGGCTTCTTAAGGATAAGACCCTGATCAGTTTTTGATAAATTAAAAACAACAGCCACACCAAATACGGAAATCATATGGTGAGATAAGGATAAAAATAGGCATTGATCACAGAACACAAACAAGAATAATGTAAATTCAAACGGTCATCGTGGTCCGGCAAAAAAGACATCAGTACGTGGCCAGACGAAACGCATTAACTCATGACCAAGAGTAAGGAGACGAGGCACAGCACGGTAAATACCAGTGAGGAGTTTAGAGCTTGAAAGCTTACAGCAGAAGTCACACGTAAACGTAATGTAGATACTAAAATAGTGTCAATAGATGCTTTTAACACAAAACGTACATTACGTTGAACTAGTTAACATGACTGATGCTTAGACTGTTGTCAAAGCTCTAAAATGCATGTAATTTGTCAGCTGTCAACCCGTCACTAATGGTTTAAATTGAGTTTATGGAGCTACGTACGTTTATGTCGTGTTTTTTACATAAAATCTTTATAAATGACATAGATTTGTATTTTTACCAAGCGTTGCAACCAAATATTCAAACAAGCAAAAATGCCCGCTTGGGACAGGTCGTGGTGTCAGTATTATGATCTTTTTAATACGGCATTACTTCTCACAAATCCGTATCCGTCCCTCAACAAGACAAACATGAATCTCCAATAAAATTCAATCGATTTAAATTAAATTGTTACATGATATTGGCTTGATCGAATATTATCTACATACATAGCTTGTGACTTCACTGTATCTTTCTAAATTGTAAAACTTCTAAGGTCATTACAATCGACACGTCTGAACTAATCGCTAGTTTTGCTAGATTAATTAAGACTTAAACTTGACCGGGGCTATTCGTTACGCAACTTAATTTCAAGTACTACTATTTAAGAGCTTTGTAAGCCTAGCCATCCATTGAATTTGAGAGTGCATTAAAAATGTTGAAAGTCTCATCAAAATTTCGCACATTGATTGCATTATACTTGAAACAGTTCAATATAATGTTATTGTAAGTTACTGATATCGTAAGTGAAATCATAATTATTGACATCAGTTATCGTATTTATTGATGAGGTCGTCAACACTTTTAAACAATGATGAACACAATATGGAATACAAAAAACTGCTTTGAATAATTCCTCGGTTAATGCCTCTTCTTTTAAACAGAGACTCGTATGTTTTGCAAATAGTAAATGATATTAGTCAGATATAATCCAAGAATATCAATTTATCATAGCCAGCTATAATGGTAAGGCGTAGCAGGTAGAAGGTAGATATACCTACTAAATAGAAGATTTTGTTGAAAGTATTAATTTAAGGGACACTTTAGTAAAATTTCAGCATATACATAAATTTGATTACTAACCTCTTGAACTTCCAAACCAAGAGCTATGCTTCACAGAGTCCGAATGCTTCTTCTTGGGCACTGGAGTCTGCTCCACGATGCTGGCTTGTCTACTCCTCCCAATGGATGGAGTCTTCGCACTCTTCTTTTTCGCCTTCTTCAAAGTTCCACTATGCGACTTCCTCAATGTATTAACTTTCACGCTCTGACTCTTCCCTCTCGCTTTACTTTTACTTCTAGAAGTCTGCCGGCTCAATCTTCTCCTGTGATCTGCTAGAATCTTCGGCGTAGGCGGCTCATCGTCCGAATCTGTCTCTTGAGGTGGTTTTGTTTCGCAAATAGACGAATGCCGCTTTTCCTTCTCCAGAAACATCTTTGTGTAATTAAGAATTTCTTCTGTACTGATCGTAACCCTGTCTACAGCATCTTCTGAAACTACTTCAACAGGCTTCATCGATGTCGGCGTCTTCTTCCTTCTGAACAGATTGAGCGCACTAACTGACGAGCCTTTACTGCTTTTCCTTTTAGGAGCATCAGTGGTACTACTCTTTCTGCTACTGGACTGACTCTTATCCTCTTTCTTACTATTCTTTCTAATCTGATCAAGTTTCATGTTGGAGCCGTGTATGGAATCTCTGTCCTCTTCGCTCCAAAGGCTTTCCCGTGACTTTTTCTTATCAGAACCTTTTTCTAAGTCCTTCTTGGCAGATTCCAGCCATTCGTCGCCCAAATTTTTCACCATTTCCAAAGTGTTGGATAAGGACATGGTTTTCCTGTGTCCTTTCTTGTTTCTCGTGACGTCGACTTCCTCGTCGGTGACGGCTAGTTTGAGGGACTCTTTGCTGAGGGTGGGGGTCTTACTGAGGCGGGGCAGGGCGTCGTCGCTGGCCGATATGGCGTCGCTGTGGCAGTCAGCTGATTCGTAGAGGGATTCGTCACTTTCGTCCCGCCGTTCTGTTGGAACAGAACCCGAGGTTTAGAATCAGGCGTGAGAGCTGAAAAGAGTTTCCTTGCCATTGTGTTTGTTGAATCTACTTGCTGTTTTACAAATAAATTGTTTCCTACGTTAATGACGTATCGGAAAGGATACGTTCTGCTATATGACCTATTTATAGTGTTGATTATTAAGAAATAGATACATCCATGACCACTAAAACGTCAGCCATTGATATCTACCATGCCAATTAAACTAACAATCCATTGTATTCTGGATTCTTACTCCTTGAATCAAATTTAATTTCCTTACTAAATCAATGCATGAACATTTAAAGATTCAAGAGCCAATCCCATCTCGCAATAACATCGTCCGATATTCGATACGTAAGAGTAAGACAAGACAACGAACTAAACTACGTGAAGTGTTTCAACGATTGATTGCCATGAACTACGGACATACAAAATGGCGCATGTAGTTGTACCTAAGTATTAACATACAATAACGTGTATGGCAACTGGTTGTAGCCGTACAAATGCACTTTCTACGCAACAAAACGTGGATTTAGGGAGATTAGCTATGGAGTGCAGATGAGGTAAGCGCAGAAGGGATTAAGTGGACACCATTCAGTTCAGTGCCCACCTTTTTCTTGTTTCCGTGCGTTCAAAAATAACACGAATTCCGTTTGGTGATCATGTTTCTCTTGTAATCGTATGTTTAAAATATATTAAAGACAAATTCTTAGCAGAAAAAGACAAAACGGGATTACTTTTATTAAAGGCGGTAAAAGCCAATATAAATTACTTTTTAGCCAACCTTATGTAAACGAAACGTAAAAAATCCAAGTGACTATATTAATATATGTTCTTACTTTTGTGTTAATATAACATTTCTAGGATATCTATGTTTTCTCATAAAAACGAATTCAATAAATTATGTGCTAAATATATGTTTCAAATTACACGAGATTCTTTATTCAATCCTAATTGAAGCATTTTGAAATATCTAAGTATAGTAGTTCTAAACATATTCGGCAGAGAGCACTTACCGAAGGCTAACAGATATAAGAGAATAATTCATCGCCTACGATAACAAGCGGATAGCTCAGTTGGAAGAGCAGCACGCGCAATGTGTGAAAGTCGTCGGTTCCAGGGCCGCACCGCAAGGGGAGATGAAATTTTTGTGTTTCTTCAAAATACTTTTTAAAAGACCGCACAGAGTCCCTTCTGTTTCCGCTCTTTGATCATTTGGGCAGTGTTGTGCGTAAAAGGTTTTATGCAAATTCCGTTTGTTTTGTCAAATGCGGTGCCTGGCCTGGCGAAAGTACGTTCGGTCGGTACGCGTTTACACCACTCGCCATTGTTCGGTGAGAAATCGTTAAATGGTTCACGATATTAAAATAGTGCTGTGGCGTTTCGGTTTGGAATTTGGAATTTTAAAAAGAACCAAAAATGATTTTTCCATTCAACGGAAAAATAATGTGTCGCAAAAGTTTAATTTATATTGAAACTTAATTTGCAGTCAATTGAAGAGATATTGCACTGATAAAATATTATTTAAATGTTGTTCAAAGACATAGTTTACGCTCTCGTTCCTTAGTTAATGTAGTCTAAGTCTAAAATATGATTGCATTTTATTGTTTTGATTTTAATAAAACATTATTATATTATACCTTTGAGAAATTATGAATGTATGCACACTGGCGTTTGCTATTGTCGAGTTTCTTGCCGGTTCTTCTCGACATCATCAACATTCCAAACACGGCGGTAGAATACTTTGTAATGTCGATTCATAATTGCGTTTGTAAAGTAAATATGAATAAAGTTTTCTATTCTGTTCTACGTTAACAGACAGAGTGGTGCCTTAACGTCATAATACAACACTCTCTGTCTGTAGCTGTTCGTTATGCAACATTAAGTAACAGCAGCTATTTACAACCCTAATTAGAGTAACGTTTAAGATAAGATTAACTTATCTCTAATGATGAAAAAAGCTAAGCGATTTTGTGTAAAGATCTCTTGACAGTTCATAAAACTGTTGCGTTGCGTTATAAACTTTTTTTGGGTCATTACGATAACAATGTTTTGAGATTAACACAAGCTAGCTACTAGAGGTTATTTGATCTTTAATAACCACGATTTGAAACAAGTAAAGGAAAGTTTTTATTTTTTTATTTGTTTGGTATAAATCCTTTATTTGCATTTTTATTTCATATCATTCTAATGGATTAATAACAGTTTTAAGATAAAAAATCCTGTACGTTTTAGTGCAAAATTAAAATTTACCTATGTATTCTTGCCGGTATCTTCGGTTGTAGGATCCGAACCGGAAGTAACTTCATTTATTTTATATAGATGTTTAAGAAATATTACTGATGTTATTTATATAAATAACAAGAATTTTTATTACCACAAATTATTGTATGCGATTAATTTTTCTGTTGCATTTACCTCTTAGCCTCCGGTAAGTGCCCTATGCCGAATATGAACTACATACTTATTTACTTAATTTTTTCTGTGTCTTATAACTATATAAAATATGGTTAGTGCGGCGTGCAGCACTATAAAAAGTATTTTTAATTATTCAAACATCAAATACTCGTCTTCTAAAGCTTCATTTGAAGATATCGTGTTCCTCGAGCATAATGAATGCATTTTCTTTTGCCACAGAGGCATGATCTCATCTCATCTCGTATACAAGTTCAATGTAGTGTCACCTTGCCGTTTGGCAGACGCCTTTATACTACGTGGGCTCGTACTTCCTATATTCACAATGTAAATAAGTACGCAGTATGAAGATGATGATATAAAGCAAGATATAATGGATGGACCGGACCTATAGTCCCGTGCCGTTTGAAAAGTATTCAAAAGCCAGTTTTTATAATTTGTATTAGTAACTACTTAGTAAATATCTCCCTCTCTTATCTTGCTGTATCTCTCTCTCACACTCCTTCCCCCTCTTTCTCTTCCCGTCGTGGTCCCTTCTCTTTTTAAGTCGGCCCAGTGTTATAAATTTAGAGACTAGGTGGATTAAAATAGCACAAGTACTTGAACAATTTATCATATAATCAGGTCATAGTACATAGTAAAGTGATAAGTACTGTATGTTCCCTTACAATAAATTTAAAAAAAAACAAGTGTTTTCTAAATCTTTTTCTATTTTTTACTACCTGTTTCCTGCGACATCGCTTTGTAAGAGATACAAAGTACTCTTTATGTTAATGTAAAACGAACGGGCTTATATCAGACCTAATTTCGTCTAAATCCGTTCAGTCGCTTTTGCGAGATAGATTGACGAACCAACACCTATATAATCATACAAACTGTTTAATTAATTATTAGTAGGCTCCAGCTAGTTATGTGCGCATGGCAGTGATTTCGTTGGTTTAATACTAAAATACTGCCTATTTTTAAATCTACATGTTACTATTACATTGTGAACACCTAAAAATAGAACGACAAAGCATTGTCATAACTTCTGTACAGACACACTTCTTTAAATCACGTTACTCTACACACTTCGGACTTCGCACCGCTCTTATGGCATGCACATAAGATCTAATATCGCATTGCAAGTGTTCACCCTGTGCCTTTGTCGTACATACCTAGTCACAATTGTAATTTATTACGATTACAACGATTTACAATGTTTGCTCATTATTAGGTCATGCTCTATTTATTACAGTAATTATATATAAATAGTAACAATTATTATATGCAGATTGTATGGAATTGACAATTATATTACTTTTAAGTAAACTGCGGATAAACGTAACAAGTAAAACGATCTTTTATCTCATTGGAGGCCGTTTTTAATTAAGTTATTGCAGAGCATGTGTTTTTCCTCTCATATTTTGTTGATAGAGCCACACCCCACTCGCCTTTTGTTTGTAGATATAGGGTGACCACTGAAAACCAGCGTCGTTACCTTTGGGCCTCCTATCTAAATGAGCTGCATAATGCTGATTGGATAACCTTTTTGGCACATTGTACTCTCAAAACTATGTATCTATCTATGTAATTACTGTTCAATGTTTTGTGCCAAATATATTTTTCATCACTTGCTTACATTGCTCTGATTAGTAACTGTAATAAGTAACTAAAGAGCCTGTGTTTCCTAAATAAGTAACAACACCGAGACCCGAGAAAATAAAGGCTATTTCCTAGAAAGAACAGACTGGACTCTAGCCCGGAACCACAGAGATGTCGCGTCGCCTAAATCCAGTCCTAATACTAATCAAAATAGGAGAAAAGTCACAAAAGTACACTCGTAGACATCCAAAGAGGTCGAAATTAAAAGTACTTTTTAATCAATGGTCATTCCACCATGACTCAGCCGGGCAGAATGCGGCGGGGACCGCGGCAAAAAAACCATGACATCTCCCGTAGCGTGCGAGAGAGATAGCGATATTGGAGAGAGGGAGATAGACGGATTAATCAGACGGCGCGAACTTTACGCGAGCTTCACCAGACAGAAGACGGTACAGTCAGCATCATTAGCATAGTTGGTGTACATCACCTTGTCACATTAAAACAGTAAAATCTGTGCTGATATTATAATGCTGAAGAGTTTGTTGAAACGGGCTAATCCCAAGAACTACTAGTTCGAATGAATTCGTTTTGTGTTGGATAGTCTTTATCGAGGAAGCCTTCAGGCTATATAACATCACTCTGCAACCAATAGGAGCGCAGAAAAAAAGTGGAAAATGTGGAAAAAAATGGAAATATTACGCGTGCGAAGCTGTGGCGAGCAGCTAATTAGTATTATAAATTAAGCTATTTAGTAAAAAAACTACTGAGTTTCTTGTCGGTATCTATTCGCAATTATAGATTCCGAACCGGAGGTAGCATCTTTTGATTTATATAGAGACGCTTCATAAGTGTTTTTATTATTAAGGTACTTGAAGCTGTGCAGTTCTAGTGAACTCTAGTCATAGCAACCTATCAGATCTATTGTGACTCGCCACCAATTTAAAGTAACTCCTTCAGCCGTGTCGATTCTAGAAAGTCTAGTATTTTCCTGGGTTTTAGAGTTGTCATTTCCTCCGGTTGGGCTATGTGTCGTCCCAAGTGGATGCTTCGTTTGAGGATCAAAGATTCACAGCCACGTAGGAATTCAGAGATCATAAGTGTTACTGATGTATGTAATCTGTATGAATAAAACGTTTTTGACTTTGAATAAGATTTGTTTAACTCAGTTATTGCTAAAACATGACATAATTTTTGTCTGAATCAGATTTTAATATCGTACTCATTGATTTACAGTTAGTGACGTCACTCGGTTCGGTTAAAACCCGTTCGGCGAAGCATTTTTTATTCAACGCGTTTGTATGCAAAACCTCGGTATGCGAATTGCTTGAACCACCTAACTGCCAAAGAAATACGGTTCAAAATTGCAAAAAGCCACACGTAAAAGAGAAAAGAATTTATTAAATTAGACATTACAGCTCTGTTAATAGAGTAAAAAATGGCAATACAAACAGTTATTCTTTAATTACGTTCATTCACTATTGAACATTTACTAATGTATTTCTAATACACCATTTTAATCTAACGCGATGTTCCTTACCTAAATAAAATTAAGAAAGTTAAATGAAGCTTTATTTTCAGTTTATTCGCAGTTATTTTTTCTCATTGCAATTTATCTTCTAGTAAAAGATACCGATTGAGACTTAAATGAGACATTTATGGAAATACAGAAGACCGCAGCCAAATAACAATCACTTCTGTGTTGTTGTGTTCCTGCGGGTGAGAAAGGTTTCCAGAGTTCCTGGTGGTGCTACATTAGTAGCAGGGGTCAAGCCTTCAAGGTAAGGGCGACAAGTCCAGTAACAGTTTCATTATCTTGTAATTGTCGCCCTTAAGCTAGGACCTCATTACCACTTAACATCAGGTGGTATGAGGTCAATCTTGAAGCAAAATATTAAAAAAATACTCAGTACAGTTAAAAGCTAATGAGACAATAATACTATAGGCGAACGGTTGATGCAGCAGAAAAATTTCATCGCCTACGATAACTTGCGGTTTGCTCAGTTCGAAGAGCAGCACGCGCAATACTTGAAGGTCGTGGGTTCGATCCCGCACCGCAAGGGGAGATAAAAATTTTGTGTTTCTTTAAAATATAAATAAAATATATAAAAATAATAATACTATATACCTTCCTTATGTAGTGTGTACATAAGAATGATAATAATAATAATTATCGAACAGCACATACACAAATGTCATATGTTTGTTTGTTAATTGAACGCGCTAATAACAGAAACTGCTGGCTCGAATTTCATGTTGAATAGTGCATTTATCCAGGAAGGCAAATCTAATATTTATTTATTCAAGTAGGTTACATGTAACACTTTATATTCAAAGTATTTGTATTTGTATTCATCATTGAATACAATGCGAAGTGATTCTATTGCCAGTTCGGAATCTATTTCAACCGAGAAGACTCAAATATTTGATGACCGAGAGGCGAGCGGGCTGGACTTTGGCGTCGCGAAATATCTGAATTCCCGGGTTCGATATCCGGTAGGGTCAATATAGGAAACGAACTTGTCTATATTGTCTACTTAGGAAAGTCTTATGCGCGGATCCAATATTTTACTATTCGTAATGTGTCAAAACTTACGATCTGTTTTTCTACGAGTCGTTAATTCTAATTTCAAATTTACTTTCCATATCAGCTGTCATCGGGCGTCCGTCAGTCGTTTTTAGCTTACGCCTCGTATAATTTATTACTATCAGTAACTAGAACGGATTGTTTTTAATATATCGGGACCGGGAGGCACCTATCCCCGGCGTACGATGACGTCGGTAATGACTCCCACCGTGTCGACAATGCACCCTTCACTTAGATGACATTACATTCCCTGCACGCCCCGCCAAGCGTCAATCGTAGCCCATCGCACGCGGGCTCCTCATTAGAAGTTACATTTTAAAGTAGCAGGTACATGTCTGTCGGAAGGTGTTTAAAGGTCAGTGTGACGTCATGTGCCCTTGGTCACTATCAAGGTATGGAGACGGTATGCTGTGGGGAAACCCAGTGTGGGCACTGAACCGGTTTCTCAGTAACGTGATAAAAGGGACGATAAGTTTTATTTCTTTGTAAATAATTATAATATTGATTGGCTTCTTGGAACTAACTATGGGGAGTCCATTTTATAATGCTACTAATATAATAAATCAAAATTTTGATATTTCGAATGTTTGGATATCCGAATATGTGTTTGTTACTGTTTCCCGCAAAAACTAATGAATAGATTTGATGAAATATGGTATTTATGTAGATTTTTACTAGAATAAAATTATTATTTTTTAAGTAAGAGATATGAAATTTGGCACAAATATAGCTCGAAACTTGGATTAATTTATATATATGTATTACTTTTTGTTTCGAATATTAGGGGAGATAGGGGTAAAACCGACCATGAAAAGATGTAGTCCACGCGAACGATGTCGCGGGCACAGCTAGTAACTTATAAAAACATTTTTTCTCGAAATAATAATAATCTCAAGGTTGTGCGTGTCGTGTTTCACTCTTATAACGATAGCAATTTCCTTTGAAAGCCCAAAATGTAGACATGTTACGATTATTAAGCTATAACTTTACAACGACTTACATTATTATAACATACAATACGACCATGTCTTATGACCTACTAGCTGTTCCGACGAACTAAGCTTTAAGAACTTTATTTCTCTTAAATAATTACATCAATAAACTTACAAAAAAGACAATAGAATAATTAATGCAAAGTAATGTATGTGATGTTGTTGTCCAATGTAACAAAAAACTTAATATAGCTTTATTTTTCTAAGAAATAATTAAAAAAAGCGCCTTTTTAATATTTTAGATGACAGATTTACTGACTGAGCGACAAATTGCTCAAACCCAAGTCGTTCACTTACGAATTTTGTCGCGAACTTAGTATTGAGGTAAGCTAATATTTTTTCTCGATTAAATACAACCCTTTTTTATTTATATTTTTAACTCATATAGTATACGTTTGAAAACATAAATATGTATTCATTTCTAAAATATAATATGAGCATTGTTTTTTATTTTTTAACGAAAATAACAACACCATGAAGAACCGAAAAAGTAAGAATAAAAGCCGCAAATATTTAGATGTAATTTAAAAACAAATTACATCAAAATATTTTCGGTTATTTTCCTTGTAATATTATGATTATATAAGGAATAGATTTATAAATAACGAAGCCTTTTATGTAACGTGATCCGACAAGAGTGAACAGTACATTTATTTTTTAATTTTGGCGAAGTACCTACTGCTATCAAAATGAATATGAACATTTTACACAAAAAAAAGTTTAAAATTAAAATTGAAGACAGACTTTCAAGACCTAGAAACAATGGTTGCTATCAAAGACCTTGCATTCCACAAAAATACACGGCAGAAGCTTATTTTGGCTCGAGAGCTAAAACAATAAGCGATTTATTTTAGATTCAATTTTATTCCGGTGCTTGGAATTCTAGACTAACTCTTTTGTTTGAAAGGAATTTTACAGTACGCGTCTTCAAACATACATTCTGGCATATGAACGTGTGGAAGTACTTCATGCGATGTTGTACACTTGAACATTTGCGTGGCCCAATATAAGTGCAAGATTTATTAGTCCTTTCAACTTTTGACCAATATTTCTGATATGGCGAACCTTTTAAAGTCTTAAGAGAGGCAGGGCATAGAGATTTATCGCTCGGACTGAAGCAGCCCGACTGGTGAAATACCTCCACCTTAGAGTAGACCGCAGCTAAATAACAAATTTCTTCTGTGTTATTGTGTTCGTGCGTGTGAGTAAGGTTTCCGGAGCTCTTGGGGGTGCTGCATTAGTAGCAGGGGTCAAGCCTTCAAGGTAAGTGCGAATCTATATAAAACAAATGAACTTCTCCAATTCGGAACCTATATCTACCGGGAAGATACCGGCAAGAAACTCAGTAGTTATTGTTATGGCATGAGTTAACTTAGTGAAAATAATGGTATGTTAATAATATGCTTGCCGATCATTCGTTATGATATGGCATTTATTATTTAACATTTTAAAGACCTTTTCTTTTTATATTACACTTCAAGATTGACCTTATCCCACCAGATATTAAGTGGTAATGAGGTCCTAGCTTAAGGGTGACAAGTACAGCATCATAAATCTGTTACTGGACGTGTCGCCCTTACCTTGAAGGCTTGTTACTAATGTAGCACCCCCCCAGGAGCTCTGGAAACATTACTCACACGCAGGAACACAACAACACAGAAGTGATTGTTATTTGGCTGCGGTCTTCTGTAAGGTCTGTAAGGTTCACCAGTCGGGCTGCTCCAGTTCGAACGATAAATCGCTATGCCCTGCCTCTCTTAAAATATTAGCTATGTCATATATGTATGTACTTGTTGTTATGTCTTCTCCATATTCTACGCAAAGATGACTCAACTTGGAATCCAAAATAAATTGCAATATAACTTGTTGGCTTACTCTGATAATAATGATGATTGTACATCATAAAGATGTAGCCATTACATAAATGTAGGTTATAACTCCCGTGAATTATTGGTCTGCCGTTTATTTTAGCAGAATTGTAGGTTAAGCTGGCAGATTTATGCGGATTTTTAAAATTAATTGCTGTTTACAAACTTGATTGTTACCACATTAAAAATAGTAAAGAAACAGATTTAGCTTTTAGATTTGAAACAGGCAATCAAGAACTTAGATTTTTTCTTGTTTTGAAAGGTAATGATAACCTTTCACGAGATTGAGATCCCGATATTAAAAATCAATGTAAATAAGACTTTATCTTGAGACTACGTAGTTTTAAAATGAAACTTAACATGTGTTCAAATCGTCTAAAGTACGTTTTACATGATAATCATCAGACGATGTTTTTTCTATTTGACTAAAAATTGTTTCTAAACAATTTAATATAAAGTTCGAATTTTTATTTTTTATTATTATTATTTTAAATCCAAATTTATTTTTTTTGCTTACGCAAGAAGTTAAAAAAAAGATACAGGGGTTCGCTTTTATTGTTGAAATGTGTTTATGCCTCGTTGACCCTAATCTCAACCAACACGTCTCGGCATCTTAATATAGGGTTCAACAACTGGCATAAACCCGCAACAGTTACGTTGTTAAGAATAATACGCAACTATTGAAACACTTCGGAACGAAACATTATTTGAACTCACGTTAGTTCGTCTTTTAATGTGTTAATATTATTGATAATACAAGGAGTCACGAATATTTTTGCGAAATCAGATTAGGATTAGCTCTTGAAATAACCGCATAATGGCAATCTACTTTCCTATTTAATGAAACATATCAACATTTCCAGATATTTCGTTTGCAAAATTTAACGATTTGGTTGGCTATCATTGGTATTTTATATGATTAAATTCAACTTGGCGGGGCACTGCCGTGCTCCCAAATCAAAGAACTCAAAATTACCTATATTTCAAATCAAACATTTGTTTCTTAATTGACAAATGGCTGACGTTACATTTAAAAATTAATCCATGTTTTAGGAATATTAATTAAAACTGTAAGTATCAGGAAAAAACCTAGCTGACTTAAAACAATTAACCTGCGCTGACTAAGATGTTCTCAAAATACAAACCCTATACTCACAATTGGCAAGGAAACTCCAGCTTTGTAGAAAATAAAGAAAAATCTACCTTACCTAAAGACCCCTTCATGTCAAGTATGTCAGAGTACCGTCTCCTCTCCTTGTCGCTCTCTGTGGACGTCTCCCTCTCGCTGCTCTCCCTCGTCGGCTTCAGGAGGACCGCCTTCTTCCTCCGAAGCTTCCCCACCATACCATTCTCCACGGCCTTCTCAGGAACCGGCTTCGGGTCTCTTTTGAACCACATCATCCCGATCACCAAACTAACAGCACTGTCGATTTTCATAAAACCGATCGCACTTCACTGTTCTACTTAAGATTGCACATTTTTAACGTCGCAAATGTTACCACATTTGTCACCGGTTTTTTTTAGGTAATATTTTTTGTCGCTAACCGGAAGGCACTTCACTATCCAAGTTTAGGGCGGTGAATCAGTGGCCATTCCTCATTTTTAACTTTGTTTTTGGCACGATGAACTGTAAAATGAGTATTCGATCAACCTGTGACGATCTTGGCAGTATACCGAGCTAGATATTTATAATGATGCAGGAATAGTGCGGGAGGTGCACGGCGGAATTTGTCCACGAACGTTAATTACGATTTCGTAGATACAGATTCAGAGGAGAATCTAGCAAGATAAAAAAAACAAGATAATTACAATTATATTTTATTTCATGATCATTTCACGGAAAACATCATCGTGTTCAATTTGATAAGTACAGCAGTTTGTACGTTCGTAGGTTCAATATATATAAGAAGTAGGATACTGTTATTGAAGAAATGTGGTAATACATTTTTGTTTATATTTACACTACAATAAAAAAAACGCTGTTTAAGCGTAATTTACGAACTTTTCAAAAGCCTATTAAAATAACGTGTGCAAAAATCAAAAGTTCATTGAATTGTAAATGTCAAGACATACGGTAACAAAATGGCTGTAAAAACCATTCAGGGAAAATTAACTTAAGCAATTAACTTCTGAAACTCGTTTTATTAATAAACTAGAAAGACTGATCATCGCTAATCACCGCTGCTCACTCATTGCGCCAAAACAGCTGTTTTAAAAAGCGCGCTATACTCGTCTTCACCCCCGTACTACAACGGACCAACAATTAATCACAACTCACAAAAATAGCCGCGCACCCGAATGAGTACAAAACGCTTTTAATTTTATCGCGGCCGCACTTCGAGTGGGCCGAGTGTGATAAACAAAACAATTTGGTGGTGGACTTGTTTCTGTTTGAACATATTAAACGACAGGTACACTAGGGACTAAATGAGACATTTCTTGCCCTGTGATCCCTCCACAGGCCAAAGACCTTATGCCTAATAGGAATACGACTTTATCAAGTTAGATAATCCAAATAAGCAGCAAATTAGTACTAAAATGGTTCCTTTAGCCTTCATAAGTTGCTTTTATTATTATTTTGTAACAAACGTCATCTTTCAAGAAATAAAAGGTTACTTTATTTCTTAGCTAAAACCACCATCATTGAAATCAGAAATCTTTTTATTCGTCTGAACGTCATTGCACGCACTGCTAAGGAATAAAAATTGCTCCCAATGCCGGAACTTCGGGATAAGTACATCTAAAACACTTTCAAGATTGTATTCATGTTATTGGTCCTACGATCTTCATCCATCATATTACAAACTTCTATGAATTAATCTCGAATTCAACGTCTTCAGCAGGATTGCTTCCGAAAGCATCTGCTTTTAAGCACATTACCACAGTAGTAAGGAAACTGCTGGAGACTGCGGCGTATGTTGAGCTTCCAGGGGGCAAAACTTACCCCCGGCTTAACCCTGAGAAGGGCGGGGAGTACCCACCAAAACTTATCGATAAACTTCATAGGACCAGTGGTGGTGCATGGGTATACCCTTCAATATTGAACTACCACAGCACCACCAGGAATGGCCGTATAAGCGGCTCCGATCTATCTACCACCTACTAAGGGATCTTATAGAATTACCCCTTTAGGCCGTGGGGGAAATTGAAACCCAACGCTCAACCAAATCCAACTTATCCATCCTAGGAGACTTTTCTATCAATAAGTTAAGAAGTAACTCAATCAATTAATACGCGTAACAGCAAAAACTGAATCCACGGAAGAATTTCATTCACAGTAAATTGACTTACAACTGTCAATAGAGCCATTACCATCACCGTATGTGCGTGGTCACCTGTGGACAAGGAAGAGAGGCTTAGGACCAAATTTGTCCTCAATAGTGCGGTGCACGGACCCATCCATCACTCGGACAGGTCAATGCGAGTCGTAAATGGTGCAATATATGGCACTACTTACTTTGGGCTGATGGTCGAATCATAGGAGGAAGCGATTTTTATACATCCACTAGCTGTGCCCGCGACTTCGTTCACGTGGACTACAGGGTTTTTCCAGTTTTTTCCATTAACTCCCGTTCTTATGGGAATTTTGCAATATCCGGTTGCAACTAATACTATTACCGCACCCATAAACTAACTCTCCGCATGACCCAAAGGTTGACTGGTAGAGAATGCCCATAGCATTAAGTCCACCTGTTGTACTTTTTTTGTGCAATAAAGTTTTTAAATAAAATAAATAAATGAATAAACAAAGCTTTAAGTTTACTACGGTACCTGAATGAAAGCGGTTTAGATTTTTCATACAAAAGGATTTTCCCGCTAATTCCTGTTTCCGTGAGAATTTCGGGAATTCCTTTCTTAGTGCACCTCTACGGTACCTAAGCTACGTCCCTTCTAAATTTCAAATGCCTACGTTTAGCCGTTTAGGCTGTGCGTTAATATGTCAGTCAGTTTCTCCTTTTATATATTTAGATCACAACTAACCTCAATATAAATATATTTAAGAAACAGAAAAATTTAATCTCCCCTAGCGGTGTGGGATCCCATTCAATTTCTTTATTTAATGTTAAATTTCGTTAGTGCAGCCCTGAAAAATTATACTGACATCAATCCAATATTTTTTCTTGTACAAGGGTCGTCATTACGTTAATCTAATCCCAACCTAAAGCCAAATAAGTAAAGTTAATTTTGCATATTGACCCAGAATCGAATTTAACCTTGTGTCTGGTCCACGCTTCCCAATTTATTCCAACTGAACTCCAATGTGTAATTTTTTTCTTTATTGTCAATCCATATTTTTTTCCTTTTTTGTATTTCACTCAGCTACTTATAATGATTAATTAATTACTTACTTAATAAGACTCCTAAATACTATTTACAAGAACACTATGTACAAATGAAATGGAAAATAAAAACGATACACTTTAGGGACATAAGTTGTCGTTGCTAAGCCGATCGAGAAACTTTTGTTGTTTAAGTATATTCAAAACTAGGAATAAACGATCGTGGGCAAGACGACAGCAGGCTGTTACAGGGACTACCAAACCGGTGCGCCGCTAGCACCCCTGGCGGCGAAAGTAGACACTAACATCAAAACCGCTTACGCTCGTAACTCGAACGGTGGAAGTTTCCCGAGGATGCGGCCTCCGCACTTCCGCGACCGGCGCACGCGCACCACAGGACGCGTGCTCTGCGTCACATCACAGCGAGTGAGCGAGTCTGATGTGTCAATAAGTGGTACACTGCTTCTATACAAGACAACAGCTGTTAACGACTTCGTTCGCGTTTTTTCAGGACAGAAAGTTTCGCATGTGTATTTCTTGTGTCTAGCAAATTTATTCTAAATCATTTCATACTAACAGAACTTACGTGTTTAGATGTTTTGGTTATAGACTAAATTTAGAATCTCGAAATAATAAGGCAATAATAAGACTCAGCTTTCCCAACTTAACTTTAACAGTAACTAACGTGTCTACGGTTATCAAATAGCAAAAACTATGGGATAAGACAGTTTTAACAGTTGTCAATTGTCAGTCACACTTAAAGTTACGTTGCAACTGAGCCTATACGATAAAAAAATCACGTTAGATATTGAAGGCTAAAACAATTCGTCATACCGATCTAGCCAATTAACAAAATTAATTAGACACCACAACACGAAACAATCGTTACCATTTTTTAACCAAGCCAATCACGAAAGCCAATTTGAAAGTCATAATCTCACCCCAACGAGGATATCCATCATCAAATCAGCACTCGACTGGATTTTTAACCCTGTTTAAAAGCTCGTCGTGACTAAACACGATTCCTCCCCTAAACCACCCTCCCAGACGAGGGAAATGCACTGAATGCAGTAACAAGCAGACTGGGGTGTGGTGGGGTGACCATGCAGGTGAAGTGTTAAGGACGAAGTTGGATATTTTTTAAGGAAGGTTGATGACTGACAGGTCAATTAGGTACTATTTAGTAGCAGAATACGCGCTAAAAAAAAACATGTGCTGTTCTAGCGGCTACTTTTCAGGAGGCGGTGCGATTAGTTTATCATAACACAAATTGAGAAAAAAAAGTTATTTTTCATAATACTAAATAATGTCTTGTATGTAACATGTTCATAATATCTAAGATAATTGATAAAAAAAATAAAAGATTAAGTAAATACTAGCTCTGGCCCACGGCTTAGCACTCATGGATTATTTTGGTAATGTCCCCCAAAAATAACTTGGCTATCTAGTGGTAGAAGAATAAAAATAGAAAGCGGACCATTAGTACTAAGTTTAGGTTTAAGCGCTGGTCAATAAATGTGAAACTTTAATTTCAAAATATCTTTCTCCACCTTTACATTCTAATTAGTCAATTTTCATGTTTTTGATAGAGTTCGCTTCTAGAGGTAACATCGTCTTATGTATACCATGTCTCAATGTTTATTTTTATGATATTAAATATGTTTAAGAACATCTACAAATTTTATTGAGTTACTCCTCATTAAACTAAAATACTTGGTCACTCTATCGAAGGGCGCTTTAAAAGGCACTTTCCTGGGAAATTGCCGCAAAAAAACAACCAACGTACAGACGAAAGCCCAGACCACACACTTTGAACTTTATATCGCCCTTATTACGTGCGCATAAGTACTAATATCGCACTGCATGTGTTTACCTTGTCGTGTTGTCGGCTGTACATGAAAAGGGTAGATGTGAACAGAGGACAACTGTTTTAAAAGCCAATCGTGCAAGATGTTGAGTAGCTTCGAACCCCGTACAGATAAGGTAATAAAAATAATAATACATTGGACACCATCAAATACTATATATAGCTCAGATTCTGTGGTAAGTAGCTAAACACTTGTGTTACAGAAATCAGAAACAACGATAGTACCACAACACCCAGATCCGAGACAATACAGAAAAGTTTTAAAATATCCAAGGTATATAGTCTGACGTGTATTTGATCAGACTTAATCGAAATATTTGAATAACATGTAACAAATATTATTAATTGTATATGTATGTGTAACAACGCCTGCTTTGATTTTGAAACTTTCCAAAAAGCAATAGGCAAAAAACAGACACACTGTATAATCAGGAATCTTTTTATACATTTAAACTACGTCAGTTTATTTATGAATAGTTAATATAAACCAAATTAAGGTTTTTATTTATATTGCACTTCAAGATTGACCTCATCCCACCTGGTGTTAAGTGGTAATGAGGTCCTAGCTTAAGGGTGCAGCATAATAAATCTGTTACTGGACTTGTCGCCCTTACCTTGAAGGCTTGACCCTTGCTACTAACGTAGCACCACCCCCCAGGAGCTCTGGAAACCTTACTCACACGCAGGAACACAACAACACAGAAGTGATTGTTATTTGGCTGCGATCTTCTGTAAGGTGGAGGTATTTCACCAGTCAGGCTGCTCCAGTTCGAGCGATAAATCGCTATGCCCTACCTCTCTTAAAAAACTAACTCTGTACCTCCGGTTTGGAACCTTAAACTATGTATAAAGACACCGACAAAAAACTCTGTAGCTTTCATTACAATGAAAACAATGTTTTTTTACAATTTTTAACCGACTTCAAAAAACAGGAGGTTCGTTTCACCGACTTCAAAAAACAGGAAATCGTTTCTTTCTTACTTCTGGGCTGTAGCAAACCTTTTACTGGGCTGTGTTTTCTACCAATCAAACTCACAAGTTGCAATGACTCATCCAAAATACGATCAACCGAAACACGTCATTAACATCATAATTCCCAAAATCCCGCGAAACCGCTAACTTGTGAATATTTATGACTCAATTCGTATAAGTTTTATGGAATAATTTGAGAAACTAACTATCGCAAATGAATACAAATAACAGTATTTACTTTACGAACGAAAATTGTATGTTTGTCTGTCACGCATTCGGTTTATTCATGGGATTTAATTTACATTTTATTGCGGTAACTCCAATACGTTTAGAATGTTACGTTAGTCATGGAATTTTGGCTTGAGATTAAACCACAGTGTGAAGATGAATATTCGTTTTGGGTTCTGGATTTGTTTCATGTTAATATTTTTTGTATTATTGTATAATAATTAATTGTATAATGTATTATTTTGGATTTCACCAACTCGACACACGTGTGCCCAGTTTTTCGTGTCGAGTTGCTGAAAAACCCAAATAAATACCCCTATTTATTTAGTTGTGGGGGAGAGCAAATGGCTCTCACCCCTGAGAGCCATTTTCGCTCCCCCGAAAGCTCGGCGAATATGATATGGCTTCACAGCCATCGTCAATAGTGAGGTAGGGAAAAAAATACACCACCACAATGTAATGGGACATTAAATTTGTATGTTTCCTTAAAATATTTAATGATGGCTTGCGGCGGGAAGCACTATAAAAAATTAGAAGAAAAAACAAATCAAACAGAAAGAGGAAAAACGTAAATAGCGACGAAACGTAACATCAACACGCGGGGACTGAAATGAAAGTCAAAAGCACGTTTTATAAACTTAAGACTTTGAACCGTTCTTATTTCATTGGCATAAGAATTAATATCGAACAACAAGTGTTCACCCCGATGTTGTTGGTCTTCCTACAAATACTTTCTTCGGCTGAAGTTTGAACAAGCCGGGTGACAAAGGGAAGCCACCGATTTAGCTACGGAAACGCTTCCTGCTTCTCTTGTTGCTTTTAAGGAGTATTTTAGATAAAACAGCGGAAACAGGTTTACTGAAATTACGAATTAAATATCTAAGCTACGATTTATGATATATATGCTTTATTGCGCAGAAAATTCACAAAGAGCAGAACAATATAATCTCTTACAGAGAACCTTTATGTAGTTGAAATAGCAACTGCTATTATTCTGCTAGATACCGGCCGTACAAAACATAAATTGATAAAATATTTACAGAAAAGAAGCAAAATAAATACTATAATGTGATGTACCCACAAAACACATAATAATTCTAATTGATATGTACAAACTTTTACGTTTATACAAGTGAGATTTAGTGTAACTAGACAAAAGTGGCAATATTCTAATACAAGGTAGTGTAAGTTACAAAAAAATTAGGCCAGCAATCTCAATGTTTATCGACAGGAACGACAGATGGATATAAATACTTTATTGCTCAAAAATTAAAAGAAATTCCTCTTACAGACAGATTATAGTATAATTTTGGCGACCTCATCGCCAGATAGCGACCACTTCCATACATTAGGTTTATTGATTCATATTTACCTCGCCTAAGCACGGAAATCCATAAAAGGAACAAAACAAGAACAGGAAATAAGTCGGCACGTGTAAAGAGTGCTCCGATCCCCTCATCAGCACGTGACCGTAAATATAGTCTGGAGCCAAAGTCGTATTATTAGACGATTAGAAACAGATTAGTTTAACGAGACACAGAACGCCACTTCAGTAATAGACATTAGGTAAGCAAGTAAAAAAACTAAACTTGTAAGCAGCATCCTTTTTATTACACATTGAACTTGGAACATTCGAGACTATTTTCTCTATATTATTCTATATGCCATTTATTATTATTCATTTTGTTGTAATCCATACTCACATTTTTAGTGTTACTGTACCCATAAACAAACTATCTGCATGGCCCAACAGTTGACTGGTAGAGAATGCTCCTAGTCCACCTTTTGTATTTCTTTGTGCAATAAAGTTTTTAAATAAAAAGAAATAAATATTTTCGATAGTTAAAAAAAGAAAAATTAAAAACTTTATCAGTTCTATATAAGATGTGGCGTACACAGTGCTAATACAGCCCTTTTATTCGATACTTATTTTGATTGACACACCCGACTTATTCACCTTTCAAATAAAAAAAAACAAAATTGATTCATCCGTTTGAGTACTATGCCATAGAAAGACAGGCAAACAGACAGACAGCTCAGACTTATAATCCGTCATTTTTGCATTTAGGAGTTTAAAAATCTGTGCCAAAATTTTGATATCTACAAAAATTTTATCAAATCACCATGTGAACGGAATTAAACATTCTAAATATTTTTAAGAGATGTTTGTTATAACAATACAAAAAATACACCTCAAACGCACGCACTCAATACGCATCCAATATTGACCAATTTGCGCAAATTCTTTGTACGTCTAATGTACAAAGTGAAGTATTAAATACTATGGGAGGAAGGAAATGCTAAGAAATAGAGGGTGCACGTAGACACTATGAGTGATCGCGTATACTGACGTAACTGCAGCGACGCATTACGTCACACGTGCACACAAAGAGTGCACTGTGTTCAACATAATAACAGAGATAATCAATATACGAGTTTTTACTAGAATTGGGATTCACCCAAAATACCCAAGTTGCAAGAATTTGCATAACAAAACGGTGCAAGTCATAAGAAAACCCAAATATTACACTGCGTAAAGAATTAATTGATAAACAATGGAATCGCAATCAATAACTAGACTAGACTGACCTTTAAACTATGGTTAGCGATCCTTATTGGTGAACCGAAGATCGTGGGTTCGATTCCCAATCAGGACAATAAAAAAATCCTATATTATTTTATATTTATGTTGTCCACATCACATACATCGCTCCGATTCTGTGGGTAAGTTAGCTTAAGCACTTGTGCTACAGAAATCAGAAACAACGACGGTACCACAACACCCAGACCAGAAACAATATAGAAAAGTTCGTTTCCCATATTAACCCGACCGGGGATCGAACCCAGGACGCCAAACTCCTGCTCGCTCGCCTCCCGGCTACGGAGATCGTCAAATGTTAATCTAGTACTATATCTCTTTATACCATATTTTATCCAAATCCGTTCAGCAGTTTCTGCGTAAAAGTCAAATAACCATATATGCAGACATATATTTATACATCTAATCACTCTTTCAAATTGAGGAACAAATGATAAAAGTAAGAAAGTTATTTCATTGAACATGAATTACTTTTTTGCTATTAAGAACGAGAAATGATCTTCTAAATGCATATCATCATTGACACAATCAACAGGATACTGATGTTACACTTACCAGTTTATAGAAAATCGGATTTCATTCAAAATAACATCACAATTAAACAAAAAACGGTTGAAACTTTCTCAACAACACCATTCATGCATAAGAGGGAACTAGTTTGAGAGATGTTACTTAACTCACCATTATAGTTCCGAACTAAATCGTCTCGGAGAATCGTCTGAGTGATGAAGAGTTGGAATCAGTTTTAATGGCGGTGGAACAGACTTCAACTAGCTATAACGAGCCTCGTAAATATTAAAAGCGTTTTGAAACGGGCCGCGATCTCCGCGAGCCAAACAATGGTTTCAAACTAAACATATGAAATTTTGAAGGTAAAAGATTTTGGAAAATTAATGATTTAAATTTTAATGAAGTCGATAAAAATCATGAAAACAACGTATTAGATACAGCCCAATATATTTTTATGCAAAAAAACACGACTAGCTTAGTACTCGTCAACTTCAACGGCCATTAAATTTTAAACAGAAAAGATTTTTAAAAATTCATGACTTCAATTATAATGAAGTCTATAAAAATTTTGAACATAATAACATGCAGCCTAATATTGTTGTAATCAAATTTATACGATTCGTCTGGTACGTTAACTTATATTAGCAATGAGTTAATAAGCAGATACAATTAAATAATACATAACTTCAAAGCAGCCCCAGTTAATTTAAAAAAAAATATATACGTGTTGACTTGAGAACCTCCTCCGTTTTTCGTCGGTTAAAAACAGTAACGATGATTTGAGAATATCGAAAAAAAGCACATTAGACGAATTTGGAACTTCGATCTGAGTACAAAACCAATTTTGGAAATTCGAATCGAAAGCGACAAATAAAGAAAGATCATCTCGCAAACATACACAATAACTATTTCTTTGACGATATTGTAATTTGTAATATGTTACTCCTTACATTATATACCTCGGAGATTAGTTCCACAAACTAACTCCCAATCAATCATATTATCATTAACACAACACGAATGACTGATGGAATAACTGAGGAAACATACAACCAGAGTTTTTGTAATTATTTCTTAGAACAAGAAACAAACGTATGGCGTGATGAAAATAGTTTTAAGCAAAACCATCTGCCGGAAGGTAACGAAACAGTGATGTTAATGATTTCTGGGGTAGGGAAAGTATGAATTTAATGAAATCATTTAGTTTTAAAAGTCTTCATTCTTAGTTTGGTTGAAATAAAAAGCAATATACATATTGCTGTTTTCTATAGGACTCCATAGTCTTATAGTCAAACCTAACCTACATTAACACTAAACTTAAGCCAAAAGTTCAAAGTTTTCGATAATCAATAATCAGTTCCGAACTTTTCCGAATACCTAAACCTAACTTAACCTAAACTTTGCTTAAACCTAGAATTTTAACTTTCATGTGTTTACTAAATTTGGCTTTTATAATGAATAGCTGTGCCCGCTACTTCGTTCGCGTGGACTTCAGGGTTTTTTTTTCGCAATAAAAGTTAGCCTATGTCCTTTCTCAGGGTCTAAAGATTGTCTGTGCCAAATTTCATCAAAATCGGTTGAGAGGTTTAAGCGGGAAAGCGTAATAGACAGACAGAGTTACTTTCGCATTTATAATATTAGTAGGGATGGTGTCAAGATAAACCAAACATGAAGCTACATTTATGCCCTATTGTCATTAGATTTGTAGCATATCTACATTCCCATTCTTTAAGTATACAATTTGGGATAGTTTAGGAAATTCTTTTAGTAAAAAAATTTAAACAATTTTTGATTTTCACTGTAGAATGTCGCAAGCTTAACGACTGGAATGCTATGTGGTTAATCTTCGTTAGTTACTGCAAACAGTAGTAGACTTCCCACCCGGTCACAACACCCCGACCCGGCCGCGGCCGCATTCCCAGAAATAGTTCCGATCGGGAATGTGCATGCTGTCACGTCTTGTGCCGAATCGGGAATCATTCGAGTTGCCGCCGTGGATTAGACGCAACACTTGCTTAGCTAGCGGAAGGCGTAACGGTCTTTGTAGCTGTACCGCATTCAGAATTGGACCAGGATGAATGTAAACAAACCTTTTTTGCATTAAATGGCAACTGGAATTCAACAGAGAACCTTATTTCTGATAAGCTAATTATTATTACATTTTGATGACTGAACACAGGTGTTTGGTGTTCCATAGATCTTCAAGGATAGTTGAGACTTCTCATCAAGCAAATAGTCGTTTTAAGGTGAAATACTCAATTTCACACCAGCATGTTATTTATGCGAAAAGTTAAATTTAAAATTTGCTACATATTAGATACAAAAAAATCTTAGCAGTATCTAGTAGGTCTTATAATATTGCAAATTACATTTATGTTTTTTGCAAGTCTAAAACAAACGAGATAGAGGTACACTATGAAAGTTTTTATAAAGCTTATTAACATCTACTTGCGCATCGTCAACATATTATTAAAAACATTGCAAACAAAGTTATTTGATTAAGAAGTTGATGGAATGGATGTTGAACGGAATACGGGAAACAGTCAATCATCTTTATCGCCGGAACATAGACATGAAAACTTTTGTCAATGACGAAGAGATATATAGGCATCATATATTCAACCCATTTTACAGTGAAATTGGCACTAATCATCACAATCTGGAAGGTGTTGGGCGTCTGCCAAGTTTTTTGCCCTGTTTTCATCGCATGCTGCGTTTGATTTGAGAAAATTGTTTTATTATCGTGAATGTGTCGACGAATACGTATGTCTGTTAAATAATGTGATTGTTTGGATGTTATGTCGGATTTTAACATGAAACAATTAACAATACAATGCTTATTTGCGATATATCACCGGTTCAACAACGCCATTTAATTGTGTTTAAAATAAATTAACATATCAGTATCGTATATGTACGATACCTATCCTTATCTTTGTTATAGACAATCACCAAACGGTATGGCAAAATTCCACAGGGTCCATAACTTAACTAGTACCTACTATTTAAATTAGATAAATAAGTGAGTCCCTTATTTTTTTCCAAGTAAATAGCTTTTGTTTTACCTCCATTTTACAGTGATGACCAAGACAAAGTCTTTTGGACCTGTAACGGACACAGACAGTTGTCATTGTCATCGACAATAAGATACTTACATTCAGGGGCCGGTATAATAATAAGATGGATCTGATGTTTTTAGGTTAAAATTTTCAATTTGAAGCCTGAACCATCTCACATTAGTAAACTCTTTAGGCAGCATCTTATTCAAACCGTTTGCAAATCTGGCTTTGGAGAAAAAAAGACTCAATGTTGAATTAAGCTTCCCTCAGCCAAAAGGCAAGTAAGTATTCAGGATAGTGATTCTGATCAGCTACATTCCACAGGGGCAACCTTGAGGTGCAAATGCGTACAGAGGCGAAACATCTGTGCATGGATGTCAGAGCGGGTCGTTTTATCTTATTTTGGGACATCCGGCGCTCTGATACGGGGAACCACGCCGGTCTACGCTTGATTGGAGAGGAAAATGGAGTATTGAAGGTTTAATATCCCTTGGATTTGCATTGGAAACCTTGGCTAATTCTTGGACAATGTAAAAGAAAAGAATGACTTCTTTTCTTCAAAATATACTGCAGTTTACGAAAACCGTAGTGCGAAAATTCTGATCAAAGTTTGAACATTACACTCCTTAACAGATATTATAAAAGCCTTTATTAGTTAAAATTAAAATGTAAATACCAAGATTTGAAAGTTATAGGATTGGGTTTGATTACGTTACTACTTGCCATCTCACATTTTATTTTCGTTCTATGTCAAGTTCATTAAGAGTTTCAATATATTTAATCTTGTTAAGGATCTATATTATTGTAAATTGTAAGGTATATTCTAGACCGTAAAAAGTAACTCCTCATCACAACATTCCCATAGCTTTCCGCTCACCGCTTACTGTATTAATAGAAGCCGACAATCTCCCTCCATATTTGGCCACAATGGCTGCACTAGTGCGATGAACCGATCGATTGGCCTAAAGCGACAGGATGGCTGACATTAAAGATTCATCGGTGATGTCATTCGTGGGACTTACACTTGATTGTTGCGAGTGGGAATTTTGAGGAACATGGATGACTCCTATTTGAGTATTATTTGATTAGCGCTCTTGGAATCATATAAAACCTAAGACTAAAAAAGAAGGTTTAATTGATTGAGGTTTACGATTTACTCATACAGATTAATAATAAGGTACCGGACTGAAAATTTATGTTTGGTCCGTCAGTTAGGTTAGCCAAAAATATGGGACGAGCCTCAACCCCGCAACTTGTCAAAATGGCAAATGAAAAAATACGTCCCAACAAAGTTCCAATATTCAATCATGAACTTTAAATATCATTAAAATTGAGATTAAAAATACAAAGAATTCCATCCTCACTCACATTAGTGTCAAAAGTTTTTTTTTTTTTTCTAGTGACTAAGTGGTGGTTTTTTCCAAAGATACTGATAACGTACCAGCCACTCGAGCCTGAATAGAAACAATGGGCTCCCGGCCACCCATCCCGTGGCTATCTGCGAACCGTTAACTATTTCGAGTGGCAAGGCCGCCCGCTGTAAACAGATGCCGCTTCTGTTTTGTATTTGCTATTACGCGTTGAAGATAGTTAGGGACGCTACAAGGGTCTGTGTTTTGTCCTTTACATTTAATTATAAACAAATATCATTTCTTAATACAAAGTACATTCATGTGTAAATTGCATGAGATTTCTTTACCAGAACTAATGTTGTAATATATTTGTGATAGTTTATTTATAAAAATAAATATTTACAAATAAATTATTTTACACATGATTACAGTCTGGTCTATGAGAGTTTTATGAATTAAAAATGGACCAACTACCTAACTTTAGAAATGTTAAATGTCATCTTTGGTAGGTGCTTTCACAATTTATATGACCATACCAGTTTCAGTATGACCATAGAGTACTGCCACCTCAGTGTTTAGTGGTTAAAATACAAGATTATGGTCTGGAGGTTCTGGGTTCGATTCTTGGTTTGAGAATGAGTATGATATTTAGATTTTATGATCACAGCTCAGGTTTGCAATACCAATTGTTGTAATGACAACTTGATTATAATTATGAACGCCTTAGCCCTGCAGTGGAGCATTAAATATGCTGATAGTTTACCGCTTTTGCTAGTAATGCTGGCACCCCTGATGTGTGTTCTCTGCTAGTTCCGTTCGTTTGAAGTGGCATGAGGCGATAACACCGATGGAACTCGAGTGTCCATCATGCGGCTACCTGTTATTTATTACTGGACCAAGGATTTGTGGATGGCACGCACGGGAAGTTGGTCTAATGATGAACAGCCTCCTATGCGACATCAAAGATAAATTTTTCTGACTTTGACTGATTGAGACTAGCCTGGTAGAACGATAGTAACACACCTAGCTGTTGTATCAAGGGGTCATAGGTTCAATCCCAATTCGTGTTATATTTATCTGATCAGTGACTGGGTATTTAAAAATGATTTTAGGTATTCTGATGTCAAGGTTGGTTCTGGTTTCCATAACACGAATGATTAAATATTTTGAAGAAACAGAAAATTTTGATCTCTTATGATCATTTATAATACAAGGAGAGACATTTTTAGTTTCTTTAAAACATTCAAAGTTCGCTTGTGCGGGTTGATGTTTTGTAAGAAATTATAAAATATTACAAGTTCTTAAGCTATTTACTGAGGATAAATGCATGTGATTTTGTCTGTAACCATTTGTGTTATGGAAACCAGAAATAATGTTGGTGGGAAATACGTGTGTCTTAAAATTAATATATTTTGAAACTCCCAGACAAAGAGTAAACACAAATGTTAATTGACGTAGTATTTTCATGCCCTATTTTTTTTTTGAAAACAAAGTTCACAAAACCAACGATGGCAAAATCTTAATTGTGTCTGTCACACACATTTATTATGCCACGAACACGTTGAACATAGTTCCATGAAGGTACTCTGAGCAACACAATGCAATATGCATCACTTTCGGTGAACGCGACAATGTGCCCACGTTTTGCATCTACGGAGAAATCATTCCAACTACTTCTACACGTTTCTGTCACTCTGGTAGATGGAATAAAAGATATCCCTGAATGAGCGGGTTTTTTTAAAAGTACTTTACCAAATAACTTTACCAAAAAAATCGTCCGATATAAAAATATTGAAAACGTTACTGCAAAGCATTATTGACTTGCCCATGCATATATTTAAAACTCAAATTAAAACATGGCTTCTGTCAAGACTATAATAATAACACAAGACTCCACAGGGTCAATCACTTCAAAATTTTGTCTCATTTAAACATGATAAGACGTATTCAATAAAATTAAAAAAAATAACATTACACTCCATAGCTGTCTGATTACAGATTTATAAAAAAAAAACTTTTGTTACCGCACAGTTACCCCGTCTAGACAAAACCAAACAATGGGTCAAGTAATATCTTTATTGTTTAAGCAACAAAACAGATAACATACAATATACTTCGAAATTCGGAGACATTACTTAAACAACTAGCGAGACATTTAATAGCTTAGATAAAAGAATTCTCTTATCATCACTGGTCGCTTTGCATGTGTTAAATTACTCGAGGACAAGCATTTACATACTTAACGATCTATTATTATTTATCAATAGTTTTTTAGTTATCACGAACTGGTATATTACTAGATTCAACGACTAACAATTAAACATCGGCCTAATTTAATAAATCACGTGTATCTGTTGGTAACTCGACCGAAAAAGAATTTACTAAGAAAATTACCATTAAAAATTCTAGGAGAATGCCCATTTAGTTTCAATACATCACGTTCAGAGAAAAGCAAACAACTCAATGAGATTTAAGAGCCCGAACCGAACGCAAATAGACGTCCCATATGTTGCTACAGTAAAACAATGGGTTGCCTTAATCGGTTGCAGGAATTAGCGAAATTAACCTCTATTTCAGTATTTCCCATTTTTTTCCTCCCTCATGTAGCCAGCCATTACTGTACGTATCGCATTTCACCACAAGGAAATGGTGAAAAAATGGAGGGCGCTTTGAAATAACTGATTTTAGATTGGGGCGTTAACGGAAATGACTTCGACAACTTCTGATTTACTGAAATCTGCCCAATTTACTTTAATTTGAAGGCTCGTTCAGTGAAAATCTGCGAAATTTACCTCCATTTGAGGGCTCGTTCATGAATACGTTCCACAAAACGTTTTTACTAAAACTGTTGTTCATCTTTACTAAAACTCTAATGTAACATAAGATATTAAAATCAACTAGTATCTACCCGTGCAAGCCAAGTCTATTATACATATAAAAATGAATCGCAAAATGTGTTGGTAAGCGCATAACTCGACAACGCTTGGACCAATTTTGACAATTATTTTTTTTAAATGTTCGTTGAAATCCAAGGATGGTTTTTACGGCGAGAAATATTGGAATAATTGCCGGGAAAACTCTGAAGACAGCCCTTTTCTTTTTCCGGTACAAACGTTTTCTAACTAAAATTTAGATTCAAGCCACATTCCAAATCCTTTTGACAGAACGAAGTCTGTCGGGTCCGCTAGTTACTAATAAAATAGTTAGGTACATACAAAATACGTAATCACACCGCCCCTACGTGCGAGCGCGTAAGACGTAACATCGAACTGCTAGTATTTTTCTAGAGCACATAAGCTTTTTAATACTTTTACTATAATAATATCCAAGTATTTTTCTCCTCTACTGCATTTATGCCCGGTATTTGTAATGTGTCAAAAATGACTACCCGCATTTCTCCAAGCCACAAGTCGTTAATACCGTTCCATGTTTAACTTTCCATATAAGCTGTCATCAGTAGTCCGTCTGTCGTTTTTAGCTTACGCCTCGTATACGTATCGTATCGTAACTAGAACGGATCGTCTTTCAAATATCGGAACCGTGCATTCAAATCAATAAAGACACACTGACACACAATTCAAAAGTTCAAACGTCAAATCAAATCTAACATCTCGTTTTAAAACACAACTGCGTTTTACATATCTGAGATCAAAATCTGTACCAGATTCACGTTTTGTTTACATTAAGATCTCTAGTTTCTATCTCTATATAAATATGGGCGATAATCGAATGATATTTGTGCGAAATTACCACACATAATGCCATATGTTTCGCTGGGGGGGTGATCTCATCAGATACGAGCTGGATTTAGAACCTGTACGACCAGATGAGATAAATGTGAATTTTATGCGACTTATATCATACAAGTAGGCATATAATACAAAAAAATAGCAAGGTCTTTAATTGTATGGCAAGGTAAACGCTTGAAGTACTAATTTAGTTGGACAACAACATCACATACATTGGTCTAATTCTGTGGTAGCTAAAGCACTTGTGTTACAGAAATCAGAAACAACGACGGTACCACAACACCCAGATCCGAGACAATATAGAAAAGTTCGTTACCCATAATGTCGCGACCGGGGTTCGAACCCGGGATCTCAGAGGCGCAACGTCGAAGTCCGGCCCGCTCGCCTCTCGGCTACGGACGTCGTCATCCCTACTTGCCTACTAATATTATAAATGCGAAAGTAACTCTGTCTGTCTGTTACGCTTTCCCGCTTAAACCTCTTAACCGATTTTAATGATATTTGGCATAGGTATACGTTGAACCTCAAGAACGGACATAGGCTACTTTTTGTTGGAAAGTAGGGGGGGGGGGTGTAATGGGTAAAACCGACCATGAAAGGATGTAGTCCACGCGAACGAAGTCGCGGGCACAGCTAGTCAAGATATAAGTCTTAAAACCGGAATTCCCATCAAAAACAAATGGGACATTACTACTTTAACATTCCTGTTATCAAGTATTATTCGTTTTAACAAAGTTGAAACAAACTATGCGATAATAGTACCTACTATGGATTACAAATAATGACCTGCCTATGGTTCCCAGAAGATATCTCTTATCAATACCACACACACACTTGATGGCACACAGCATAAGGCACCAGTAAGTTTCGTTTTAAAGCTTTGCCCAAACATGAATTCAACTTTTATATAAAAAAATTAAAGTACTATAACACTTATTTTATCATTGGTTTTTTTAAATAGAAAACATCTTTATTCATGTAAGCTTTACAAAATCACTTATGAACCGTCAGTACAAATTAAGTATTCTACCGCCGTGTTCGGCATGTTGATGATGTCGAGAAGAACCGGCAAGAAACTCGACATACTTCACGAGTATAGAAGTATTCTTAACTAAAATAGATTATTAAAATGTTTTATAGTGCTTTACGCCCCACTCGCGAACTTTAAATATTTTAAAGAAATAGAAAATTAAATCAAATGGAAGATGAAATTTTTCTGTTTCTTTTAAATATTCTTCACTGAAAGTATTGATTAATGAAGAAAAACTCATTGTTACTTTAATATGTATTTTTACTGCTTAATTTACACACAGTAATGCTTATTTTCTCTGTTGTTGCAATTTTATTTATAACTAGGTGACCCGGCGAACTTTGTTCCGCCTTAGAGGCAATAAATGACTTTAAAAAAAACAAAAAGAAATTAATCAAAACGTATCCTATGTCCTTCTCCTGGTTCTAAACTACCTCCCCACCAATTTTCAGCCAAATCTGTTCAGCCGTTCTTGAGTTATAAATAGTGTAACTAACACGACTTTCTTTTATATATATAGATTTATATAATATAGATTATAAGTGGATAGTGTTAGAGTTAGCTCACTGTCATTGATAGGATTGTGAGTGACTTATCAATAGGACAAAGTGCACGGGAGTGTGTACTTTCTAAGGGAATAAAAGAGTCATTGTTTGATAGGTATACCGTTTTAATATAATATTACTTATGTTCTATGAATACTTTCAATAAGAAGACCACACTTCGAATTTATTTTTTATTCATAAAAATAAAAAATATAGGTAAATGCAATACACAGGTGACGAAACCAAATATATATAATGTTCAATAAGTATAATTTTGTAATTGATTGGAATTATTCATTTGTATACCAGACAGTTTTGGTGTATACATGTTTGTCACAATACAATACAATACATTTATTGCCAATCATATGGTGTAAGTAGGTGTTACATTCTGATATAGTACATATGAACCCTGATGGGTTTAACAATTTGAAACGACAGGCAGATTTTATCATGTAATGAAGTAGGTATGTTCATATTATGTCATCAGTATAAAATCATTTACCTAGTGAAAATATGTACCTATTTTTTTTTCTTTCTTTTTCTTTAAATTTAATTTCGATTATTGTAATAAGTATGTATAGTCAAATTAGTATTATTTGTGTTATTCTTTGGTCAATTTTTTTTAATGTCAACGGTATGTTCTTATTCATATTCATGTCAAAAATTTCTTTCACACAAAACGTCTGAATATACTGAAATAAAATTTGGTTGCGGATTAGGTACTAGAACAACACCTAGGATACTTTTTATCCTTAAATAACGGGAAGAAATAGGCAAGTTAAGCAGTAATTTAAATTGACAAATCGTAAGACAACTGAAATCGTCCGATGTAAATCCCATTTTAGAGTTATTACGAATTGTAACTGTTATTTTATTTCTCACGATGTGTCATATTAAACCTTTACGTTGTTTTCATTGGAATAATACAACATAGCTAATAATGATATATATTTTATTCATATTTGCCAAGATATTCTTATTTGGGTTCGTCACCAAGGTTAGTCAGCCGGTGTAAACAATTATGAATCTGAAGGATTTAGCCATTTAATCCTTCCATTGTGAGGAGACACAATACAAACTACCTCAGGGTATGTCGGCCATTACGAGTTTTACACGAGTTATTTACGAAGCAATGATGCAGAATCTGAATTTATTATTAAATTATGTCAAAATGTTTACTTGTGAAAATGTGACGACCTCCGTAGCCGAGGCGACAGTGCCGGACTTTGGCGTCGCGTCATCTTTGAGGTTCCGGGTTCGATCCCCGGTCGGGTCAACATGGGAAACGAACTTTTCTGTATTGTCTCGGTTCTGGGTGTTGTGGTACCTTCGTTGTTTCTGATTTCTGTAACACAAGTGCTTTAGCTACTTACACAATCAGAGCAATGTATGTGATGTTGTCCAATATTTATTTATTTATTTACTTACTTGTGAATTTAACATAGTAATTTAGTAGCGTTATAACAAGTGACCCGTTGTAGCGTCGCACGCGCACCCTCCCCGTTTTTTCCACTTTTCCACTGATGCTCCGCTCCTATTATTGGCAACGTGGTGTCATATAGCCTAAAGCCTTTCTCGACAAATGGACTATCCAACACATGAATAATTTTTCAATTGGAATCAGTAGTTCCTGAGATAAGCGCATTCAAACATACAAGCGAACTATGTATGATCGATAAATAAAAATATTTTTGAATATTTTGTTTGTGGCCAATCAATTTTTCTTTCTTTCCTTTATTCCTTCCACAAAGCCTAGAGTAATACGCGAACATCGTTTTTAGGCTATTAAATAGTCTACAATAAATGTATGATTCAGAATAGAGTACTTCATAAAACCGTTGGTTATTAGTCATAAAGAAAAACATACATTATTCCATAAACAGGGGCGATGACCTCCCTAAATGATATGTTTATATGTTAATTATTTAAATGAGATCGCATAGAGTGAAATTGTGACCTACTGGGAACACTCATCTAAAACATGAAACAGGCACAATGCAAGCTCGGTCTTTAGAAGGCGTCCTTAAATTACTTGAGGTGATTTCTCTTTGAAAACAACTCTACATACATATTAATAAATAAATATTATTTTACAACATCACATACATTGCTCTGTTTTCGTGGTGAGTATGTAGCCTAAGCACTTGTGTTACAGAAATCAGAAACAATGACGGCGCTCTAACACCCAGACCCGAGACAATACAGAAAAGTTCATTTTCTATATTAATTCAACCGGGGATCAAACCCGGTACCTCAGAGATGGCGCGACGCTAAACTCCGGCCCGCTCGTCTCTCGGCTACGGAGGTCGTCGTTATCATGAACTGTTTATAAACTTATCACTATAATACGATTGCAACAATACGCTAATGGTTAAACAGGCCACCATTCATATTTTAGCAAGCACGGACCAAGTTTAAACATAACTAAACATTATGAAGACCTAAAAAGTATTAAATGATTTTTCTTATCAATGCTCAAGCTTCGCCTAAAACGAAAACAAACTCATGTCATCCGTTTACAAACAATACAACAAGAGCCTAAACAAAACAATGATACAACAATGTTTAACAAACACCGATAGAACAACATGCTTAAGTACATACGTAATGTGAATATTTTACTAATTATTACAACCACGCAAATGATGTAACTGCAGAGGTCTTGAATTTCAAGTTTGACAAGTTTCAAACACTATTTGGGCAATACAGCGGCATATAGGGATTTCTCTTTCTTGAAACATAAACATTACAGCAACATTGCAGTGTTTTGGTTAATTTTTAACCTATTAGAAATATTATCCTACCTTGTATCTAAATAGAGATGGCGGTCGGAATAAAAGCAATGATTATACGGATTTTTCATCCGTCTGTTAGATTTTCAAAATACAATTAAAATTTATTTTTTGCTTCGAAATAAAAATTAATGATAAAGCGCAACAAACCTTAAAGGAGTGAGTTTACGTCACTAACTTAATGAGCGAAGAAGTGACGTTGAACTTAATTTTAAGGTACTGTATTTTAGTAAATTTTTGTTTACGTGATACAAGATCAAATAGGTTCCGTATAAAAATAAGAAGAAGTGGAAGAGCAGCACGCGCGATACGTGAAGGTTGTGGGTTCCAGCCCCGCACTGCAAGGGGATATAAAAAATTTCTGTTTCTTTTAAATATGAGATACGTCTAAGCAAAATTTAGTCATTTAAAAGCGTTCTAAACTGATTATTGATACTAAAAAGTCAAGATGAAACTTTGTTTTTCAACTTTTCAGGTTTAGAGTTAGTGTGAGTTAGAATAATAAGTACACGAAATATATATTGCTGTTTTTGATTCCAATCGACTCAAGTACGAGTGTCTCTATTCAAAACTATAGTGGGGAGAAGACTTTTAAAACAAAATGTTTTCGTCAAATTCATACTTTCCCCATCCGAGAACACATGATGTTTTTTTTTCTGTTTCTTCAAAATATTTGCTTTGCAGCGTGAAGTACTAAAAAATTCTATAAATAAGTACCTAGTATAAAACTACCAACCGCAAAAATAAGGAAACGACAAATGTAATCCATGACGACCACTTAAACAAGAGCAACAGGTCAGAACAACAACAAAGATTTATGCAAACGCCGAATAGATTCACTACCATCGCCCACTGACCGAGTTTGTTGAAGCTGGAGCTGCCTCAGCCGATAAAACACTTTTATGTCCTGACACTAAAAAAGTCCTACCGCAATTCCTTGTATTATCATTTATCATACCCGAATTCAAGTGGCGAAGATTTCCTGAATAATTCACACATGTAGTACCAATTACGTTATTTTGCGTTTATGTTAAAACATTAGCTTTATCACTCGTATTAACAAATGTCAGCATCTAAAGCAAACAAATTGAAATTTCAAATTGATTTATTCATCAAGATCAAATAATATCAACTATCTTATATATAAAAATGAATCGCTGTTCGTTAGTCTTGCTAAAAGTCGAGAATGGCTAGACCGATTTGGCTAATGTTGGTTTTGAAACAATTGTGGAGGTCCAGGGAAGGTTTAAAAGGTTAGACAATTTGGAAAATAGTAGGCGGAACGACGTTCGCCGGGACAGCTAGTTAATCAATAAATAAGTAATGGACAACACCATATACATTGCTCAGGTTCTATGGTAAGTAGCTAAAGCACTTGCTGTGAAACCACGACAGTACCACAACTTTCAGACCTGACACAATATAGAAAAGTTTTTCATATTGACCTGACCGGGAAATGAACCCTGGATCTCAGAGTTGTCGCGACGGCAAATTATCTAAATTATGCTCCGGTACGTCTATAAAACAAATGTCTATATTTTTTATGCAATATAATATATCTATCATACGTTAGATTTAAGAAAAATATTGTTAGCCTACTCGCAATGAAGCCTTCTCTTTCATTTCAAAGTTAAAGTTACTGGACCCCTCTTTATTATAATTTAGATAGATAGATACACTTTATTGCACAGAAAACATGACAGAAATTTGTTTGACAGACAAAGTCAAGTAAAATTATATAATTTAAACCCAGGGAAAAAACGTTCGCGTTAAAAACTTATATAAAACATACATATTATGTTCCTTCCCACCAGCTGATAAAGTGCCACATTATGTATGCGGGCGTTGGTTTCATTATCAACTGTAATTATGTTTATTTATCGGTTCAACAAGGACAACACTCATTCGTTTGTACGCAAATGAGCTAAGTGAGCATACTCAAATTATTAATCATCCATTTCATATTAATTACTGATTATTTACTCTTAATTTGTTTTATTTTTAGATTGCAGAATCTAGATATTAATTTTACCCCAGATCAGTTTTTACGTGAAATAGTAAAATACATACAAATTAAAAAATCTATACTTACTTTTTTTTATATTACACTTCAAGATTGACCTCATCCCACCTGATGTTAAGTGGTAATTAAATAGAAATAGAAAAATATTTATTCAGTGCTTACACTGATTTTCTCATGTTACTGTTTTTATACTTATATAAAAACAGTAACATGAGAAAATAAAAATAAATAATGAGGTCCTAGCTTAAGGGAAACAAGTACAGGATAATGTATCTGTTACTGGACTTGCCGCCTTTACCTTGAAGGCTTGCCCCTGCTACTAATGTAGCACCCCCCAGGAGCTCTGGAGACCTTGCTCACACGCAGGAACACAACAACACAGAAGTGATTGTTATTTGGCTGCGGTCTTCTGTAAGGTGGAGGTATTAAAACATTTGAAGTGCCTATTTGTAATACTGAAATATCCGCTTTATCCTACATGCGTATGACTATAGTATATGGTACATATGCACCAAAATAATATTTTTAAAATGTTTGACTGTCTGTTCGTTTTAGCTGATCTTTGAAAAGGCTGGACCGATTTTGACGGGTGTTTTATTGGCAGAGAGATGATGTAATAAGGAGTAACTTAAAGGAGGGGACCGTTGGCAAAAAAATATTCAAAATCCTGTAGCCTAAGCGAAAGAAGTTGCGGGCACAGCTAGTTTTAAATATTAGCAGGATTTTAAAACTCATGATCTGTACGTACGTTACTCTTTTGGAAGCAGCAGTATTAAAATAATATAATATTGATTTAGTATATTATATTGTGTACCTATGTATGAATAATATATTATGGTGTTTAATTTACTGCTATTTATAATTATTTATTTTGTTGTAATCCATACATACATTTTTAACTACCTCTTTTACCGCACCCATAAACGAACTATGACCCAACGGTTGACTGTGAGATAATGTTCGTAACATTAAGTTTACCTTTTTTAGTTTTTCAGTGCAATAAGTTTTTCAAATAAAAATATTCATGTGTTTAATAGGATTACGACGGTAAAGATCCTAGATCGCTCACTGAAGGTATTCACAGAAATAATAACTCGCTACAAATATCATTGCACTCTAGTGCACACAATGACAGAGTTCAACTCATAACGTTACAGAGAACAGATGAGAGATATTTTTACACATGACATAAGCTAGTACCTCATATATTGCATCCTTCGACAGGCGACCTTGCTTATAACTAAACTATTAACTGTATTTATTAAACGTTGGGCTTTTAATTTTCCTTAACCAACATATAATATGACCAAACCGGACTAATATTATTGATATAGCCGTAGCCTGCGACTTCGTAAGCGTTATTTTGGGAAAAAGAATAGAATCCTATATGTTATTCTAGTATGTCATCTCTCTTCCTACCAAATTTTATCCAAATCCGTTGAGTAGTTTTTGAGTGAAAGAGTAACAAACAAACACACACACTCACACACACACAATAGGTCTATCTGCTAATGAGATAATCTACTATATAAAAATAAGTCGGGTTTTCCTTCCTGACGCTATAGCTCCAGAACGCACGAATCTATTTCCACGGTTTTGCATTTGTTAGGAAGGTCTCGGGCTCTGTGAGGTTTATAGCAAAGAAAATTCAGGAATTTTTTTAACAGAAAAGCGGGAAATTCCTCTATGGCGAAACTAAGTTCGCTGGGACCGCTAATTATGTATATATATATTTGTATATTTAATTAATTATAATGTAAATTAACTTGTCCAGTAAATAGCAAATGATAAGCTTTCTATTGGAAGAGCTTTTTTTTGTTGTATTGTATGTATTCTAAGTGCTAATAAATAAATGATCCAGACAACCACATAACAACTGTTGATTTATGATCACCAACTTTAATTGGCTAGCGTGATGGTGGATCAAGAGAGTATATTTTTCGATGAGTTGATTTCAATGATGAAAGCCTATAGCAGTGGGATATAAAATAGACTGAACATTTATATAAAACAGTGATGGTGACGTCATTGTATATGTACTCACATAGCTATGCCCGATTCCAATTTTTAGGATTCGTAATGCGTATGTGTCAAAAAAGACTATCCGTATTTCGCCAACCGACTACGAGCCGTTAATTCTAATTTCAAATTTACTTTCCATATTAGCTGTCATCAGTCGTCCGTAGGTCGTTTTTATCTTACGCCTCGTATAATTTATTACTATTCGTAACTAGAATCGATCGTTTTTAAATGTTGGAAATGGGCATTCAAGTCGGTATTAAAACGAATAAAATCAACTTTATTGCTTATGGGAACATTTCTAGGCAGGAATACTCATGTCTAAAATAGATTTAGTTCAGGAGTACTTTTAAGAGAATTGTATTTTAATTATTACAACATACCTATATTATTAACACTCCTTTTTTAGGTAAACGATACAGAGTAGGTACTACTATCACTATGGAATAATAGATTTCTACTTTGTTTATCTTTTAACATTGAACAAAGCGCCCACTTTACATATAGGTATAAGTAATTAAACTGAGTTAAAAGGATAATTTAAACATCAACTCGTCTCGAATTCCTCGACTTGTCAGTATCGCAATAAAATGTTACTTAAAGGGCAAAAAATTGCATATACAACATTCCTTTCTACCTCCATAGTAAAAGCAAAATACAAACACAATAAGAGACTTGAAATTAAATAATACTTTTCTCTCGCTTGCACACATGTTGTGTGAAACCAGGACAATTCTTCGTGAAAAAAAGTGCTTAAAAAGTCTAAAACGGTACCGATACAACACGCCGTCTCCCAGAACAAAAGGACATCCAAAAAAAGCAAAAAAAAACTGCCAAAATCGTCACAAATCACAAACGCACTACACTAGCACTGCACAGTGTCTTTGCCACAAACATTTCTAGGAAAAAAAAAACATACACTTTCTAAAAAAAAGTTCAATTATTGACAGATTAAACCAGCAACACGTCAATCGTCCGACGATCGGCCGGGAAGACTGACCGTAGAGGAACAGTGGTAAACAACGCGTGCGAGCGAGACAAACTCATTCTGCACCTGTGCACTTAGCATTGAATGATCGCCGAAACGAGACGCCAATAAAACATTCCATACGTCAGACAGAGACGTAAGACCCGGCGAGCGCATTTTCCTCTCATCGGGAGAACGTTGCAACTGCCTAATGTTTTAAATTGAATTGTACTGTAAGTTAACCAATTATGGTTTGAATTCGTTTAATTGAGGTTAATTGTTGTGGCGTTTGTTGGAGTTTGAGCAAGTTTATTGTCAGGGTCAACATATGGCGAAAAGGATACTTCTGTTGGCCAAATTCCATAGCTCGGTGCTAGAACAATACCTTTTGATTCGCATTTCGCGTTGGGCACGTTCTGGCGGAAAAGTGGGCTAGCTTATGCTAGCTTTAGCGCTTCCAAGGATATTTATTAGTTTTAGGATAAAAAAAAACGAAATCTACACACATAGTACGTCTCTTGTAAAGAAAACTCTTTTTATCATGACCGTGGAGGAAATAATGAAAACTATCAATTGCTGATTTTTTAAATACAGTCTCTTTGTTAATACACTTGGTCCCAAAAAAATCTTATCACCTTCGTTAGTTTGATTATATTCAACAAAATGATTAATTAAGGATAATCACAATCAATAAAAGTGTTAATACTTATATTAAAAACTTTAAACATATCCTATCTTATTTGAATCACACCTTCTTCAAGAATTATTTTGGTTTAGGTAATGCAGTGTGATACGGGTTTTTTGCTCGCAAGTGTATTTTTTGTTTCAATACTACTTGTTCCAAAAAAAACAATTTTACTTCTAATGATCATTATCGATTTAAAACGTTTAATTTAATAAATCTGGAATTATTTAAACTTGTTTCATGTGACAAAAACGTCTGAGTATTCATATTAATATTAGGTATACTTTTTTTATTCTGCAGCGTAAATCTAGCCTTTATGCAAAAAAAATGCGATACAAATAGTACAGAGCTAGTTTCTGCTGGAACACTCTTTTGTTTCCCGTCATGCCACAGCCGTACTCATACAATAATGTATGTGTTTCCTTTCCTTACACGACGTTTGTTGTGTGTACAACTGTGGGAATGGCCATCTACAATAAATAACACTGGAAATATGAGTGGAACTCCCACATTTACATTGTGCCATAGATAACAGGCTTAATAAATAAAAACGCGAAGATAATTGAAATAAATGATAATATTGTTTCGATAGGGTGCTGTCAAGTACAATGTAAGTGTTAAGATCACATCTATACACTAATATCAATAATATTATGTTCATAATTAGGACTCCCCCTATCCCTACTAATATTATAAATGCGAAAGTAACTATTGTCTATATGTTACGCTTTCCCGCTTAAACCTCTCAACCGATTTTGATGAAATTTGGTATAGGTATACGATGAACCTTAAGAGCGGACATAGGCTGGGGGGAAAGGGAATGGGGGTAATACCACCTTTCAAAGTTTAAGTTAGAGATGAAATTTGGCACAAATGTAGCTTCGACACTTAGATTGAAATATAGACTACTTATTGTTTCGAATATTAGAAGAGATAGGGGTAAAACCAACCATGAAAGGATGTAGTCCACGCGAACGAAGTCGCGGGCACAGCTAGATTAAAAAAATATTTTATGAGGAGCCCGCAGCAGCTTCGGTCGCATGCTATCCCTGATATTTCTACATTTTCCACTTATTCTTCGCTTCTATTGATCGCAGCGTGATGTTACAGCCTAAGGCCTACCTCGATTAATGAAAGAAAGAAAGAAGAAGAAGAAAGAAATACATTTATTGACCATCACAAACAATCAAATAAACACAAAGCTAGACAATCAACAGAAAACTTAAAATACCTTGTTTAGGCCAATATGGGTTCCACCTCAGCAAATGCTGCTACGACATTTTTAACGTCGCAACAGCGCTGGTATTCTGGTGGAACCCACTGCTTAGAAAAATAGCATGAGCCTATTGTAAATGGACCATCCGACACAGAAAAGTTTTAATTTAAACTAGTAGCTCGTGAGACAAGCGGTTCCAAACAAACAAACAAACTTTTCAGCTTCATCATATCAGTTTAAACAAGGAATAGGCTTTTGATATTTGACGAGCAACATTTATTATTATTTCAAAAACAAAGGCTGTATAAACGAGGAAAATTCAGAGAGCTGAAGTAGAAATTCCTCTGCAGTTTTCCCACAAATTTTCTCAGAATGAAACATTGGAACTTCCTTCAATTGAGGCGAGATGTGAAAACATTGGATGCCAATCACTACTTCTGAGGTAGACGTCAGCGAGAGATATTGTTGTTACTTTGAATTGCTGTTCTGTTGTGTGAATTAAATATGTATAAAAAAAACATTATGATATTAACGCATATTTAATTTTATATTGATCATAATGTATTCAAGCCCTTTTATTTAATACCTATGTTTTCCCCTACAAAATGTCAACATAATATGAAAACCGATAGTATTCAATTCTTAATAAGTTTTATTTAATTAAAAGTTTATTTGAATCTTTAAAGGAAACTTTAGAAAAAGCTTGTTTTAAAAACTTTAATAAAGTAATTTTTTTTTAGTATTTTAGTAATTTTTTCGTGCTCTTCTTAGGAAACCTTTATTTTCGTAATTATATTGTGATAGTGCAGAAAAATTAGAATGAAATCACTTAGATAACAATGATATTTACTTATTACGTAAATAACCTAAAAACTGGATCAACTTGCTATAAAATAAGATATATATTTATACATATTTACAAATAAATACTATTTTCTTTTTAACTTTGCAATTTATTCACATCATCGATTCATCGTCATCGCGATGTGGGTTCCTCTCTTGCTTACCATCAGGCTGGGAGGAGCCAATATACTGCGCTACAATATATAAAAAAAATCTTCATACTATCTGAAATATTCTCAATCTCCCGAATCACTGGAAAAAACAGATGTTTAAATAAGCAGGCGCCATTAATGAGAATTCTCCCGATAATTGTATCAATATTTCGCGCAACGCTCAAAGCCGACGTTGTGTTTACACATAACGTACTTGGAAAAGAGAATCTGCTTTTGAGTGTGTGTATAATAAATGTACGATTTTAAACTAAACCTTACAAACGCATTAACTATTTATAACACAATTTCAAATAATTAATGTATATTTATAAAGTGGAACATCAAGAAAAGGAAGTATGTAAATAGAAAAAGATGCAATTGGAAAAACTAGGCGAAATATTTATTTTTTATTACAAACCTTTTTTGGATTGGCTGGCTTCTCATTCATGGCTTTCAAACTGTCCAGTTACACCACTGACCAAAGGTCAAAAAACACTTGTCTAAGTGATTGGAACCTGCCACACCCACTAACTTCAGGATTAATGGGCGAGCAACATTTGCAAATCGCAGTGTCAAGTATAGCGGCAGACCTCGAGCAAGGTCCCGCTAACCTTACGAACAACCGGAATCGACCATTTATCATATTAGCAGAGTTTATGATTCAGTTACGACAATAGGAACTTTGGCCAATGGTATAGAATCTATAAAAAATGGTATCGTAAAGCGTAACGTAGGACAGCCTCCCGAAAGTTGGGAGTTATGAGGCAATGGATGCAAGTTGCGCAAATTCGAGAAACGATGAAAAACCACAATCGAACCATATAACAGTTAATCCAGAAGAATCGAGAGTAAAAAGAGTAAAGATCTTGGAAGGAGAACATTGTTCATCAGTTGAAGTCTTCCACCTCAACGATGATGATGATGATGATGATGATGATGAACCATTTCAACCAACAGTTGATCAAGAAGAAAAGTCACTCCTAGAGAATAGCCAACAGTGCTGGACTCCTCCATAACTAGTTGAGGCGTTTTATTTAGTGTAATTCCTACACACTACTCTCTATTCTTCATAGAGAGAGATATTGCGTAGACGTTCTATTACTGGACGTTATCTATGATTACCTATAACCTGGAAGTCACCTCTCAAATCTACATACTCTGGTCTCCTCCAATAGACCAGTTTTCGGCGTTAACACTTATCACCAAGCAAAACGTATGTGCCAGTAATCACATCACTTTTCACGACAGATAGATAAACTCTATGGACAGAAAAAAATATTAAAAATTGGTTTTACTTACATATTTAAATACAAATTAGACGGTTTTAATGCAATCAAGCTAGAAAGCAATCTTTTGAGTATTTGTTATCAAATTACGGACATCGTAGATTACAACTACGTTAGCAAATCTCTAGTAGGCGGGGTCTGCCCCGAGCAAGGTCTCTCGGCCTTATGAACAACCGGAACATACCATTTATCATGTTAATAGACTTTATGCTTTGTGATTGATTGGTCTATCTCGAGTGTTGCAGTTACTGTTTCGTCAATTTTGATGAACTTGCACCGATAAAGGTAAGCTTGTATTCAATCATGTATTTTAGGTAGTGAATCTTGGGGTAGAAAACATTATGACACTTTGAGTTCAATATTTTAAAGAAACATAATAATTTATCCTTCTTTTGCGGTGTGGGATTCGAACCCATGACCTTCACTTTCTGTTTCTTTAAATTATTTAAAGTTCGGTGTGCTGCGTGAAGCATTATAAAAATTGTATATAAAAGTCTACTTGAGTTAAAGATGTTTGTTCTTATTTGTAGTAAGGTCGTGGCTCACACGTATACACTACTACATAAAACGTTGAATAAGAATTCTAAGCAGTCGATACTTTGCAGTCTACTCTCAAATTTATCATCATAATAAAGGCAGTACGGGCTAGGGACAACCTTTTATTTTAATTAATATTATGAAAAAACCCCTAAACTAGTTACATTCCTCAAAACTTCATTCCACATATGAGTAGCTTAGAATCAAAACCCGCTATCTCTATATGGAATCCATATAGAGGTAGCCGGTTTTGATTCTAACCTACTCATCCCTCTCGCCTCTGCCTCTAAATCCAGGAAGAAACTCCAATGTCACTGGTGCTGTCCTTACAATACGTGCACAAGCTCATATTTAATAGCAACATACAAAGCTCCTTCAAACATACATCTCCAATAACAATCGACCAGCTACAGGAAAACTGACCACTCCGAATGACCTCAGTAATCCTGACAAGTCCATGACTAAGACACACTTGGGACCGGTTACTTATGCCTTAATCTTAATGTGTGGTCTCAACCTAATTGTCATGCGAGGATCGGCATTGAGTCATTAATTACTTTCACTATTAACTTTATTAGCTGGTACACTTCTAATGTGCTGTTATGCAATGCTGCTTTTAACGAAGGTATTTGCTATGAAGCTTTCTGTCATTGCTATTAACTCTTTATGCCGGAATTCTAGACACATTAGAGAATTAATTGTTTCTGGTCGTCTTAATGTTGGATGTTGGGATAAGTAAGTTTACATATGAATAATGAAATAAGATAAATTTACAATTGTAAATATTTATATTTGGTGTTAATAAGAGCGCCCATTTTTATAATTACAAGTTATGTACTTGAGGTTGTAACAAATATAGTCATAGTACAAGGGATAACTTTAGTTTCAGATCTGTTGATGGTCTGATGGTCTAGTGTATTAATTAATCAAATAGCTATGTTGGTTCATAATCCTAAAACAGTTAATTTAAATTATAAACAGAGAAAAATAAAACTTTCCAGTCATAAAAAAATCCTTTTCGATAGGAAGTGCGTGTGAGTAAGGTTTCCGGAGCTCCTGGGGGGTGCTACATTAGTAGCAGGGGTCAAGCCTTCAAGGTAAGGGCGACAAGTCTAGTAACAGCTTTATTATGCTGTACTTGTCACCCGTAAGCTAGGACCTCATTACCATTTAACATCAGGATAAGTCAATCTTGAAGTGCAATATAAAAAAAAAAGTGCCTGCCGCACTGTCCACTCTCCGCGGGGAACAGAGAGTGGTGTGTCGGGCTCACACAGACTGAAACTCCTTCGATGGCCAAAGCTGCAGTTAACTAATACTAAGTAGACTCCCCCACCGTGATTTAGGTAAGTACCAAACTCAACTTTAATATGTTATCAAGTCGTCAAAGGTCTCAAAGAAGAAGAATACTCAATAAAAAGTAACAAATTAATTAAACAACATTACCAGATTACAAAACACAGGTGACGGGGATCACACGTCATCTGCAAACAATGATGACATCTACATTGTCGAAAGGAAACGCCGAGAGGCAAATTAGCAACACAATAGAAAACTATTGTGTCACAACGAGAAACAATTATAATTGTTTGTGCGGCATGAAAAAATTGTTTTCCAACCGTGACTTGTATTGAATTAATTGGCTTAATTAGAAATATGTAATTTCTACAATCATTTTTACCGCAAAATGGGACCGTATTACTAACACTTCGGTTATCAGTCCATCTGTCCGTCCGTCTGTCTGTCACCAGGCTGTATCTCAAGAACCGCGACGGCAAATCAGTTTAAATTGTGTATGTATTTCTATTACCGCTACAAAAAATACTAAAACAAAATAAATCAAATTTGAAAGAGGGGGTCCTATGTAACTAACGCGATTTTTTTGCCCCTTTGGGAATCAAACCCGGGACCTCAGAGATGATGCGACTATCTACTATTGATTAGTGGCATAACCGAAATTTTCATCCATTTTACTGCGTTACATCATGCAGTATCTTTTCATACAATATTGAGTGCTAAGCTATTTAAAACTCAGTTATCGGGAATCGAGAATGTTTATTAAGAACACAGTTTCCAGTTCCATCAGCCTATTGGCGTCTCTTAACGCGAAGAAGCCGAACATAAGGTTTCTCGGTAATTAGAAATTTCGGAGTTCTTCCAATCCAAATATACAGCGAAGAGAATACTCGGTAATTTTGAGATTCACAGTTAAGAGATAAAACAGTAAAGGAACTTCTTTCTTTGCTGCACAAATTTCAACCTCATATTTTCTGATGTGGGCCATTATTTTCTATCCGCGACAAAAGTACATTGTTTTCTTTTCCATTTTGATGATGTGGAAGTTTTATTTATACCGGGTTCCATTCCCAGTCGCGTCAATATGGAAACCGAACTTTCTTGTATTGGCTCGGGTCTGGGTGTTGTGGTACCGACATTGTTTCTGACCTCTGTAACACAAGTGTTCTAGCTACCACAGCACAGAATCGGTGCAATGAATGCTGAAATAGAAATAGAAATAGAAAATATCTTTATTCATGTAAGCTTAACAAAAGCACTTATGAATAGTCAGTACAAATAAAGTATTCTACCGCCGTGTTCGGAATGTTGATCATGTCGAGAAGAACCGGCAAGAAACTCGACACTTACTCTTTTCAAATATAACAATGTGTCCTTAAACTAGGTACTTAAATAAAGTATACAAAGCTATAGTAAGATTTCAAAGAATTAAGTTATTCTAGACCCATACATTTTTGTCATTTAAATAATCATCAATTTTGTAGTAGCCCTTTTTTATTAAACAATTTTTAACATGAGACTTAAATCTATGCATGGGCAACTGGATAACATTTTCAGGTAACTTGTTAAATAATTTAACGCTTAAACCCACAAAGGAATTACTTATCTTATGTAGTCTTAGATATGGAACAGCAAGCTTGTGTTTATTTCTAGTGTTAAAGTTATGGAAGTCAGATTTTTTAAAAAGTAGATTATAATTTTTGCGTACATACATAATACAATCAAAAATGTATTGAGATGCAACGGTAAGTATGTTAATTTCTTTAAATAAGTCTCTGAGAGAATCCCGTGATTTAAGACCATATATGGCGCGGATAGCCCTCTTCTGTAAAACAAAAATAGTCTGAATGTCAGCAGCTGTTCCCCACAAAAGGAGACCGTATGACATAACACTATGGAAGTAACTGAAATAAACCAGTCTTGCCGTCTCAATATCAGTCAAATTACGAATTTTTCTTACAGCGTATGCAGCTGAACTAAGCCTTCCTTCAAGCTGTTGTCCAATATTAAAAAAAAAACAAATTTAAATTCATTAAGAAACAAAGTGATTACGCGATCACGATAGTATTCTTCAAAATAGTATTTTATTCGTTTTCCGTTTCTTTTTGCCTCACTGACTACTGATGAAGCCTTTGCACATACTCTATTCATCTTTACCGAGCTCGAGCAAGCGGGGGGCTCACACCCGAAATGAAGAACATTAATCCTCTATTAGTCAGCAATGACTTTCCAATATGAAAATGGCTTACTGCCATTACTTATACTGGACTAATAGCAGGAATCGTACGGATGGCATAATTTGTTTAATAAATACGTCGGGAGCCGATGATAAATCAAAAGTAGATTATATCTGTGCCCAGTATGTCGTCGAAACGCTTGTTCGAACGATTCAATTGTATTCAAGAGATCCTCTTACCAATTTGGATATTTAGAATGGAGTTTCCTTTTGTCCTAAAACATGACTTGAATAGCTCCTATACAATAACAGCAGTGAAGAAACACACGACATATTTTTTTTATATATTGCACTTCAAGATTGACCTCATCCCACCCGATGTGAAGTGGCAATGAGGTCTTAGCTTAAGGGCGACAAGTACAGCATCAGGATAATGGAGCTATCACTGGACTTGTCGCCCTTTACCTTGAAGGTTTGACCCCTGCTGCTCATAAAGCAGTCCCCCCCCCCCCCCTAGCAAGCTCTGGTAACCTTACTCACACGCAGGAACACAACACCGAAGTGATTGTTATTTGGCTGCGGTCTTCTGTAAGGTGGAGGTGTTTCACCAGTCGGGCTGCTCCAGTTCAAATGATAAATCGCTATGCCCTCCCTCTCATACACTTGCAGTGAGATATTAGTTTTTATGCGCACGACGTAAGAGTGCTACAAAGTCCAAAGTGTAGTCTGAAGTGCTTTTGTTTGTACAATTTAAAATAATACGCCCCTTTAGTCAGAGTCCAACGGGAAAGACAAAGAAGTAACGACTTCAATTAATTTTCTCTATTTTTTTCGCGTCAAAACAAAACCTGTTTCGCGTCTCGGAACACCAATAAATTTATACGGCAGCTCGTTACACGGTGATGTTGATCAAATATCAGCATGTTGATCAAACCTTGAGATACGGTCATTCACTACTTTGCGCAAACACATCGATGCGCAGGAGTTATAAAAACTTTATAAAGATAAAACCGGAATGTAGTATGTTTTGTGCGCGATTAAAAATGTTGTAAATGCACAATTGCTGCCAAAAAATGGGTACGGTAAAACAAGCCTTCTTTCACCCATTACGCGCGGTGATGTTATGTCAAAAATAATGTATTTCCACAGTCACATAAGATTTAACCTCATGACCATAGAAGACACATTTTTCTGAATTTTATAATAAAACTTCAATACGGTTTTAATGTTGACTCAAGTAAGTCGTAAAAATAACCTTCAAGAGGGTAATTCAAACGTCAATCGAATCTGGGATACGGGACCTTAGGGCGCCTACTTTAACCACTACGCCATCAAAATCACATGGAACCCAAACCTTGGTCGTCTTACATTACATGCAACTTAAAAAGAAGCAGATTTAGCCGGTGTAGATGACCTAACCGATACCTACGTTCAATTTGCCGGCATGACGTCACCCATGGTTTCTCCCACCGGGCCTAGCTAGGTGCTAACAATGCACCTATAGGAATTGGTGATTCGTTCAATCAATCAAACAAAAATGTTTCATTCTATTGGCTTTATTCTAATCTAAAATATCTAAATGGCTAATGACTCAGAGGTCAGGTGATGGACTGACTAATTTACGTGTGGATATTTTTCCTTTCACACATTAAGGCAATACATCTGAAAACGACAAACAAAGATGTGGTCCTCTGTCACGAGCATAAGCCTCTTCGACTACCCTTAACCGTATTGAATATGAACTTACTCTGTTTGTAAGATCCATTTAAAGAAGGTGTTTAAAAAAGGAAAAATAACCACACGTAAATAGTCTCTAACGCCTGACCTCTCTCCGACCGAGTCAGTATGCCGTTTCATCGGAAAGAAAAGAGATAGTAAAAGAAGAGAGAGTGAACTCGTGTAGCGCAAACATTCGGACACTATAAAATAACTCCTGCGCAATGAGGGTATTCGCACACGAAAAATCCACTAGATAACGATACGTAGGCGTCCAACTGCTACGTGATTGGTTATGGTTTACATGACATTGACAGACATGTCACAATGACATTTTAATCACCAATCAAATAACAGTTGGACCCCACGTCTACGTATCGCCATCTAGTGGAATTGTCATGCGCGAACTCCCTCATTGGTTGATCTCAATGAGATTGGCAGTCATGCATGCATGCGCTCTTATGAAATATCAAAATCAATGCGTCAACTGCTGGTTGGCTGAAAATACGACTAGGTACGGTTGACTATCACCCAATCAATGGTATACAGGCCTAGCATGCGCGATACGTCAAATATATCGCATGACACGACAAAAGTTTCGATAGTATTGATTGTCTAATAGCACACCGCACTCGTATTTTCAGCCAATCAGCAGCTGACGCACTGACTTCAATCTTTTATGACGTTTGTTAAGAGCGCGATAAAATTTAGTCGCGTGGCGCATGCTAGACCTGCAGGCCTCAGGCGTCAGCTGCTGATTGGCTGAAAATACGAGTGCAGTGTGCTTTTAGCCAATCAACAGTAGCAAAACTTTTGTGGTATCATGCGATAAATTTGACATATTGCATATGCTAGGCCTGCTGAAAGATACTTTTGTCGTCTCATGCGACAAATTCGACGTGTAGCGCATGCTAGGCCTACTGGACGATATTATCCAAAACTGGCACAAAATGCAAGCATTTAGTCTGACTGTCGCTGTGCTCCACAGGTATTTTAAGATATGACCTCATGTAAAAATCAAAATCAAAATCAAAATCATTTATTGCAAAAACTGTGTTTACATAGTTGGTGTTACATTAGCAGTCACAAGTTTCAACAGTTACCCATATCGGGTATGCAATTTTACAGAATGAGTAGAAGTTTATGTGAACTTAACTATATTTGGTACCAAAATATTCATTTAAATTATAAAAAACATTTTCTGTCAACCATGCTTTTAGTCGTGTTTTAAAGTTAGGAAAATTTAATGCTTTAACATGAGAAGGTAAGTGATTAAATATTTTGGTTCCTTTATAATATGTGCATTTACTAAATACATAATTATGTGGTCTGGGTACAATAACATTGTTTATATATTTACTACGTAGGTTTGGTCTCAAAGCAGATTCATTAATAAAATAAGAGCCATTTTGTTTAACAAACGTTGATATTTCTAATATGTATATATTTGTTAAAGTCAGGAAACCCTTTTCTTTAAATGTGGTTCTAAGACTATCATCAGAAAACATGTTAAACATAATACGAAGACATCTTTTTTGCAGAACGAATGTTGATTCGATATTTGTGCAGTTTCCCCAAAATATAATCCCATAAGTTAAAAGTGGATATATTTGGCCATAATAAGCTGTCCTAGTAACCTCTAATGACGTAGTTTCTGCAAGTATGGATAGTGCATAACAACAACTAGATATTTTTTTATTTATTTTTGTGACATGTGCTTTCCAATTTAAGTGTGCATCTATTTCCACTCCCAGATATGTTATATTTTCTACTTCTTCTATTTTAGTTTGATTATTCATTATGTTTAATGACAGAGGTTTTGATTTATAACTCTTCCTAAATTGCACCACCTTTGTTTTCGTTAAATTTACATTTAAATTCAATTTACTAAGCCAAGCTACCACATTTTTTAAAGTGTTATTTATGTCTGTTTCAAAATCAATAATTTTGTTCTCTTTAATCAATATAATGGCATCATCTGCAAACATGGTACACCTGTGATTTGTTATGTTAGGGAGTTCATTTACATAAACCAAGAATAAAAGAAGGCCCAAAATACTGCCTTGTGGCACGCCAGTGGTTATCTTAGATGGTTCATATTGTATCTCTTCAAAAGTTTTGTTGACTTTATTAAATGTTTCAAGTACAGTAACTTGCTCTCTATTTCTTAAATAACTCTCCATTAATGAAAATGCCAAACCACGTATTCCTATACTTTCTAATTTTTTTAAAAGAATACTATGCACTACGCAGTCAAACGCTTTCGACATATTTAGAAACAGTCCAATACATTTAGTATTGTTATTGAAAGAAAGCCATATATCACTTAACATTTTATAAATAGCTAAAGTAGTCGACTTTTTCTTCTGAAATCCGAATTGATTTTTGTTGAGTGTATTGTTAGTGGTAAAGAAAGTTATTAACCTATTATAAATGATTTTTTCAAATATTTTTGAGAAGCAAGAGAGCAACGAAATGGGGCGATAGTTATTAACATCACTTTTACATCCTTTTTTGTGTAACGGTTTGATTTTAGCTTTTTTTAATTCATCTGGAAATGTACCAGTTTCTATCATTAAATTTATTAAGAAGACCAGAGGATTACATATGTAATTAAAGGAAGCCTTCACAACCAGTATGGTAATATTATCATAGCCACTACTCTTTTTGTTCTTCATTCCAAAAACTATTTTCTTTGATTCATCTGAATCAACAGGGGTTAAATAAATACTTTGTGAATGTGCACTGCGAAAGTCATCGTTAAAAACAGCTTGTTTGGGAGCTCCTGATTCAGTAGAAAAGTGTCTATTAAAAGTTTCAGCAAAGGCACTAGGATCTGTAATTTTTTTATTATTAATAACTACGCTTTCTGTAGTTTGTCTAAAATTATAATATGATTTTATTTGCCTCTTTATTAAATCCCAAGTGGATTTAATTTGGTTTTTACTATTTTTGATAAAGTTGATATTCGATTTTTTCTTTGCTAAACTAGTAACCGATTTGAGTACCTTACAATATTTTTTATAGTATGGTAATAAGTGACTTTGTTTACCAAGTATGTAGTATCAATAAATACAAATCAATGAGCATCTTAGATCATTCGAGGTTGTGAGGCCAAAAAATCGTCTCCAAATGACACGCGAAATTTATCACAGAACTGGTTTTGAAATTGTCGTACTTGATTAAGTGGTAGCTTATGGTAGTGGTAAAAAACGCGAGTTGCAAAAATAACTTGATATGAGTAGAAGTAAAAAGTAATCAAAATATCGTTTGTTAAAACCATAAATTTCATGCACCGCCGCCACTATATATTTTTAATACTTAATTTTTTCAACATTATTTTCGATTACAATTAACACATTATCCCATATGATTCGGTGTAAAATAGGTTATACGTTTGGCTTTCTTTGTAACGAAAACTACTGAGTTTCTTGCCGGTGACTTTTCTATAGCTATAGGTTCGAACCGGAGGTAGCTCCATTTATTTTAAAGACATTACTGACGTAATTTAAGTAAAAACCAATTAGATTCTGATTCTATATTTTTCGGTTGAATCTGTATGGTTGACTGGTAGAGTGCAGCCAGGCATTTTATCTTTTATACTTTCTTGATTTCAGTGCAATACATTCAAATAATCTTTTTAACCGACATAAAAAAAAAGGTTATCGATACCGATTCCATAAAGTCTGTCCGATATGCTGTTGGGCATACAGAATACAATTTCGAGTAAAAAAATTGAATCACCCTTTTTAAATCAATACATATAATTAAAATTTGGATATCTAATTTAAGTTTGTAAAATAACCTCCTTCAATTATTTTTACACTATCAGTTGCCCGCAACTTCGCCCGCGTTACTTCAAGATAAAAAGTATTCCATATGTTAATCTAGTATGTCTTCTCTCTTCCTACCAAATTTTATCCATATCCGTTTGGTAGTTTTTGCGTGAGAGAGTAACAAACATACAAACAACCATACTATGTATAGGATCCACCTTTCACATTCATCATTTAGATATTCAGTGAGATTCCAGTGTATGATCCAAACAATGCTCATCCATTTATAGCATCTATTTTAACCTTATCTAAATATATAAAAGGAGAAACTTACTGACTGACATATCAACGCACAACCTAAACGGCTAAACGTAGGCACTTGAAAGGACGTAGCTTAGGTACCATAGAGGTGCACTAAGAAAGGAATTCCCGAAATTCCCACGGGAACGGGAATGAGCGGGAAAATCCTTTTGTATGAAAAATCTAAACTGCCTAAGTGAGATGCTTGATATTTGGCATACAGGTTCCTTAGTAAACTTAAAGTTGCAACAGGATATTGCAAAATTACCACGGTGACGGGAGTTAGGGGGAAAAAACTTTTGCATGAAAAAATCTAACCGCGTAAGATAGATGTTTTCAATCTAGCACTCATGCATACCTTAGTAAACATAAAGTTTCTCGCACACACACAAAGATCTCTCTTTTACAACACGCCACGCGGACGAAGTCGCAGGCAAAAGCTGGTCTACAATATGAAACAAGCATACAAGGTCAATTTTATTAACCTAGACTTGAGTCAACTGTATTGTGAGCAAGATATACATCTATTTATCTTTTCATGTATTTGAAACATGAGTAATTATTCCAATACATTAATTAAGTACAAGCAAATAACATTAAATCATACACAATTACCCATCTGCTTGGTTGAAAAGATCGTGTAGAAATATTACGGAGCATTGTCGAGTTACTTCAAAGGTCGTTAATTAAGAAAACACATGTTACCTCGCTAAGAAATTCTAGTCAATTTATTTGACTTTATTTTCAACGGAGACACGACTTTAATAAGATTATTTTATCAATTCAAAGTAGGAAAGGTTATTAACGATTTTAATGTCAAACCACTATCGTACTCAATATCTATGGGTACTATATTATAAAACATTGTTGTGTTTAAATAGTTCATTGATTAAGGAATGTTAGGCATTACACATAAAATCACACTGCGACCAATAGGTGCCCGAATCAGTGTAAAAATGTGGATTTTTTTTATTGCACTTCAAGATGACCTCACCCCACCTGCTGTTAAGTGGTAATGAGGTCCTAGCTTAAGAGCGACAAGTACAGCATAATAAATCTGTTACTGGACTTGTCGCCCTTACCTTGAAGGCTTGACCCCTGCTACTAATGTAGCACCCCCCAGGAGCTCTGTAAACCTTACTCACACGCAGGAACACAACAACACAGAAGTGATTGTTATTTGGCTGCTGTCTTCTGTAAGGTGGAGGTATTTCACCAATCGAGCTGCTCCAGTTTGAGCGATAAATCGCTATGCAGTACCTCTCTTAAATATATGATGTTATGTTTGTTAATGAGATTATTTATGATGAAATTAGTAGAACATTAAAATTATTCGTATCTATGTTTTACCTTCATCGATTCTTATTTACATAACTCAATTACGATTATATACTAAACATTCCGAAAACGGTAGTAGAATACTCAACTTGTACTAACGATTCATAAGTGCTTTTGTAAAGCTTTCATGAATAAATATAATTTCTATTCTATTCTACCTTATTTACTAAGTAAGACCTAATCAAAGTCGATTTATCTACCTGTTTCCCTGCTTACAAAACCAAATGCGAAACTAAAAACTTCTACGCACAACTCGTATTACAAAGGAGGCCTTGGCGCGACAGAAAGACACGGAATCGCGCATTTTTATGTAACATGTCATAAAGTACACACATATGGACAAGGCAATTAGCGTCTTAGCCCGAGCTTCCTGAATCCACGATCAGATATGGGATTTGTGAACAAAGTTACGATTTTGCAACACCATTTCATATGTTATTTAAATTTTATTGCACGTATTTAAAAAGTACACTAGGTGTACTTAAACTCAAACTCAAATATTTCTTTATTCAAGTAGGTTACATGTAACACTTTTGAATCGTCATTGAATACAATGCAAAGTGATTCTACTTCCGGTTCGGAACCTACATCTACCGAGAAGACACCGGTACAAAAAACTCAGCAGATTAGCCTTGTAGCATTCTCTTATAATCAACCCCACAGGTCTGAGCCGAAAATATCGTTACGTATATATACATATATAAATATTAAACATATATACATATACATAAACATATAACCTACGAGATGAAACACAAGTAATAACGTTGTAATATTTGCTTATTTACTGTAAGGGCACAAATATGTTTATGCTATCTGAATTCAAACCTCGTTTAAAATAAGATTGGCCAACGATTATTATATTTTCAACATACTTTTTAATCCAGTTTTTTGTAATCGATCCACTTAGAAAAGCATATATATAAGGGAAGGAAATCATATTCTCAGAAATAATATTTTTATTGCATGAATTAACTTCACAATCTGCCAAAATATAAAAATTCTAGCAGTAACCGAGCTATTACACTATTTTTATTATCAGGAACGCTTTTAAAACATGAACCGCGGGGCATGAATGAAAAACAGCGGTTACACAATGAAAACATTAGGCCGTTTGTTACAAACTCTTGTAGTAAAAGATTTCGTACTGACACAGTACAGATGAAAGCAGTAACTAACCGCTTTTAGCAATACATCAAATTTTTGTTTTTGTTTTAATGACGATTACGATTGTTTATTTACAAAAGGATGTCACAACATTATAAATAGTACAAGTGTATAAACAATTTAATAGCATTGTTTATGCACAAGACTATTAAAATTCTGATGCACATACTTCTAAATTCAACTTTTGACGCAAAATGAATTTGAAAGATGCAATATATATTGTTATGATAAGTTGTTAGAGATTATTGTCAATAACTAAATGGGGAATATAGTTTGTTTAATAACTATATACATAGTAGTATTACAACATGATCTACAACTTTTAACGAATTTGATAGCACGCACCACATTAGCAGTTACAGGGCCACCTTGTCATATAGTCTCCGATTTAGTTTCGATAACTATTAATGCAATAATCTTTGTTTCAATTAAGCTAAAATAATATTATTTAGTTAATTACTGTACTTATCGTCTCGTTTTTTATTTATTATACAAGGGATGGTATTTGGTTCTCAGAGAGGGATGTATTTATCGTGATAAGACATGTTCGGTGTATGATATCAATTTGTGTAAGTGTTTTATGCATTAAATAATATTTATCTTTCGTCCGAATCAGCTTTCTGGTCAATTTTGTTACGCTATGTAACCTTTCGTGCGTAATTCGCTAATCTAGTTGGGTCCGTGCCAGACCTCACGTACAGTGTAGAAAAGAAAACAGTACAGTAACAGAATGTGTGGCTTAAATAAAATTTACAAGTAACTTTTTGTTGCCCGGGACTTCGACTCAGTTATTCCGGGATGAAAAGTATCCTTTATGTTGACCTAGTATGTCATCTGTTCCTACCTAATTTTATTCAAATCTGTTAAGTAGTTTTTGCGTGAAAGAGTAATAAAAATACATCCAGACATCCATAATTATTACAAACTTTCATAACCTTAGTAGGCAGCACAGCGTCAGATAGTTTAAGACTATTACACTGTGGGAGAACATCTATCATCATTTTAGCCAAAGAGTACATACACTGCTTGGTGTCTTTTCTATAGAGAGTAATTTGCTGTAATCTTCACGTTTGACAGTCGGGTTTGCTATCTTGATATGTAATCAGTAGACAGTATGACGCGACTGTCCTTTATCAAGTGTGTTAGTCGTTAATCGCCTTCTATGACACCCTTGATCAGTGTAGATGGATAATGTATACCCGCATCTATCGGTTTACTAAGTATTATGTATTTCAAATATAAAGTGCATAAACAGCCATAACAAATTCAGCTGTTAAAAGACTAATATGGTAATGTATTTTTTTATCAATGAAAACTTCATAATACTGTTTGGGCTGTTAATGCCCCGTAAACCTGCCTCACTGTAATTAAATAAATTGTCGAAGTACGCTTCATGTAGCATAAACAAGTGACATTATTATTAAAAGCTGCATCAGTTTCGGCGCGTCGGCTCGCGACTTCGCGCGTCACCAATCTCTGACGCTTCAACCTTGCAACAAACGCCTAAAATAGATACAGCCTGTTTGGGGTTCCGCAGTTTACGAAGTTGAACTGATTCTAACGAGTGTAACATGCGCAATCTATCAATTGTGCTTGGATCATACCATATTTGGATTTTTTATTCATTAGCAGTAGACGCGAGGAATTTAATAGATTTTGATACTGAAAAGAGTTTTATAAAATTGTCTTGTTTGGCGCATCCTAAGCCTATTAACGATACTAAACACAGAAAAGTGAAGATTTCAAGTTTTATTTCGTAACCGAAATAATTACAAAGTATCACTCAATATAGTAAAAATATTATTGATTTTAATTTTCTATAAATAAACTTCATTACAAGACAAAAAATTCCAGAAACCGAATTAAGTTATGAGTTCATAACCACCCTGTGTGTGGGTAGATATGTTTTTGCACACATATGTTTTCATTTTTATGGAATTGATTGGCTATTACTAGGTACAAAACAAGAAAACTTGAGAGTCTACCACGGAGCCAAGCAAGTCGTTTAAATGGAAAGATTTTTTAGTAAAAAGTATCCAATATCAAAAACATTATAAATTTATTTTATCCAGTTATCAAAATCAGCCACCTGCTCTCACAGCTTACAACGTAACCTTTAAAGCTCACATCGCAAACTCAACTTGCATACAATCATAACTCCAACCTGATTTCGCACGGAACAGTCTGATGATGTCGATGTTTCCTGCAGCTGGTGGGCCATCTGCCGCGATTTCGGCTATATTTAGCTATCCACCTGCTTCCGACCCTCCGAGGGTCGGTGACGGCTATTGGAGGGAACGGGACGAAGAGTTTTGGAGGTACAGTCAGCATAATTAGTTTTACACACCTCAGTCACTCCGTCACATCAAAACCTCCGCCTAACTAAATACGTCAGTTTGACAGTTAACTTAATGTAACAAGGTAAGAGTTGTTTACGAACTAAATCTGCTGACTGTACAAGGGAATTAAAGTTTACTTTATAGTGGTTCGGGGGCGCAGTGGCTAAGGTAGGCGCCTAAAGCGCGAAAGGTCCCGGGTTCGATTCCCGGTCAGGTCAATTTAGAAAAAACGAACTTTTTCTAAATTGACTTGGGTCTGGGTGGGATGACGCCCCCAGTTACTATCCGTCGTCTGGTGCTCATAGTACAAGGGGAAACCTTAGTTTGAGACCAGGTGATTGGTGTGATTGTCTGGCGCATTTATTTATTTATTTATTGATAGTGGTGGCTTAGTAGTCCAACCCGTTTTAATTAATAAGGTATGCCACATTTTGAGCCAAAGTTAAAAAATATTTCATTGTATCGAAACACGTAAAGGTGATATGACTATAAAGTCTAAGTACTTTAACTAATTATGTCCAGCTCTAAAGAAAGCGACAAAGGTCACTTCTATCCCACGTCTTCCCTTGCTTGTAAAAACAATCTTCCTACCAAACAAGCATACTTACTCCGTGGTAATTTGAACCTTATTCTCTGCACGTCAAAAGTTCGTTCAAATGCGTTGTTCTAATTGATAAATAATGCAGAAAGGTGCAACGGTCGCGACTCGTGACGTCACACGCAACAGATGGTCGGTGCACCGATGCAGGTCATAGGATAATATTTTACAGTAAGGCAAGGCTTTAACCATGGTGATTCTTTGAATTATCTTTATACTGTGTTGACATTAAATAAAAAACTACTCATCAATATCTTGAACTGTGTTAAAAAGCTTGCCGGTACTAGGAAACATTATTAAGATTTTTTTTTAAATCACTTCCCTTTTGCTTTGATTCTGTGGTAATTTAAGCTATTATTTTAATATAACATACGAGACAGTCCAATTATTTTGATAATAATAATTGATATAACTTGAAACTAAACAGCTTAGTACTTAGCGAAAATAAACTTTACCTAGTTTGATTTATGTGACATAGTTGAGCAACATACTTTGAAACTAATATCACCAATAAATTTACATTAACATTGAACGGTAAACAATTTAAGTTACTGTTAACTCTTCTGTGCTGTGACAGTTATAAGGTCAGACCATGGTGTATTTTTCATTCAAATTTGATTCTAATGACTAACATGATAAAATACCGGAAATATCGTTTGAAACAAGGCAATTTTTTGTCTGGTATTCGTCAGAACTACTATTATCTATCACTTTTTTCCATAAACCGTCTGTTATTTTAATTCTTATCACCATGGCAAGGTCAAGTTTTAAATACTTTCCACAAGTGTCTATGCAAAAAAAAACGGTGTTGAGTGAAATATGAATTTTGAATTGAATAGAATAGGAAAAAAATATTTATAAAAAAGAAAAATTTTTTGACCAAGGTTGTGTGATGTAATAATTACAAAAAATATATATTTTTCGCAGCCCTCCAAAATTATACACGAATGTTAATTACCCGTTGATTGGGTTTGACTGAATCACCTGTTCTCCTTGCGGTTTGTCCATCGTCCGTCTGCTAATTTCTGGTTAATTTATGGTAACTGCTGAGTAACACAATTGACGCAAAACTATTAAAGGGACAAGTTACTTCTAGGACATCACAATATTTCCTTGTATTTTTTCGTTGCGGCATGGTTAGGAACTTACTTAAGGAATAATAAGAATCTAGAAGTATTAACGTTTTCCTGGGAATTTTCGATCTCATTGCTTTAAGTGTAAATTCAAAGCTAACAAAAAGATCTCACCTTTATTTTACTGTTATATTTGAGCTGATGCATATCGCGCTATAATTTACGGGGATTTTTTACAATTTTTTGCAACACGCAGCATTAACAAACTTTAATATTTTAAAGAAACAGAAAAAATTAATCTCTCCTTGCGGGGTGGAAATAAAATGCATACTTAATGTTTTATTTACTCATCAAAACAAAACTATATGACTTGGTTTAAAGTGGTCTACACATAGCTAAAAGTTAGATACTGATACTGTTACTAATCTGCTGAGTTTCTGGTGTCTTCTCGGTAGATATAGGTTCCTAACCGGCAGTAGAATCACTTTGCATTGTATTCAATGACAAAAGTGTTACATGTAACCTACTTGAAAAAAGAAATATTTAAGCTTTGAGTTTGAGAAGGCTAGCTAGCGCGAAACGTGAAGGTCGTGGGTTCAAGCACCATACCGCAAGGGGAGATGAAATTATTCTGGTTCATAAAAATAAAAATCCGGTGTGAACAATGATATAAACGTATGTGTAAGATATAACACCAGTAGTGCGCATTTATCCAATTATCGCCCGCGTGACGAACTCTTAAATCTTGAATGAACCGCGTCACCGACCGAAATTGTTGATTACCTCATCCTTGGACCTGCTTTGTTCGATTTGTGACTACTGCTCGCTAATGGCCCGCTCCAATATTTGAAAAACGATCCGTTCTAATTACGGATAGTAATAAATCTTTTTTTTTTATAAATGGGCTATCCCGCGTTTAAATACAACGCAGTGATTCCGCCCATGTCAAGTGTTTAGAGAGAGTAATAAATCGAGGCCTAAGCTCAAAACGACTGACGGACTGATGACAGCTGACATGGAATGTAAATTTGAAATTAGAATTACCGACTCGTAGTCGGTTGGAGAACAACGGATAGTCATTTTTGACATATTAAGTATCGTAAAATATTGGAACTGGGCATAAATCACTTGATATATATACAATTAATGGTATGCATTAACCAAAATGAACTAATTAATATGTACATACCTAGATTTCCGTAAACTTTAAGGGCTCCATAATTGAAACCAAGATACAAACTTTTGATTAATTTTTAAAACGTTTCGTTAACGAACGAATGAAAGGATTCGTTTTTAAAAATTAATCGAAAGGTTGATCTTGATTTCGTATTTGAAGATTAATAATAAGTTTGGGAATTAAAACGTGGTTTTGATTTGAATAAATAAAATTTAGTTATTTGATAACGATTTATTCTCATTCGAAGTGAGAATTAAAAATTGACATCTGTCGTCGAATCGGACATATTTCGTTTTTGGCAGAAGACCTACAGAAACAGATTACTATAGATTACTATACGCAGCCAACGCTAACACCTTATATTCCAAGATCCCAGAGCGATCCCAGATATCTATACTAATATTATAAAGAGGAAAGATTTGTTAGTTTGTAATGAAAACGCTCCGAAAGTACTGTACCGATTCCAAAAATTCTTTCACCATTCAAAAGCTACATTCAGCCTGAGTAACATAGGCTATATTTATTGCTGGAAAATACTTTAGTCCACGCGTACGAAGTCGCGGGCGGCAGCTAGTAACTTATATTCAAACGAATCAAACCTCAAGTTTTCAGTAGCGTCTGGTGCGCCTTGAGTAGGTACGAACCTACGCGCTTATGAAAACTTGCTGCGTAACACCTGGACAGGTACCAGGCTTAAGGTTTCAGTCGTGTGAAAATAAGTTATGCCTGATCGCTCTGGGACCTTACTCTACTTTATTCATTACATTTGCTGCTTTATGAAAACACATACAATTTTCAAGTAATTTTCAAGGTGCTGGGGAACACTGAGCTTGTGATTGACACTATGTATATGTGTGTCGCTTAAAATACATCAAGGAAAAGTTTTGGTTAAAAATAATACTTAGACATGAACACCAAATTAGTTATTGAAAACCCCAATCCACTTCTGAATAACGAAACCTTCACTACTGTTATGTGTTTATTCGTATTGCCATCTAGCGGGAAATTTTCGAAGCGGATTGTACATCAAGAATCTTGCGAGCAAACGTAGTGCCACTGTAGAATAAGAGATGGCGCTATAACCCGTTTTAAAAAAAAATCTTTTATAGATGTAACATAATAACATTATTCTCCCTAGTTTATTTCATAAAACTTAATCTAATAAATAGGTAAACAAATACTTACCCCATAAGTCAGTATTTTGACGTATTGGAAACACCATGAATCACGGATCTTACCTGTAACAAAACATGCCAACATTAATTTTAAATTCATGCCTACGTAAAAAAAAAATTCACAAAAAAATCTCGTCTCAAAACTCTAATGAAAATCATCATCTTCATTATTGTCTTGAGTTTAAAACAGCTCTTTACGATAAAAAGCGTTTGCTATGACGTCAAAATCTTCATAAATCCCCTGAACACACTAAAGCAATCAATTAATAACAAGCAACCAATAATAGCATTTTAGAATGTTAACAGATGCTTTAAGTTGTATTTATCTTCTTGGTTGCCTTAATCAAATAAAATAACTGTCATTAAATTTCAGTCTACGTACAACTTATTATTTATTATAACAACTATTTACGAGTATTAGTTAATTAATTATATTATTATTCTTAATGTGATATTTGCATGCTTGCTGGTGAATAGTGTACCTACAAATTAATTTAATTTAATTTGGGACTTCAAAATAAATGTCAAGCGCCAGTCAATTAGAGATTTAGGGCTTACTTTTTGTAATCAACAGCGACCACAAGTTCTCAAACGAATCCACATAAAAAAATACAAATAAACCCGATACCATTGTGCAGATTTAAGGCTTACTTTTCTAATTATCGACGACCACAAGTGCTCAAACTTAATCACGTAAAAAATACAATCAAACCAAATACTATTGTCCAGATGTCAAACTGACTATATCTCATGTCTCACTTAGATCTCAGCATTCTCATTTGAGTTTCCATCAGTTAGAACAATAGAGCCAGCGGCTACAGGTAGTCGGAGCCAGTTTTAATTAGTATCGCCGTGATTGAGTCGAGCCCTACATTTAGCTCGAGGACAGAGCCTCTCAAACTTTAGAGGATTGGTGTAAAAAACATTTATCTGTCGCTAAACATTATCGTACACGATCGATTTCATATTATGAAGACGTCCGTAGTATCGCGCTATCTCTGAGGTCTCGGGTTCGATTCCCGGTCGGGTCAATATGGAAAATGTACTTTTCTATTTTGTTTCGAGGCTAGGTGCTCTGGTACCGTCATTGTTTCTGATTCTGTAGTAAGTAGCTAAAGCACTTGTTACATTATTACAGAAACCAGAAACAACGACGATATCAGAACACCCCGCGAGTCTGATTGACATTCATTAAGTAAATTTGGCACCTTTTCCGCTTTTAAATATAAAATTTGATTGGTACATAATAATTTATAAGACAGATACGTCACTTATTTCGCCTCTTACTCAGTTACTATTTCCCATGGAGAATTCGATGAGCCCCCGGGGGCGCCGTCGCCCCCTTTTTAGCAATGCATGCTTCATAACACCGAGTGAACACTGCACCGTGGGCAATCTGCATTCAGATGCATTTTAATCATATGCGTGGCTAAGTAATGTGCCTTAAAGTGAATAGCTACTTAGGGTTCCGTAAGAGGAGGGTTAAAAAGTTACCCTAGTACTAAGACTTTGCTGGCTGTCTGTCACCAGGCTGTATCTCAAAAACCGCGATACATAGGCTGTTGAAATTTTACACGATATCGGTAAACAACAGACACCCCTCTATAACACCAACCCCCTGTAACATATCCCCCTATAACATCGTATAGAGTTCAGACCCGTAGTTATATATATGTACATATATGTATATACATATAGATAATCAGAAGTTCTCAACCTGTTTCTGCATTCCCCACGCCTGCCATACATTCGTTCTATTGTTTTAAGAGTGCGTTCGCTTCAAAGGAACTAATTAACGCTTCCGTATTTGTCTGCGTTGTTCCGCCTCCTCTTTCAAGACTCGTATTGTATTCACAAGGATGTAGTAGAAATAGGTAACACCTGCCTAAAATGCGTGTAAATATTTTCTTATTCTGCCTGTTGAGCTCATGACACGAGAGCGGAAAAGATTTGGTAACGATGCTGAAGTTAAGCTACGCTTGCCGCGGCTTAGTATTGGATGGGTGACCATGACTACTAAGTGTAGTAGTTTAGAACGAGCATTTCAGAGTTTCAGAGGGCCAGGTAACTCAATAATAAGTCAGAGGCCATTTGGCGAATAAAGATCCTAAAGTTAGGTAAGGTTAGGAGTTAAATTTCCGTCCATATTTTATTCGATTGCTGTTAACCAATGTCATAACATACTGCTCCGTTTTTATAATGGCGCTAAATGTCGTGGCAAGCGGAAGGATGTGACTGTATGTATTTTAATAGATATCCGATGACCAATTTGTACATTTATTTATCTCAATCCAATTTTTATCTTCTTTCTACTTTCAGGGCTTAAATCGCGGTGGTACCGTCGTTGTTTCTGATTTCCGTAACACAAGTGCTTTAGCTACTTACCACAGAATCAGAGCAAAGTATGTGATGTTGTCCAATATTTATTATTATTTATAAATATAAATTAATAAAGGACAACGTCCCATACATTGATCTAATCCTGAGATAAGTAGCTAAAGTACTGGTGTTAAGTATAACAGAAACAACGTCGGTACCACAACACCCAGGCCCGAGATAATACATAAAATAGTTTTCTAAATCGACCCTACCGGGGATCAAACCTGGGACTGCAGAGACGGCACGATGGCAAAGTCGGGTCCAATCGCCTATCGGCTAACCTGGATCCGCTACGAGTTTTACATGCCTCCGATATTATGGACCTTAAAAATTACAACATACTAAATGTTTATGACAGTACGAGTTTAATTGTCTTTTAATACTTAATCGTGTAGGAGGACACGATATTCAAACACCCATTCCCATTATAACTTTCTTATTTAAATCGTTCTCAATCCCAAAATAATAAAATTCATTATTGCAAAGGTCACACCATATTAATAGGCTTAAAGGTCAAAAGCTGCTTAGTTTAGATGGAAATCTTAAAATAGGGGAGACTGAGAGAAGCTATGCTAAAATAATAAATCGATGTGTCCACTGCGATAATAATGAACGTCCTTTGTTTTTTGATTTCAGATAAATTATTTGGGTTTTAAAGTTATAAACGGTGTACAAAACTCAGCCTAATTTCTGTGAATACCTGGGACACTGAACGTTCTAGACGTCAAATATCAGGAATGTTTTTATTTTACGACTAGAAGCGTATGGCCTAGTCAGTAAACGAGATTACTGGCTGCATAATATGAAGTGACCCAATGACGTTGATCACATAGATTGAAACATTTTGAACATTAATCATTATTACCGTGGACCATACATTTATTTATTCGAACAATCCAGCTTTTAGCCTAAATGGAATACAAGCTGAAATAGAATTCTTAAAAAACTTCTATGGCAGCCATTTTCCGGCAAATTGACCAAGGCTTGCCACGTCGCGGTACTAGGGCCCCAGAAAGCGCTTGAAGGTCTTATTTCAACAAATTTGTGTTAAATCATGTTTAATGAAAAAAGGGTACTACAAACTTGATGAATATTTTAATGATAAACATATATGGACATGATTATTTGCTCGCTCGCACACCATATTTTTAAGTTCTCTAGCCCAAAATATTGTAAAGATTAGGATAACTACTGAGTTTCTTGCCGGGTCTTCTCGGTAGGATTAGGTTCCGAACCGGCTGTAGCTTCAATTTTGGTTTATATTCATTTTGACGATGCATAAGTGTTACTTGTAACCAACATGAATAAATGAATTGATTATGATTATTATGATTAACTACATCTCTTGATTTGCAGATATCAGACGTCAGTGTCACATTTTACAACCATGCTAGCCGCTTCAAGTAATAAATGTTTCTTTCTTTCTTTCTTCGAGGTACTACTGTATAAAACGCAAGGTGTCATCATAACAGCTCTCAAATAGGCTTCATCGTAAAATACTGCTAAGTGTTAGGGCAGTCAGTAGACTGTCACCTGCATATGTGTGGTCAACATAGATTTAATTTTCAATATTGTTTTGGAATTTTTTATTCAAACAGACAATCTAAACTGTGCCTTGGCGTAAACTTGGTAATAAGTTCAGCTGTTTTTGTAGAAAAAACACTTCAGTTTTTGGCGGTATCTTCTCGGTAGTTATAGGTTGCGAACCTCAGCATAATAAGCACCCAAGGAAAGGCTAGTTATTCGACAAAAATACCGCAGTCGCTTTCGAACCCAATTCCGACTGATTGGACAATTCTTAAAATAGAATACCACAAACAATCTTAACATAACAAGACAAATAACAGTAACATTGTGCAAATGTCATTCCCGATATAGTTTCCCGATAGGCGTGGGACGCCGACGGAGGTTCTAGGAACATCGTCCCTCCACAGTTTCATGGTAAATGGTAATGTCAAAGTTGAGCTTGTATTTATTGTATTTGCTCATGAATAGGTTCATATTTTCCGGGATCCGTATCTCAAAGCGAAAAAATGATATCAAGTTGACATTGTAGTAATATAAAGTTGTAATTGTAGTAAATTTTAGTTTTGGCTGTGTAAATATGTTGTAATTGAGTTCTTTTAAGTTGAAATTGAGTATGAATTGAATAAATGTTTCTAGGTTTCTTTTTACCTTTGTTTAATCTAGCTGACCCAACGAATTTGATCCACCTTAGAGGCAATAAATGAGCAGATTGATTTATTCAAGGTATTTTTTTATTTGGATAATTAATGTAAATTGAAAGAGTATTTTAATGATTCTTTATTTGCCATGCATTTAAGTGCATGGGTTTCACTCTTCAGTGAAGCACCTAACAGTAGATTACATTACATTTAGCTGTCAGTTGCGTTTTGTTATAAAAATGCGTATTGTATATAAAATTAAACTGATCCCCCAGGGTATCAGATATGGGGGATCAGACCGGAATAACTCTACCATTTTTAACAAATTAACAGCTAGATTGTTTTTTTTTCTTATGAATTGTTTAAAGTTGCGTTTTATTATCCAACGCTTTACGTCACGTTCCGAGGGAAAGCAATAAAAAGTGGTATCCTATTTCCTTCTCATGGTTTCCCAAACAGTCCAGCCGCGTATTATAAGCAGGCTAACTAACATGACTTCGGAGTGTGAAGAACCATCTCGCTGGCCAGTATGGCGATGCTAACGGATAGGTTACTACAGTATCAAATCCGTTGTCAGCGCGATGTGGGTTCCTCTCTTGCTTACTGTCATGCTGGGAGGAGACAATGTACTTTAATAAAAAAAATCTATACTATTTTTTTATCTTTATTTTTGGTAAAGAGCTTTTATCCTTTGAGGATATGTCGGCCCCGTCGTACCCTATTTACATTATGTATAAACTAATTTAGCAAATTTAACTTATATAAAACGTAGACTACACAGCGTTTGAGGAAAACAATTCAGTACTGTAAGATTTTTATGAATTGGCATATATCTTTTTGGCGACTTTTGACTTAGGGTCGTATAAAATGGGGACCAGCTGTTTGTACGTGTGAGGGCACCACAGTCAGCGTTGCACCCACGGTCCTCAATGCGAGGTGGGGATGTCCTAGGGGATCGGTCGTCTCCACGTTTCCTCTCAACCATTCCGGGGGGAAGAGTCGGGGCTGCTTGAACAGCAGCCATTCTGCCGGTGATGTTGTGGTGGTTTTAAAAATTTTGCCACAGCATTACCATTAAGGCGATGAGGTCCCCAGGAGCGTTTTAGTGGGTAGGCCTGCCCTTCTTAGGGCAGGAGAGACCCACACACGCAGTCACCTCCCTCGGATGAAAAGCGTCAGAAAAAATATATCTAATATAAATAGTATATATTTATATGCTATACATAGCTATAAAAATGTAACATTTAAGTATACCGTCTCTTTTTGTTCAACAGCTAGTATTTTTACCATAACAGTTACGCAAAGCGCCTGTAAACAGACGATGTTTACGCTAAGTCCCGATTGAGACGAAACAGACGATTCAGAACTCGTTACAAATCGTGTAGTTTCGCTCCATAAACGACGCGATGGAAATATTTCGGCACAAGTAGAAGGCTGGTAATTCTCCAATCTGTATTAGATGGTGTGCCTAGGCAAGTTTAAGCAGTCGGGTACGGTACTGGATGTAGAACTGAATATTAAACATCTTTATTCATGTAAGCTTTACAAAAGCACTTATGAATTGTCAGTACAAATAAAGGATTCTACCGCCGTGTTCGGAACGTTGATCATGTCCAGAAGAACCAGCAAGAAACTTGTCACTTACTCTTTTCAATGAAACAATGTTTCCTACCTAGTATGTACCTAGTATAAGGTACTTAAATAAAGTACACAAAGCTAGATTTTTAAAAAATTAAATTATTCTAGACCCACATGTAATATGGCTGTAACATTAAAAGTTGTGAAAGATGCGTTTCCATAACCTAAATAAAAATCGATTTACCGTTTAGATAAATTAATTGCTCAGATTTCCTATTCCATCGCTGCTTCAAAAGTTTCGTCACAATTTGAATTTATTTTAACTTAATTAAGGGGGAATCTTTTTTTTATATAAAACACAGTATATTGGCTCCTCCCAGCCTGGTGGTAAGTCAAGAGAGGAACCCACATCGCGATGACAACGGATTTGATACCGTAGTATCCTATCCGTTAGCATCGCCATACTGGCCCGCAAGATGTTACTTCACGCATTCATTATTCATTTATTTATGTTTGTGGATTGCAGCGAATCCTTGCATTGAAAATACAAATCACACTAGGTGATAAAGATATCCAATTAAGTCTGTTATCGCTTACACAACGAGCTGACTACCTAGTCAGCTCGTTGTGTGCGCAGGTGCGCAAGCGCAGCATCATACATTAATGCATCGAGCTGGTCTATGTCGTCAGACGACCTTACCACATCACCTAAATATATTTACGACTACTATGGTTATATCTTAATCAACACCTTTCGGAAGCTGTATTTCTGCACTATCGATAAATTAAGTCAAAAACGGAAATCGAGAACTAAACATTCTAATTGCATGTGGTGAAATAATAAAAGTTTAATACACTTAAGTTTGATATGACTGAAATTTGGTAGCTAGACAAATCTAACTTCTTCTTAATATATAAAATGAATCCCTTTTTCCCGTGGCTGAACCAATTTCGCTTAATTTTTATTCGTGTTTTTTATTGTCAGAAGGTTCTTATGAAAAAGTATATAATTATATACTTATATAATTATATATAATTATATAATTATATAGTCGTCGTTAAGTCAGGACAAGGTCTATCGGGTCAGCTCGTCACATATAAGAATAACAAATAAGATACATTTATCACCAAAATAACGCAAACAAAATTGCAGGCTGTTTTCACGGCTTACATACATACATACTCGTACTTATCAAGATACATTTTCAGATTAAGCCTTAGACGGAAAAAAACGCTAAATTAAGTTAACCTTATCCAAACACAGTTTCGGCGGGAACGAGAGCAGCTGAGATAAAGGCACATCCAAGGCTGACGATGAGGAGAGGAATCGCCGAGGGACGAGAGGGCAAGGTCGGACCTAAGGGCTCCTGCAGAATGGGAATAAATTGAAGACCTCTTTGATTGAATACCTGTTTCGTCTCGAATTTCAACAAGGCGGCGTTAGTATTGGCGTATAATCGATATTAATAATTATATAATTATATTGTTAATCCATGGTGCAAGTGGGGCTTGTATACAATTATACACTAATAATAAGGCTGACAGCATGCCGCACTCGTAATTTCAGCCAATCAGCAGATAGCGCGCTGTATTTGATCGATTTTGTTAAGAACGCGATATAATTCACTCGGCTCGCGCATCCTAGATTCAATTCATCAAGATTGACCTCCTCCCATCTGATGTTAAATGATAATGACGTCCTAGCTGAAGGGTGACAAGTACAGCATAATAAATTTGTTACTGTACTTGTCGCCCTTACCTTAAAGGCTTGACTCCTGCTACTAATGCACCCCCCCCCCCCCTCTCTGTAAGGTGGAGGTATTTTACCAGGCAGGCTACTCCAATTCGGGCGTTAAATCGCTATGCCCTACCTCTCTTAGATTCCAAAGACATACAGCTAGGAGAAAGTATACCTGATGGGTATAAACAAACATGATATTTTGTCAAAGACACACCGTTGTGAAACCGCCTTTAGACCATTAGGCTACTCTCAGGCCAATTGCCGTGATTGATATCCCCGAACAGGGAATACGCCAACCACAGGGATGCCTCGAATCCCACTGATCTTTATTAATAAGACCAAAGACTTATTCTACCAGACCTATCATGCGCCACGCGACTAAATTTTATCGCACTCTTAACAAACGTCAAAATCGATTGAAGTCAGTGCGTCAGCTGCTGATTGGCTGAAAATACGAGTACGGTGTGCTATTAGCCAATCAACAGTATCGAAACTTTTGTCGTCTCATGCGATAAATTTGACGTATTGCGCATGCTAGGCCTAGATGACATTTTATTAAAAGTACGAATATACGGTCAACAACAAGGTCAAGGTAATATCAGCGCTGCTGCAGCATTGGATCCAATGTTGTGGCAGCTCATGCTGAGGCTGGGACCTTGTTAGCTGCGCAATCAATATATTCTTACTTTTTTTTTTGTTGTTTGTTCTTTTTACTGTTTATCTTTTGTTCGTGTTACTTGGGGACTGGTCTGCTCCAGCTTACCTCTCGAAAGTAAAAACTTACTAGAGTACTTATTTGTTTCATCACTCATCAAAACAAAAAATATATGACTTGGTCCAAAGTGAGCTACACATAGCAATAAGTTAGATACTGATACTGTAAATGATCTGCTGAGTTTCTTACCGGTGTCTTCTCGGTAAATATAGGTTCCGAACCGGAAGTAGAATCACTTTGCATTGTATTCAATGACGATTCAAAAGTGTTATATGTAACCTACTTGAATAAAGAAATATTTGAGTTTGAGTTTATTGTGTATGTACCGTGTATTGATTGTTTGTGCTAATAAATAATTTCTGTTTCAAAAAAAAAAAAAAGGTAAACACTTCCAGTCTGATATTAGAACTTATGCGCAGGACATAAGGCCGGTGCAAAGTTCCAAGAGCGGTCTGAAGCGCTCCTCTCTGTACATATGTACGCTCTCATTTTACATTCAATAAAAACCAAATAATTTACAATGTACGTACGCCGATCGTAAAATAATCTAAGCAGGAGTCATGTGATGCGGAAACAGTTACGTGGAGTGTGCTGTCGCATTGTGACCATAAGACACTTTGTAGTAGTGATGTAACGAATATTCGCATATTTCTTGGCATTCACAAAACATTTACGAATATTTTGCGAATATAGTACATCCGACAAAAATAGATAAGATGTCAATTGCAAAAAGGTAAATTAAACAAGGAAATACAAATTTCTTATAATATCAATAAAAAAATGTTGAGCCTTCTAATTAACATACACTTGCAAATATATAATATTATTTTGTATTACATTCATTGTAGTCACGAAAACGTTCAACGAAACTAAACGAAAGTCTGTTAACGCAATCATCTCACTTATTGATTTGTCAACTGCCAAGTACTTCACAGATTTATTATCCCACCGTTTCGTTTTATCAACACGCTCTTGAAGTGACATCTATTTAATCTCTGATTTAGCTACAAGTAAATATTTAATATTGAAATAAATGAAACTAATACAAAGAGGAACAAATAAACTTTAATATAGTAAACTTTAACTAACTTACAAAATATTCATACTGAAATTAATAAAAAATGAATATATTTCAGGGAAGATATTGCAAGTCTACTTAATTCTTCTTGTTTCTCTTTTTCGCATTTTTCACCATAATTCGTGACTCCATACTCAAAAGTGAATATTCGCATTTGCATTCGCGAATAACAACGGCAATTATTCGCATCCGCATCCCCGCATTCGCGAATGCCTAAAAATTGGTATTCGTTACATCACTACTTTGTAGCACAACACTATTAGAGGCAGTCACGATAGTAACGAAAAGCCATTTTGAATAGATGTCCCAAGTGCTACTTTGGAATCAGTTCAATGTGAATAATATAAATGTAATATATTATAATACGATCAATTACAGGATTAGTAGTCTCAAAAATGTACTCTATATTCAGCCTAATAAAATACTACATTCGTGAAAATTACAAGTCTAAGAATAGACAGACCAATTTCTTCTACTTATGTCATCTTCAAATTACAAGGTTAATAATACTACCAAGAATTAGATTTAGGCACACACTTCATCTTCTTTACTATTTTGTGAATGCTATATGTAATTGGATTAACACCTTTCATTTATTTTTAGTGACAAAAAACAGACAAATAAATATTGGACAAGTATATGTAGTTAAAATACTTGTATTACAGTAACCTGAAATAATAACGGTACCACTAACATCCAAACCCGATACAATGTAGAAAAAAAAATCCATATTGATTCAACCGGGAATCGAACCCGAGACCTAAAAGAGTGCGAAGCGCAAAAGTCCGGCCCGCTCAACTCTCGGCTACAGAGGTTATGAAACATCAACTACACCGCACCTGTCTGAAGTTTGTCAGCAGTTAGGCTACGCAGGAGTCGCTTGATGCTGCGGCGCCGGCGGACGCCGCTCGCGTCATCCGGTGAGCTCATACTGCGCGCACCACCATCGCCAGCTCACTTCCCATACAAGTGAATAAGATCACTCACACAACAATCAATTTCCACCAACCATTTTGGTTTTTCCACTCCCTATTTTCAGTTTCCATAAACTATTGCTGGTTGTCCACAAACAAAACTTCTTTTCCACTAGATGAATTAGTTGTTCCAATAAGCGTTTTCAATTAACACGAACCACGTTTTTTATTTCCACCGATAATAATTGTTGTTCCAATTTTATTTTCAAACTTCACTAAGCCACAAGGTAATTTACTCACATTTTTATTCACGGACCGTATTAGTCCATTCACTGTTTCCAATGTTTACAATTATTATTATTAGTTGTTCCACTAACTGTAAACAATCATTTTATCATGATGTAGACTTTCGCAAATACAATGTTGGTTTAGTCGCTCATCTTGGCAAACAAATTTAGTAAAAACTGGAATAGCTAAGTTAAGGTTACTGATTAAATTGGCCGATTTACATATTATCAGTTGGCGCCAGTTTTTGTTAAACAGCTAACTCAAAAAATTAAGGCAGAATTGCACCATGTTAACTTCAACGTTAACTAGACGATTCAACGTTTGTCAAATTGTACAAAATTTGGGGGATATAATAGTTTTCACGGCTATCAAAACGTCAGTTACAGTTAAAGTTAAGTTGATGCAATTGAAACATGTAATAATTAATGCCTTATGCTTAGGACTTAAGACCGATTAAAGTAAAAACTGTTACTATTTAATAATTTCACCATTTTGTGACGGCACCCATCTTGAATTTGAAATTTATAATGGTGCACATTATTCTACTACTCTAGCCGATTAAAATTATTTTTTGATACTTATAGAGTTGTGTCAAAATTTATGTTCGACTTTGTGGCGGCGACCACCTTTGACTTGTTCCCATCATTTATAGTTAAGAACACTCCCGATTAGTTCACCTTTTGAATAAAAAACACACGTCAAACTTATATAGCCCAGTCATTTTTGCATCGGGGTTTCAATATTACCTTTCTTCAAATAATAATTTCGGTAAGAACAGGTTAAGTATTGAATTTATTGGCGGGTTATTTTCAGTAGGATTAGGTTCCGAAAGAATCCCTCCGCTGGGGTCCGGATCTGGTCGCGATGGGAGTAACTAAGATCAGACCCATCCGAAAAAAAGTTCCAGCCGATGTTACTCTCAGATTTGGCATTCAGACTATATATATTATCTAACTGACTATTGATGATGGCATGTGCATTCATCATCAATAGTAATAAAAAAAAAGAAAACGAGTTTCTAAAAATATATTTCATGTTTTCTCTTACTAACTAGTCTTAGTATTTTCGAAATTCAGTCATCATCAATAGTCATAAAAAAAAAGAAAACAAGTTTTTATAAATATATTTTCATGTTTTCTCTTACTAACTAGTGTTAGTATTTCCGAAATTCGAAAATTACTAGTTTAAATCTTATGGAAGTCAAAGTTTAAAATAGTCAGCTTCTTGTAGCCGTCACCATTTCGGCTATTTTTATGGGGAATCGAAATGTTTTTCTATCCAACACGTGAACGGTTGTACCACCATAACTTTTCGCCATAAACCGCTGATCCAGAACAACAAACCAAATCTTAATAATGAGCAGTGAAGCAACTGCGTGCTAACGGTAACATGTCAAATATAAAAAGAAAATGCGAATTTCCCTATTAATATTATAAATGGATATAAATGGATTTGTAAGAATGTTTGTTAGTCTTCCTTTACGTAACAAGTCACCACTTTGGCATCGTTTTATATAAGTTTATTTTATTACATTGGAAAGTGAAAATATACGTGTTTCATATTTTAAAGAATAAGAAAAAAATCATCTCCCCTTGCTGTGTTGGGCTCGAACCCACGACCTACACGTATCGTGCGTGCTTATATCCAAATGAGTTAACCGCAAGTTAACGTATGCGACGAATTTATCCTGTTGTATCAACTTCTCAGTCTCCGGTAAGTGCCCTCTGCCGACTATTTTTAGAACTACATACTTATGGTTGTTTCTTTAAAATATTTAAAGTAAGCTTGCGGCGTGAAGCACAATAAAAATGTCAAATTATACGTGTCTCTTATTTTTAGAAACTATATAAGGAACTTTATTGATTTAATATATATTTTTTGCCACTTGAATATTGTTCTAACGAGCCCGACATAAAACCTTGTAGAGCGTATCACTGTTATCGCGTTGACTGTGTCTGTTTACGCGCCGCGCGCGATAACACACATCACAGCGTCCTTGCCGCTTGTTTGGCCGATATTTGTGGCCACCGACAGGTTTACGGATGTCGCTCTGCTGTAGCGCGACTCACGCGACTTTTTTAACTATTTTTGTACAGTCAGCATCGTTAGTTTGTAAACAACTCAGTACCTAGTCACATTAAGCTAGCGGTCTATTTGTCTGACTCAGTCGCGGGGATTTTAATGCGACCAGTCGCTGTGGTATATCAAAACTAATGATGCTGTCATATGTACAACCGTGGGCGGTGATCGAACCTACGACCCCAGATGTACATGCCAGGGTCACAACAGAAAAAACATTTAGAGAGTTTTACATAAGTGAGCATCACTACATTACCCAATCCCCAAATAAACACGTATAGTCGTATAAGTATAAATGTAATAATTTTAAAATAGCTAAGTAGGTACCTTTCTATTTATTCATGAAGTTAAAATAATAATACCTACCAAAAAAAAATTAATTCCACTCAGGGTTACTAATCTGCGGGGAGTTTGAAAACAAATCTCGCGCATTTTCCTCTAGTTTATTATTTTACCTACGAAACCCAGTCGGTCACCTTTATCACACATCGATTGTCTAGGTCCGGCCTGTCTCCGCACCAACACAAACATTGGGACCAGCTAAGGTCACGCACACACAAATCTTTCGGCGCACCAATAAGGAACTTTATTCCAAGTTATTATGCGCTGATCAAAAGGGAGCCCTTATACATAATTCAGTTACAGCCCGGTATATTTGCGGGTAGGGCTGCCGCAGAGGTATAAATAAATAAATGCGCCAGACAACCACACCAATCACCTGGTCTCAAACTAAGGCTTCCCCTTTTACTATGAGCACCACATGATACTAACTGGGGGCATCATCCCAGCACACCCAGACCCAAGTCAATTTAGAACAATAATAAACACATTGAAAATAAATAGCGTATCGATTCGGTTGGCCATATTATGATTAATAATTAAAAAGTAATTGGCTGACGTAAAAGCATTACAAAAAATATTTTAAACACACGTATTTTCCATAATATTAGTTACTATGAAGAAAAACTCAAAACATGTCAATTTATACTGTTATAATATAATCATTTTGAATACGTATTCATAATGTGTGGAGTTTGCTTACTAAGTCTATATTTTCGGAGCCGAGAGGCTGAGCGGCCGACCGTGCCGGACTTTAGCGTCACGCTATCTCTGACAAGGTTCGAATCCTGGTCGGGTCATAATGGAAAATTAACTTTTTTTTATATTTTCTTTTAGGTCTAATGTTAATAATTTCCGTATAGATGCCGGTGTGGACTACCTCTTTTCCATTTTACCCCACGCAACCTACCAGCGACCTAACTATTGATATTAGGACACCAGAGAAGTCTGGTCAGGTCTGATCATATTGTGTAGACCCAGCTGCAGTCTTGGCTGGGATTTTACATATTCTTAGAAGACAATATAATTTTCGCTTGTCCAAAATTCTGCCAACCCTATAAAAAGGGACCTTCTGTTCGTTTGTACGGTATGTTTTGTGGAATGAGCAATTTGTTGATTGCATTGATCAAAGGGAGGTATGAAGATTGATTCGGAAACGGGAGAAAAACGATCGACGCCAAGCATTTATTCGCGCGAACCATTTATCAATCAATAGTAATTATACACTTGATTAGCAGTGAGAGTATAACACGAAAATGTTGTATCTGGAATCTGAATAAGATACTCAAAAAAGTATACGGCCTCGCCTTTTGGTGAGTTGCTGAAGTAGTCCCAGTTTCTTATTCTGCGGTCGTGACAGGGTTAAGGTCCAGAAAACCAAGCAAAATAGACAATTTGTTGGCTTTAAATGGACTTACGTGGTAGGTAAGATCTCCGAGAGCAATTCCATTTGAAACACTATAACAATTCGCTTGGTAATCTAAACGTATGCATCATTAAAATAATGTCTTAGCTTAAAAAGTAACCCAACAAAAGAAGGTAAAACTTTACTTACTAATGGTATGACCATAACGCTTTTTTGAATTGGCCAGCTAATTTTAGTCCAGGTTTGATCAAAAATTAAGGGTATATCCAACTCGCATTTGACAGAGGACGTAATTATTTTGTTTACAAATGTCATAACTAAGTCGTTTGCAAAAGTAAACAGTTCGGGCGGTAAAGTCGAAAGGCCATCAAACCCGAAGCGAACTGAACTGAGCAAGCGAAATGTCACCGCAGTACCGAACGCAAACTAGTGACATTTGAGCGAAATGGGGCGAACCGCTGTAGAAACAGCAAATATATCAATGATCATAAAAAAATAATGGTGGAAGCAAATAGCCGAAGCGGTACAAAAACTTGCGAATGGATTATTATTATATTTGTGTTCAAATGTGACGTAACATGTTTTCAAAATAACCCAGAAATTCCATTTCGAATTCGATCAACCTGATCACAGACAAGAAACTCAAGCACTGGTCATGGAAATCAGAATCATCGGGGCTAAGACAATATCTATTTAAATATATTCTAAATTCTAATATTATCAAGCTAAAGAGTTTGTTTGTGTGTTTGTTTGAAAAAGTATGCGTGCGAAGCCTTGATAAACCCCCAGAGATAGAAGATTCACTATATTAACATATAGGATACCTTTTTATCTTGAAATAATGCGGACGAATTCGCGGTTAAAAGCTATAAAGTTCACAAACTCTCCAGGCTAAATATCGATATCACTCACTGCATATACCCACGAGGTCAATGTACGTTGGCAACCCATTCAGGTGAGGAATATTAAGGGTTGACATTATAGATTAATGCCCGGTTCCAATATTTTACGATTCGTAATGTATCAAAAATGACAATCCGTTTTTTTCCAACCAACTACGAGTCGTTTAATACCGTTCCATATTTAACTTTATTTAATAGCTGTCATCAGTCGTCCGTCGTCCATTTTTTTCAGCATACGCCTCGTATATTTTATTATATCTATCCGTAACTGAAACGGATTTGTCAAATATTGCTCATTTATTTAAACTTTATTTCACGTAAATACGCATAAAGAGCGGACTTAATGCATAAGAGCATTCTCTACCAAATCACTTCACAGATGTATATCTAATAATTAGGGAGGCATGTATGATGTTTTATTTGGTATTAAACATTCAAACGTGAATTTAGTGTCAAGCCACTTTACCACGTGAGAAACATGCTTCAGACCCAATTGTGCTTTGCTCCAGAAACAATCTTAAATTAGATATTTATCTATTTATATTTGTTTACCTTACAACATATTTTATATTAAGCTGTATTTCTATATTAAGCTATCAACAACAAAAAAATATAATCTCCGTTTTATGAAAAAACTATTTGTTGCCATTAAAAATTTGCTATTAATGTGAAAAGCAGCCGACCCTATGTATCCTGGCACGTTCCACCGTAAGATCAAAAGGAAATCTCAATATCCCAACATACATTTCGACACAGCTTCAAGCGTCACCTAAGGTAAGCTTATCTATATGAAGATCGTATTATAAACGTGAAAAGGATAGATAATCAGAACCTATAATTACAGAGAAGCTACCGGCAAGAAACTGAGTAGTTCTCATCATAAATAGAAAGCTGAACTTAATCCTAATTTTACATCAAGACAAACAGTATGGTGTGTCAACTGTCACTAGTAAAAAATGAGAGGAAAATTATCTTTCGACATTCCATCCTAATTATACAAACGGGAACAAATGTTTCCTAGCAGGAGTTACGATCTGTCGGACAGGCGTTAAATTGATCGATCAAATATAAATATTCTCCTACGTTTCGTAATGGACACTGGTTGTCAAATATTCATCGACACAATATAATTTTAGTGTCATTTTGATAAAAAGAAGTATCCTTTATCCGTTGCCACTTCTAACTAAAGAGCTTGAGATTTTCCAGTATATTTTTATCCAGAGAAATAAAAATAAAACACCGAAATGTGTGTTCGCGTATAACTTCAGAAAATTGACGTACAGACAGCGCCACTTGCCGGGACTATCATTATAACCTATTGAAATATACATACATAATATCATCCTAATCGATAAAGTTTAAAACGAGTTAGGTGATAAAAGTATTATGATAATTATATAATTTCTGTATTTTAGGAGGCGTAAGGACTAATATTGAACTGTCCCTGTTTGCCTTGATATGGTGTCGAAAGTACAATAAAATTAAATCTAGTTTTGTAATTTAAATTTGTTTGTTTCCAATCACAATCGATTTTTGAAGAATAAGGGGAACCGTTTTTATGGGTGTCTCAAAAAAGGTATAAGGTGGTTCTTAATGTGAATGCAAGCTATTCTTAAGGTAAACATGTGTACCAAAAAAATTAACATCTAGGTCCAAATCTACAAACACTACCCTCGGTCACTAGTACCAAAATTTTGACATTATATGTCCGCCTCAATAAAACTGAAACCGTTACTTCATCTGACGCATCACTCTTTACGACGCCATATTTTTTGCATAAAACGCGTCTGAAGAGACGACCATCGAATTTAATTTACAGCCTCTGAAAGGAACAGTTTGGATACTTCACAGGTTTAAGAGACTTTAAAAAAGACTTGAAAAAAGACTTGAAAAAATAAACTGGAAAATAAACTGAAAAAAAAACTCGATCTTATTTGATTGAATCTAAAAAATAGCATGATATACTTAGTTAACTCTAACCATCATCATCAGGAGGCTGCACTGAAACGCCACAAACGATACAAATTCGGAATGACTCTATGTTTTGTTTAGAAAGAGACAACATGGTTTCCGAATTCAAGTCCGATTCTGAAGTTTTGTTACTAGGCAGGCAGGGGGCACTAAATTTACTTTTTTTAATTGATTCAAGCGTCTCTAAAGATAACGCATTGATCCCGCCAATTACTATTTTCAGAGAGACACTTTTTATATTTTGCGATATATAAATAGAGATATATAGATTTTTTTTGATTGACGACCTCCGTAGCCGAGAGAACCTAAGCTTTTCGTCTACATGAATGGTGGTCCAGAAACGTCAATATCATCCGAAACCACATTTCCGATCGATCTCTCAGACTTCATTAACATTGCTAATCGGGCCTCGATAACATTGTTTGGCTATTCCCGGAAACACTAGTAGCAGCTCTTCCAATGACGTCACGTGTCTGACGTCACCAGTAAACACTCTGCATGCTACGTCTTACAGTCCAGCGAGGCTAGAGCACCAACGCGCGAGGACTGGCTAGCTGCCAGCGCCGACATGATGAGCAGATTGCCTGATTTATTGTTAGCATATGAATTTTGCTAAACTGGTGTCCTTGACATTGAGCCGAGCCATTTTAACCGATCTTAAATCCGTTCGCCCCTCAAGTTTCACCCCTTTAACCGTAAACAAACATGTTCATGGGGCGAACAAAAATAAAAATATTTTTTAACACTTAATCAGGCAATGGGAAAATATTTACCACTTCAAATTGATCCTTATGGCGTTCACTTACCAAAAAAACAATGAACAATTTCGATACCACATGCCTCATTACAGGATTAAACAGAGAACCAACTAAATTAGGTATTCGTGAAATCACATTTATAATCTGTTGCACATTTTAGCACAAATAAACCTTCATAGTACTGAAATTACAAGTACATAATTTATTTTTTATAACTTTTTTTCTTTGACGTTAAATGTTTAATAGACGTCGAACAAAGTTAACATGGCACTCGTACAAATTATAATGTTTTGACGTCACCTCATTGTAATCGTTTCGTAAAACTTTTCGTAAAACCTGACAAAGTGATATCAATAATACAATGCCTATGCCAAATTCTTATGCCAATGTTTATGTAATTTTATATTTCAATGTTTCTTGTATTGAGAGGTCCTTGTAAGACAAAACTAGTATTAAAAATAGTGATGTAGCTAATTCCTAGCATATGCTTTAAAATATTGTAAGGTAACTATGACTAGAATGAACGTAGAAAGCTCTTCACTTAAAACCACAAACTAGTTCTCATTAATGGTGTTTGGTTATGAAGCCGATTTAAAATTCCGCTGAAAATTGACATTAGCCCCGTATTCAGAGGCGTCTAGACGGAGGGAAAGAGGGTTCACACACATCGATACGATGGCCACTCGACTTTGAACCCTATTACGTTGACATAAAGCCTGGATGAGGAGGGTTTGGAAGAGTACTAGTATCGACAATGGCGGTCAAAATATCGTATGAAATTAATATTATACTACCGTTGCATATTTAATTAAATATTAACAATTAGAAAACTTTTTCTAATCAACATTTTTTTTTAATTTATTTGTTTTTTAGGACACAAAACTCATTTTTTTGGTATAAGATAATTAGATTGATTGAATTTGTTAGTTTTTTTTTTAACTTTATAGAACTTACTAGCTGTGCCCGCGACTTCGTTCGCGTGGACTACATCCTTTTATGATCGGTTTTACCCCTTTTTCCCCTAATATTCAAAACAAAAAGTAGTATATATTTTAATCCAAGTTTCTAGCTATATTTGTGCCAAATTTCATATCTCTAACTTCAAAAATAAACATTTTTCCATATAAACTTCCAAAGGTGGTATTACCCCCCTCCCCCCCTTATTTTCTAATAAAAAGTAGCCTATGTCCGTTCTTGAGATTCAACGTATACCTATACCAAATTTCATCAAAATTGGTTGAGAGGTTTAAGCAGGAAAGCGTAACAGACAGACAGACAGAGTTACTTTCGCATTTATAATATTAGTAGGGAAGTAGGGATTTATCAATCAAAGCGATATTAATTACTTATTTTCATTTATTCGACTATAGAATATTAGGTAAAGAAATTTATTTCAATGACAACGTGGGTCCGTATTATGTAATTTAAAAGTTTGTAAAAGAGGTAATTTCTTTTCATGATGATTAAAATATTTCCTGTTAAGATTACATCATACATTTCACACATCCCAACTTTATTTTTCGCTTAAATGCGCAGTCAACTATGACTGGTCGAGAATGCTACTAGGCATGAAGGTCTCCTTTTGATTTTCATTTTGTAATAAATTATCTAATTATGATCACTTAGGAAACCTAATCTCACCATCACGCAAGTTTTAGTCAGCGCATGCGAACATAAACCTTAAGGCCTGTAAAGTTCCCAGCCGGCGAGTGTACGGGGCGATACAGGCGTTATTGATGCTCCACTGCACCTGCCCTATGCAGTTTTATAGGAAATAAATCGTATGCAATGTTTTGGTTTCGGCGGCCAAACGAATGGATCCCGCTGAGTTGGTAGATTCATGGACCGTTAAATTTGAAAGGTATATGCGTTTGCTGATTTTGTTAAAACTGTTTACGGCGATTTTCTATAAAAGCATTTATACATTTTTCATGTAGATGACAATAATGGAGATATTTAAATGATGATAATGTATGGCCATGATTGTCAACTCGTTCGCACCCTGTTCTATTTCCAATCTAATTATATTCGCTGTAGTCCTCCTATCATTGTAATTAACAGGTTAACTACTAATTTCGTTGCGGACTTTTACCCGTAGGATTAAATTCGAACTGGTGGTATCCTTAAGATTTATATTCGCTTTGACGTTGCATACGTGTTACTTGTAATCTATTCGGTTGTTAAAATAATAAAAGACTCTTCCATAATTTCATTAAGATTTTGTAATTTAAAAGTTTGTAGTCTGACGTGCTTTCAACCGTACAATAAAAATGTATTGTGGTATTATTTGATCCTGATCCGGATGCAGATGAATCCTGATCGAAGGACCTCCATATTAACAAATCATCCTTCGTGAAGACCGAAGCCCGGCAAAGAAGATGCGGATGGTACTCTGACAAAGAAGTAAGTTAGCTAAATATCAGGCGGGCGGTGCTCCCGACCTTGACCAACCAGCTGGCGATGCGCCAGCAGCACGCGCTACACTGCACCATAGCTGATGGACCGTGGGACTGCGCCATTGCTTATTGGGCCATTGGGTATTGCCATGATCCGGGTGTTACGCAAAATAAGAATGTGACTGAACTCAAAGACGAGGGTAGATGAAAACTAAATCTATACTAATATTCAAAAGCTGAAGAGTTTGTTTGTTTTAATGCGCGCTAAAACTGCCTTGAACGAAATATTATCGACGATGGCTATAGGTTCCATCACGCTGCGACCAATAGGAGCGAGGAATCAGTGGATAATATGGATAAAGCCGGGATAGTACGCGTGCAAAGCCGCGGCGGATCACCAGTATGAAATAAAACGAGTTAGTCACATCATCAAGAAAGTCGAAAGCAATATTCTTTAGAAAGATCCAAAGTGTCTCGCTCGAAGGATCAAAATATGTTTCCCTAGTCCTCATTTGTATGAAACAAAAAAAATCAAGCAAAGTTAAGGTTTCAAAAATAAAATTATGGCAACAGATTAATGAAGCGATATTTATGTTACAACAAGTTGAATGTTCTAGTTAAAATGGGCATAGACTTGTAAATTTTGTATGGTATAGCAAAACATCAAGGTGGATTAACGTCCGCTTGCAAGCATGCACCAATCCACCGAATCACAACCAGACACACAGTAAATTGTAGTTTATTGCCACAGAAATCCCCTGTAAAACAAAGCCCCGTCCATCACACCAGCTATGATGCAACAGTTTGCAAAACTCGTCGAAATCATTGAACTACCAAAAAGCCGTGACGTGTCATGAAATTCTAGCTGAACTTTTCGCTAAAACCAGCTAAACGAAGATGTTTGCTGTAGCGTCTTGTAAGACAAGAGGCGAGTGCATAAATAAGTTCGCGTGGACAAAGACCTTCGCATGAAGTGAGTCAGTGAGGGAACCCTGGCTGAGTCAGGCGGCTGGCGCGACTCCAGGTTATGCAACGGGACGGGACACGCGTGACGAGTGCTCTTGACACTTGGATTGGTTTATTGTTGGACTACTTTTAGGGAATACAAACATTAATGAAGAAGGAAGAATGCAGAAAGTCCTACAAATATGATTATCAAGCTGAAGAGTTTATTTATTTGAACGTGCTTATCTCAGGAGCTCTTGGTTCGAATAGAAAAAATTGTGGTCGGTAGTCCATTCATCGAGGAAGGATTTAGGCATATGAAAATCTCTGTTTCGTCCAAAAGTTAAATTATCAAAAAATATACTTACTTTACATTATAATTTGAAAATTCAACTGACTGACTAAATATGATCATTGTTTTTTTTCATCACGCGAAGTTTTGACCTGGGTTGCAAATGAACAGCCGGCCTCTTGTTCATGGGTCAGGGGCGCACCCATTGAACCAACGAGCCAGTCTCTATTAAACGACCTAACCTCTAAGTCCTGTCTCCTACAACACTAGATACAGAGTATTAAGTCCCAATGAATCATCTATGATTCAAGAAGACTGGAATGCAATAGCTGTTTTGTAAAACTAAACTTATTTTCGACCAGGACTCGTCCACAACTAGTCGAATGATTCACAGATTCGTTTGTTTCGTGATCCGTTTACACTAAATTAGTGTAACTATATTTTCTATTTAATTAACTAATGTATATGTTAAAGCCAAAGTAATAAATCTGCATATTATATTTTATTATCATTATTTATAATGTCTACTCAATTTAGATAAAGTGATAATTGACACATAATTAATCACAATAACATTATATATATTACACTAGCTGACCCGGCGAACTTCGTACCGCCTTAGCAAGTGAAAAACTATTCCGTGGCAAGTTATTTTCAAAAATTATAATTATTGCGATAGAATTTAATTAAGTAACCACGTTTCCGAACAAACGATGCTCTTTCAATATAGTCTATGGCTGTGAATGACGTTAACATTCGTTACGCGCGTTTTTTAAAATATGCAAAATTAAATGTTTATTTTCTTTCTGAGGGATTTTCTTAATATTTTTTTCCCTAAGAACCTAGTACAGAGTATCAGAAAACTAAAAAATAATTTCAGCCAAATCGGTCAAGCCGTTTTCATGTTATGGCGTGACAACGGGAAACGGCTTTCATTTTTAATATATAGATTAATGATATAATGCGTAACATCTACAAACATACAATTTGGCGTTTTTGGTTGATTACAGAGGTGTAGACATTCGCTAAGAACGGAACTCCATCCCGAAGGGTTTAACGGGGAGTGTAATTTTTTTTTATGAAAGTCTCATGTTTCTGGCGTAAGAGACTTGAAATAAAACTACCCCCTTATGGGGTTTAAACAGGGGATTTAAGTCGACGCGTGCAAAGTAATATCGCACATGACAACATGTAGGTACAGTCAAAACTCAAAATTAGATATTTCGAGAAAACGAAATTTAAAAGTTAAATAACACGTAGCACAAATACTGTTTTCATTATTTTAATAATAAAAGCATTACCATAATAACATTTCTTTCTTTTAAATTATTTACGTAACCTAGTTTTGTTGCTACGATTATTTGAACTTTCAAATCTCTTTAACTCTAAATATTAAATTTTGGCTGTACATGTTGTCATGTGCGATATAACACAACGCTAATATATATTTACATAATATAATATATATAAACTAGCGGCCGTCTATACGTCCCACGCATACTGTTCTCGTTTTTTTTATATTTTCCATCGATTAATTGCTCCTATTGGCCGCAGCATAATGTTACATATCCTAAAGCCTTCCTCGATAAATGGACTATACAACACAAGATTAATTTTTCAATTCGAACCAGTAGTTCCTGAGATTAGCGCTTTCAAACAAACTCTTTAGCTTTATAATATTAGTTTCTGAACTAATATTATAAAGTTGTGCACTCAATTGCATTCCAACGAGTGACGTGCAAGTACCGTGTCAAATGCACTCTAGTACCAGAGCAAACACGTTGTACCGGACACACTCCGGACAGAAATAGTACTGTTTGCGGCCGGCGTCCGGGGTTCTACGCCCGGCTGGGGCAGTTTCATAACATCGGTCATCTGTAGTACCGACAGCAACACAAGTAAAGAAGCGACAGGTTTCAATAATACTGTTTTATTTGATTATTTTTTCTCAACTGCCACCACAACACTGGTTTTGATTTATATTCCGTCAGTATTTGCTCAACAAAAATAATCCGATGAGATATTAGTAGCCCACTACAACCTAATATTATCACATTAAGGCTTAGGCCGCACTACGGCACCGCAGGGGATTTTTAACCGACTTCAATAAAAAGGAGGAGGTTCCCAATTCGACCGTATATTTTTTTAGCCGCCTGATTTTGTGACTTAAAGAAACTAATGGAAGCGGCCGCACTGATGGTTTTCTACCGCGACTGATTTTAAACTGCCTTTTGTTATAGAATGTTCAGCGGAAAAAAACCGCGCCAAATTTTATAGTCCATAGAACTTATATTGGCGTCGCGGTTTGTAACCGCAGTGCGTGCGTTTCGGGCGGTTTCGTGGTTTACCGCTTGCGGGAAAAACCGTAGTGCGACCTTAGCCTAAAAAGGTCATCAAATCAAACAAGAAATATTCCCGGCAATCTCTGCTGCTCCTAACCAAACCACTGGGTCTCAAGACTAATATCAAGACCACCAAATTTATATCAACACATGAATTCGAGTACTACCATTTGACCAAAAACACCAAATTATTTAATTACAGCAACCTAACCTGCACATATCTCGAGTTCGCATACCAGAATTCATAACATCACATTACATTACCCGACAAAAACTTCCCCGCAAAAGTTACCGTGGTAACAAACGAGACAGTAAGGTAGCAACTTCTACCTCAACTGGCAACACCGGCCACAGACGATACTCAGGTTTCATTACAAACTTTGCACGTGACTTTGTTCACAAATTCTGTAGGTTAAACCGCAGGGTTTGGATGTTTTAGAATATTTGGTTTTATGTGGAAAAGTTTTAACCACAGGAAGGGTTCTGATAAAATAAAGGATTTCAAAGTGAAAACTACGAGTATAACATGCTTTGGGTGAAGTCTAGAAAACTTTTCAATTTGTAGGGAATATTTTATTAGGTCGGTTGTTTACATTTAGGGTTTGTTTTACGCGTGTTATTTATTTACTTTAACCTTTGTGTTATAAAAAGATCCTATTGGTCGCAGCGATGTTCATTTTTGTAACAAGCAACTGCCCGCGACTTTGCACCCGTGGACTAAGTCTTTTCTAGAAATAAATATAGCCTATATTACTCACGTTCAAAGTAGCTTCCAATGTAATATTTTTTAAATCGTCACGGTAGTTTTTGAGTTTATTCATTACAAAAATACAAATGTCCTCTTCATTATGATTCTATGGTAAGTAAATAAAGCACTTGTGTTACAGTAATCAGAAACAACAACGGTAACACAACATACAGACCCGAGAAAACATAAAAAAGTTCGTTCTATATTAACCTGGGACGAATCGAACCTGGGACTTTAAAGATGACGGGACGCCAAAGTCCTGCCTGCTCGCCTCTCGGTCACCGAGGTCGACAAATATGGCCGACGTAACATAAAGTACTTTTTTAAGGCATACGGGAACATCATAATACTTGGCTTATTTGATCATTGTTTCTACTGACCGTACCTTAAGTTCCCGTAGCAAGGCACGTGGCATTATTAATTTCGATCATAACAGCTTTCAAACGTCCCGATTCGGGCGAACGTCTACAAGCAAGCAAGCAAGATCTATTGTGGGCTGTGTCTGTTTGTTATTGCTTAAGATTAAGAGTACAGCCACAGATTCTCCTAAAGCTTCTAACGTTTCTATATGGTCTCGTGTCTGGGTGTTGTCGTACCGTCATTGTTTCTGAATACTGTAACACAAGTGCTTAAGCTACTTACCACAAAATGAAATCTTTATTACAATAGCACATACGATAAGGGAATTATAAATAGTTTCGGGTTTAACAGTATCATATACCTAAGCTATAAAACCCATATGCAAAATCTTAAGTTTCTAACCTCTATAGCTTGGGCCCTGCATGATGTGTACCGACCTACGACATTATCTACAAGTCGACACAAATACGGCGTCAGCAGAATTGGCATAGCAAACCACGCTCCATACGTAATGTACGATTAGCAAATCAATACATCGATCCTACATCGCGATGTCAGAGTTATCCAATAGCTTTAAATACAACAAACCAAGATTGGTAGCTGGACCTTGGTCCCCGAGCAGATAACACCTAGCTCAGCGGAAGTACTTTAACTTTTGGTAAAGGAATATATGTTCTTTACAGGTAGATAAGTCAGTCAGATAGTCAGCTTTCCCTTATATATAGATTTAGATAAATTATGTTTATTCAGAAAAATAGTAAAGTAGGTCGATTTAGCCACGATAACAGAATCCGATAGAGGGGAGGGAATGTTATTGATGAGAGTTGAAACCAAAACAATCTCTTGTTTTGACCGTTGACAAATTATGTCATAACGTGAGCCAAGTATCTCGAAACTTGGAACGAAGTTCACTACTTCGAAAGAATAGGCAGTTTACGAAATAACATTAAGAGGAAGGATGAACAAAAATAACAAAGGATTGTTCGCAGGCAAGGGAGCGTTCAAGTATTACGTAACGCAATTTCTGAAGATTTTTGCCCCCGCAACGCAACGTAACGTTTTTCTGTACTCCCCTTTCCCCTTACTTTAAAAAAGACGCCCACTCAAATACAATCGAGGGATTTCCCGGCAATCGTAGGGACACCAAAAGGGTTGCCAATTTGGTAGTTTCATTTCTTTTTTAGACCTGGTGGCCACAATGCAACAGAATTACAACGTGCTGCACACACTATTTCAGAGAAAAATAAAAGTTTATTTAGTGACATGACATAGCATTATTAGAAGAACAACTTAACAATAAAATTATGTCACCAAAAATGCAAATAATCATCATATGTCTAGGTATCGGAATAACACCCCGACGCTGGTCTTCTGTATTTTTGCCTTTCGAGTAAGCAGTAACTATCAATCAATCAATCAATAAATCAACAGCTAAAGTCTAAACTGCTAAATAAAAACTTCCTTTTATTCGTATTATTCGTATAATTATCCAACCCCTGCCAGCAGTTCTTCCAAGTTCATCAGCCCAACGACCTGGGTGTCCTATACTACGTTTACCTAAACGCGATCTCACCTCTAAGATTTATCAGCACCATCGTTTCATGGTCCATAGTAGTTGCTATGTATTATATTTAGTTTTATTGTTTGTACTAACTACCAAACTGTTTTCAATTATAAACAATTGCTAGTTCACGTCAAAGCAGTCGCCAGTTCGTCATAATCGTTTATTTACATGCTATTTTGCGTCGAAGGAGGTATTATGTTTGATTATTCTCATTACACTGTGAAAACGGTATAGTGGTATAGTTTTTCCAATATGGCAGCTTCCACATGACCTTCACACACTCATAGCTTCATCAGCGCTACCGCGGCGAGGACAGACAAAACTTCATTAGTGGCTTCCTATGACAGTGGCTCCCAAACTACGGAACACGACAACAACTATCCTGAGAGAGATGCTTTGCAATGATTACAAGAATTACTCAGTAAAAAATAAAAGACGATGGAAAATACAACGACGTTTAAATTTGAAGCATAAACAAGTAAAAAGTTAATACAAGTGCGTCCTGCACAATAAGGCAGCGGCCTGGATCAAAAATATCACATTGCTTTAGCTCCTTAAATAGCTATTCAAATAATATAAGAGACAACATTTTTCATTTGCTAAATTAATGATCAATTAATTTAATTATGTTGGTTTAATTAACACTTTTGCATCGTCAAAATTAATACAAACCAGAATTGAAGCTACAGCCGGTTCGGAACCAAATCCTACCTAGAAGTATCCGGCAAGAAACTCAGTAGACATCATCTTTAATAAAAAAAAATACTAAATCTGTTACTGGTCGCTCTCACCTTGAAGGCTTGACCCCTGCTACTAACGTAGCCTCCCCCCCCCCCAGGAGCTCTGGAAACCTTACTCACACTTAGGAATACAACAACACAGAAGTGATTGTTATTTGGCTACGGTCTTCTGTACTTACCCAAGGGTACAGGATGGCTTATAAAAGGGAATAATAGGTTTTAGAGGAATAGACAATTAAATGTTTGATTGTTTGTAAACGGCATTCAGATCCTCGGCCATAGTTCATGGTCAACACGATAATGTTCTAGTTTACCACAACCGTGGTAAGTGTTATAAATAAAGCGATGGCTGGCACATACGTCATGCTTGTGAACTGGTGCCACCTTTGGGGACTGGTCTGCCCCAGCTTACCTCGCGAAAGTAAATACTTACTTGAGTACTTAATTGTTTCATCACTCATCAAAACAAAACTACATGACTTGATCCAAAGTGTTCTACACATAGCAATAAGTTAGATACTGCTACTGTAACAAATCTGCCGAGTTTCTTACCGGTGTCTTCTCGCTAGATATATGTTCCGAACCGGCAGTACAATCACTACATTGTATTCAATGACGATTCATAAGTGTTATATGTAACCTACTTAAATAAAGAAATATTTGAATTTAAGTTTAATATTTGAATTTAAGTTTAAATGCGAAAGTCTGTAAATATGTATGGTTGTGAAAAAGTGTGGATGTATGGATGTGAGAAAACATCCGGATGAATGTCTGTTTATCTTTCACACTAAACCACCCAACAGTTTTGATGAACCCAATAGATGAAATGAAATCTTTAAAGTAGGTACTAAAAGATGCCAAAAAAGTAATAATATTACTTAAGTACAAGAACTGTTTCATATGAATATAGTTTGCAGTTTCAACTGACATAGTTTTCCTGGAATTCTCGTACAAGAGCAACTATGCCAAGCGACCGAATTTCAGTGCTCAAAGCAAACACCACCGAATACCTGCAAATACCTGAGATACTAGACAGCTTGACTTTAAACGGACAACTTAAAACGTTTTACGAGAGCGAAATTGTGAAATTCTTTAAGCTTTATCACTCAAAATTATTGCTAGAGTCATTCAATCGCAAAAAATAAAGTTTACAACTAAAAGGCACAAATAACTTGTACAATATACAGTCAGCATCATTAGTTTCTGTACACCTCAGTACCTTGTCCTATTAAAGCTGGTAAGAAATTAGGACGTCCAGTTAGACAGTTAACATAATGTGACAAGGTACTGAGTTGTATATTGTGTACTGTTTGGGGACTGGTCTGCTCCAGCTTACCTCTCGAAAGTAAATACTTACTTGAGTACTTAATCGTTTCATCACTCATCAAAACAAAACTATATGACTTGGTCCAAAGTGAGCTACACATAGCAATAAGTTAGATACTGATACTGTAACTGATCTGCTGAGTTTCTTACCGGTGTCTTCTTGGTAGATATAAGTTCCGAACCGGAAGTAGAATCACTTTGCATTGTATCCAATGACGATTCAAAACTGTTACGTAACATACTTGAATAAATAAATATTTGAGTTTGAGTTTGATACGAACAAATGACGCTGACTGTACATATTCTAATATTATTAAGCTGAAGAGTTTGTTTGTTTGTTTGAATGCGCTAATCTCAGGAACTACTAATTCGAATTAAAAAATATATATTTTAGTGTTGTATAGTTCATTTATCGAGGAAGGTTTTAGGCTATATAACATCGCGGTGCGACCAGTAGGAGCGATCAAGATGTGGATTGTGGAATTTATTCGCTTCTGTCACTGATCTGTTCTTTTATTCGCAATAGATTAAAAAAAAATATATTAGACAACATGTCGAGGATTCAACCCTAACCAGTTAGTTATCCATTGTTTTAACATACCAATCCAAATACTAGTAATGAAAACGGAAAAAAAACCACAAACACTCAACGAAAAAACAATTTTGTCTGTAGACATTATTGGCAAGGGCCGTCTCACCCGGCTTTTTAAAAAATTATCAAAAAATAACGTTTTACGTCAACAAACAAAAAACACACCTATTAGTAAAGTTGGCAAAAGATTTCCAACAAAAACAATTCTATTCTCCATCCTTATTACTCTCCCCTTCAGGGACCATCAATCTTTCTCTCTCTGTTGTTATAATTAGCGCAAAAAACAACGCCTGCGCGCACGCATTCGCGGAAATGCGGAAATATGCGCGCGAGTCGCCTCGGAGCTGCGTATGCGCCGAATGTACTGTTACGGACAAAGAGGTGGAAGGAGACACGTTTTTGTCAAGTCTTGGGCTAGAGTATAATATTTTGGGTATCCTAATTAAATTAAATTAATCATAATAATTCTTCTTCTTTCAAAGATTGTTCTTTCTCCGACCTTTAAAGGTGGCTAAAACTTTATATTACGCGGTCCCAAGTCAAGCGTCATAGTATTTGATGTAGTGGATCCAGATGACAAGAACTGCTAGTCAGTCTGCAGGTGTTCTGTATACTGGCCTTCTGGAGTAGATAAAACCAACTGTTTTATTATTATTATTATCCTAATTAAATGTTAATTTAATATCTTATCCATCTTTCTGCCAAATTTCATTAAATCCAATCAGTACTTTTTGCGTGAAAGAGTAATCAATTTTCATCCAAACACCGATACATTCTTACAAACGTTCGTGCTTATAATATTACGAGCCAGCAAGACGGGAGCTGAGTGCAAGTTAATACAAATGCAGTTTTCGGCTTTTCCGTACAATATATCTACATTTCAAAGTATCACAGTTGATTAGCCAGTCTACGTCCCTATCCATAATCATGTCAAATAATTTAAGCTAATAATAATAATAACTGAATCTGCAGTGGCACATAAACCGTTAAAATTTAAAAATCCAAAGTGACCAATCACAGCACACCTGTTCAATCAACGCTTAATTTGGACGAACAAAAACTTGTCGGCTGCCAGCGGTCCGCAAATTGTCTCTCTTTTTGCGAACGCGTTGTCCCCTACTGTTACTGTTCTTTCTACGATTTTAGGATAATTAGAGTGATGGTAAGTCGATAACAAACGTATCGATAAGCATCTTTTTGGGAAAAAATAATTTAGACGGCTGACTGGTCGTTGTTGAATCAAGGGTTATGTCCTACTCCTGATTTTAAAATAGCATACAACAATTCGCAAAAATACAACATGACTGATGTACAACAAAGATCTGTTTAACGGCATTTATCAATTATTTAGAAACGGTGTGAACATCCCAATTCCAAAGTCTCAAACATCACCTCCCCCTAATAAGACCCCACAAAGTGGAATTTCATTATTTTTCAAAAGATACAATCTGCACTGTACATTGGTCAGTTTGCTTTCCAGCTATTTATGTAAACGTACATTTCAATGTTTCTTTTATTTTCTAGACATTGGCAAATTGTTATGACTTGACCAAGATAAACTTTATTAAAATGTTTTGTAGTCACGCATTTCTTACCGGTCAAGGTCTTACAGCGTAACGTTTGTATTTACCAGTAGACGAATAAGTCGTTTAGTTGACATCAAAAAGTTTTATCAACTATGTGGTGTAGCTCGTTTTATCGCTACTTTTAAAATACTACTACAAAACACGAATATTTCGTGAGTAAGCTTCCTGATTTGATATCACGTAAATGGGTTTCATATAACCTTAACCTTTATGATAAAAACTTATATGCGACTATATTTTATGCCAATTACAATTATGCAAATTGCAACTATGTGTGATTACATAAGCCTAAACTGCAATTGTGTCAAAGATATATTATGCGTAAAACAATATGCGATTTTCATTAAGGTGAACTATATTAGGAGAAAATACATTATTCAAACTAAGTCCCACGTCAATGCAATATAGTCCAATATTTATTAAAAAGCCTTCAAGTATAGGTAATTACACAATAATGTCGCATTTACGATAGACATACCATACCCCATGTAAATCTGTTTTCGTTGGCGAGTCTGTTATTATTTTATTTTATTTTATTTATTTATTAAGGACAACCAACAAATCTTACACTAATAACATGGTATTAACTTATGTTTTATACTTAAGCTAAGTGCAGATTCACTTACAGGCTGCCACGGCTGCAAGTCTATTTATTAGTGAGTGGTGACCGAGCTTGCTTTTAGACCCCTTAGACACAAATGTTATATTTTTAAACTGTTAAATCTTGTGAATATATTGACAAAATTTTACAGTGTTTCTCCGAATAATATTATATTTCATATACATTATGATAAAAAGTTAAAAAGGCCAAATATCATTTTCAAGAATAATTGTTGTTATATCGATATTGAGGACACGTTTTCTTCCCACCTCTACAAGGCTCTGCCCACTCCGGGCATCTAAATTAGATTCCTTGATCCGTCGCATCGATTACTCGAGGGCCATTAGGCTAGACTGACGGACACAGGATCATATAGGCTTAGTTTTGAAATCAAAACTAACTTGTAAGCGAATAGTCATTCTAGGGGAAAATTACAGTAACAGTAACCTAATGTACACAGCATTCATTAATATGCTTATAGATCATATTAAAATTAAAATAGCACATTGCTCTGATTCTATGGTTAGTAGCTAAAGGACTTATGTTACAGAAATCAGGAACAACGACGATTTCACAACACCGAACCCGATACAATATAGAAAAAAATCATATTGACCCAAACGGGAATCGAACTCGATACCTCAGAGATGGTGCTAAGCCAAAGTTCCGCTTGTCTGTTGACTACTCAGTTCGTACAGTTAGTTTGAGGTTTTATATTTTGAAGAGAAAACTATAAAGCTGCGCTTACTGGCGCATGCGACTGTTTTAAAACCATAGGGCTTGTTCCTATTTGCCTAAGTGCTATATCTACACCCAATCTGAGAGTCAGTCTGCTAAATCTTATTTACTCTGTCAATATGTAATAACAGACATCAATAGACTATATTATGAACTGATACAACTAACTAAACCATACAATTTGCGCAACATCGCCCATCACATCAATATTTACATACCAAAGTTTCTTATGAACATGTAATTCGCACATAAAAGCTAATGATTACACGAACAGACATGTGCTTCGCCAGGTGGAACAATAATGGAGCGAGCAAACAGTGGGCCAAGTTTGTACGTGGGTGTGAGCAAATATCGCGAAGGAAATGATAGCTCTTGGAATAATATGATCTCGGTATTGTTGAAAGATTGAACAGCGTATCTCTCGTTTATTCGAGGTATCGTTGCCAAGGAGTTTATCGGAAGATCGAAATTCGCATAAAGATAGAAAGTCGCATAAAGATAAAAAATAGTACGTAAAAATTGTATTGTTCATATATTTAATTTTTTAGTCTTGTGTCTAGATTGTAGTTGACACTCAAATATTATCTGATACAAATACAAAAGGAAACGTTCCACAACTTGGCCTACCACTCCGGCACACCGCGTCCACAACTCAACTTTTGTTTGATCTCCAGTTTGTCAGGCCCAGCTTCGCACTCGACGCGTCAAACACGTCAACAAAAGAGCTGGCTTTAAAAGCTCTCGAAAGAACTTCTGTAAGCTCCGTGCTCAACGTTAGAACAATGTTCAGGGATCAAGTCCTGACGTATTTGTTAAGACTGCCACTCTTGAGGAAGTCACTCATTAGAAGGGTTTATTTTGGTGAAGATTATATCTTCAGTCCACTTTACAAAGGCTTATGAATTAAAATTGTTTGTTCTTTCGAGCGATACGTTGCGGTTTGAGGATTCGATTCGGAGATTGAGAAGTTGACTATTTGACTTTGATATTCTATAACCAATACATTTCCGGGATTAACCCGGAATTCCGCAATTCTGGGATACGAAAAACCAGGATTGAACTAGTTTTGTCCTAATTTGACGAGGAAAAAGATAGGAATACATCCTAGTAACGTACAACTTTAAAGAGGTAAAAACATACACATGTATAAGTTATACACTGAGATCAACATTCATTTCAATACGATTTATAACTTCTCCAAAAAGCACACAGAGAATAAGCTACTATTAACGACTGAAGTCAAATACCTCTTATGCTACTTTTATTACAGAAAATTTATTAATTTTAAAGAACATATATATTTTTTTCAAAATAATAATTGTATGTAGTAATGTGAGTAGGTGAACACTATTAAAAAAAAATATAAACCAGCAAAGAAGATCAAGTCATCGAAATCCCTGCACCCAACACCTAGCTTATTTACTAACTGATTCGAAGGAACTGGGGAAATAGCCGGATCCAAACCTCCACATTTGAAATCAAGATTCTCACTTCACTCGATAACGATTTATCGCTTGAACTGTAGCAGCCCGACTGGTGAAAATACTTCCACCTTACATAAGACAGCAGCCAAATAACAATCACTTCTGTGTTGTTGTGTTCCTGCGTGTGAGTAAGGATTCCAGAGTTCCTCGGGGGTACTACATTAGAAGTAGGGGTCAAGCCTTCAAGGTAACGACCAGAACAGCATAGTAAAAAAAAGGACCTCATTACAACGTAACACCAGGTGGGATGAGACCAACCCGCATCTAACGCACTGAACTTTTGAATTGAATTATCGATTTTGACATTTGTCACGAGCGCGATAAAAATTACTCCCGTGACCCATTTCAGGCTGCAAAGAAGAAACAGCATTCGAACGAAGGCACGTGTCATGCTAATATTTAAACAAGATTTTAAGGGGGGATCTCAAATTTCACGGCCAGACCTTTCCCCGTCGTCCCAAAACTTTGCTTATTCCAGTCACCAACGAATTTAAAGAAGCGATCTTCGTTAATCATTCAAGAGTCGTTCTCAGTTCTGCCGTCCATTAGCACCAAATAAGCGTGGGCAGGGTGCTAACGTTCAAGTATTACGTAACGCAATTTGGGGGGGTTTTGTATAACTTTAAAAGGGAAGGGGGTTCCAAAAATGGAATGTCTGACATTTTTTTATCTCGTAACTTGGCAGTCGTTTATGTTTTCGGAGAATTTCTTCGATTTACTCGTGTGAACGCAATTTAATAAAACCAGCAACCAATCAGAACTGGCGGTCATGTGTTTCGCGTATCATCACGTCACGTCTTCCGCGAGAGTCAACAGTGGACCGCTAGACGCCGATTTGCTCAATATCGGAGCAAAAAGAAGGATGTGGTTTCTGCCTACCCCTTTTGGTGTGAAAAATGCGTGGCAGTATTTATAATATACATAGTTTTTGTTCAGTTTTGTCAGTATTCGTTAGATAAATTTTATATGGTAGATATAACATACACCGTTATGGTACCAGGACAGGACTGGTTTACTTCAGCATATCTGAAAATGATATACCTACTTGATTACTTGATACTACACTCGAAACCTAAGCTGTATGATTTGGTCCTAAGTAGTTTACGCATAGCAATAAGTCAGATTTTGGTACTGCCACATATCTTCTACAGTTTCTCGTCGGTAACTTTACAGTAGAAATACGTTCCGAGTCGGTAACAGAGTTACTTTGCATTGTATTCAATGACGGTTCAAAGGTTATGTTAAAATCTACAAGAATATAAATATTTTGAAAGAATACTGGGCGAAAGTGGTCCGTGAACAAATAGCGATATTATATAATATTTATGTAGGGATACCTCAACTACACCCGTGTGTGAAAAGTCATTAAAACTAACCTGGCAGTTTCTTAAAAAAAATATTTAAATTTATTTTTATAATTTTGCAAAAACTCTGATTCATTCACTTTAATACCAATTATGAAGTATTTGCGACACGTCATAGCCCCCTATAGGTCAACAATATTTTGATTTTTGACCTCCTTGCTGTCTTACAGTATACTATTTTATTTATTATTTTATTTAAAAACTTTATTGCACAAAAGAAGTACAAAAGGTGGACTTAATGCTAAGAACATTCTCTACCAGTCAACCGTTGTGTCTTGCAGACAGATAGTTCGTGTATGGGTGCGGTAACAGTAAAAATGTGAGTATGGCTTACAACAAAATTAATTATAATAAATAGCAGAAAATTCAACACGAGTACTACTTTGGTCTGACGTTTAGAAGTATACTTTTTTCTTCTTCTTTGTTAATTTTTAAATTGTGTCTTCTTTCGTAAATTGTTAGAGAACTAGTTCGTTAGACCGCAAAGGCACAATAGCGCGGCTCTCCATCCATTTCTGTCCCAGTAGGGTGCTCCAAGGGCGTCAAGGGCCACGGGTTTGCGGTCAAGGTCTTTCTAATTGCAGCCCTTCGCGAAGCTGCCTGCGACAATTGTATGACGCCTTCCCTTGACTAGATCATTGAGGCGTGATGTCGGTCTATTTTAACGTATCATATAAAAGTGAAATACCAGGGGCTGAATAATAACGAAACCTCAGAAACTAAAACAGTAACTAACTTGAAATTTGGCAGGTAGGTTAGATTTTACGAAAGTCCACAGATAACCTCAGAATGTCCATTTAAACGTTAGACACAATTGAATTTCTATTGTGTCTAGTTTTCTAGTTCTTACGGCCTTTAGGGGGTAAATTGGGGGAGGGGTTTAAGTTTGTATGAAACTCCTAGTTTTTTAACGAGAACAACCAATCAACATCCAGACCCGTGACAATATCGAAAAGTTCGTTTATTATTTTGACCTGACCGGGAATCGGGACCTAGCTTGCCTCTCGGCTACGGAGGCCATCATGCTGGAACAAAAATATTACGTATTGCCCATTAAGAACATTCAAGCCATAAATGGGAAAATCAAAATATACCTCCCTCTCTCGTTTCTCCATCCAGTCTCTAGTCTATTGTCATCTAATCTCAATTACCTACATGCGATGTGTCCAATTAAACAGCTATCGGGTTGGACGCCCGCGCCTTCCTGCCGATATGACGGCATATTATATATATTAGACTGTCACCTCTACATAGACTTACGTTGAGATATAGCACTGTCTGATATACTACAGCGGCTGTTGCCCGCGTATTCGACGTTTAAATTTGTGATAAAGACTATCCTGGATGATATTCTAGTATCTAATTTGTCTAGCCACCGAAATTTCATTGAAATCCATGCAGTAGATTGCTTGTACTACAAATAGGGCTGTATACATCATTTACTTTGTAAAGTGAAATACCCTCTCTAACATAAAATAATTAAATGTAATTAAAGATGACGCCTCCCCCCCCCCCCCTTGGGTGTTGACTGAAACCAGACGCAAGCGCACAGAAAAATTAACAGAAATTAGTTTTACAGACATAATTAAGTACAATTTAGGCGGTCTTATTGCTAGAAAGCAATCTCTTCCAGACAACCTTTAGGTAGAGGAAATAGTAGATATTGAGAAACGGGTGCGGCCGTGCAAAATATTTATTGAGAAAACATTAACAGGAAATATAAATGCCATAATATGATAAGTACAAAAAAAAACATAAAAATAATAACACAAATAAATAAATAAAAATACATACATAAATATATATCAATAAATATATACATATCCATAAAGTATTTCCTGTTCAAACAAACATATAGAATAAACATATGAAATCAGATTAAATACCAACAAATGCTTAGCTTTATTTAAATACCTTGATAAAGAAGTTCGCGTTTAGTTAAGAAAAAAAAAATGCGCCAGACAATCACACCAATCACCTGGTCTTAAACTAAGGTTTTCCCTTGTACTATGAGCACCAGACGACGATTACTAACTGGAAGCGTCAACCCAGCACACCCAGACCTAAGTCAATTTAGAAAAGTTTGTTTTCCAAATTGACTCGACCGGGAATCGAACCCGGGACCTTTCGCGCTTTGGCCGCCTACCTTAGCCACTGCCCCACCGAGGTCGTCACAAGAGAAAGAAGGAAAGTTAAACAGGATAACAGCTAGTATAATTAAAGTCAATAATTCAGTGTGATCAACAATTTTTTACCATACTTTTCGTCGCAATAGCTCCGTACCAGATCATCGTCCTTCCAAGGGTTGCTTTATAAATAAAATTCGCCTGTGTTCGGTCAACTGAACCGTTGTGACGGGCCGGAGATTGGTTAAACGTGTGGGCTGAAAGCATTTTTGAACTCCGAAAACGATACCTTTGGCGAAAGGTAGAGGGCATGTAATATAAAATTTAAGAATTTCGCGTTCCATTTTAAACATTTGAAACAAGTTAACAGGTCAAAACGCGACAATATTTTTTAGTAGTTAATAAGAAATACTTACTCTTCGTTTTAACATATTAACTTGTTTTAAATAGACATGTATAATGTCACACTCTTTTGATGAATACCAAAAGTTGAAAAATTATTGCATATGAGACATCTTGCTTAATTAGCGGCTGCTAATAAGGATCCTATTTTAAGTTTATACGAGTATATTGATCATGACATCTCCTAGTATATAAGCCTTTTATGAGAAACTAGCTGTGCCCGCGACTTCGTTCGCGTGGACTACACCCTTTTATGGTCGGTTTTACCCCTTTCTCCCCTAATATTCGAAACAAAAAGTAGTAACTATAATTTAATCCAAGTTTCGAGCTATATTTGTGCCAAATTTCATATCTCTAACTTCAAAAATAAACATTTTTCCATATAAACTTCTAAAGGTGGTATTACCCCCCTCCCCCCCTTATTTTCTAATAAAAAGTAGCCTATGTCCGTTCTTGAGATTCAACGTATACCTATACCAAATTTCATCAAAATCAGTTGTGAGGTTTAAGCAGGAAAGCGTAACAGACACACAGACAGACAGACAGACAGACAGACAGACAGACAGAGTTACTTTCGCATTTATAATATTAGTAGGGAAGTAGGGATTTGTGCTTGTGCAATTTGTTTGGTTGTTTCTCCCCATTCCTAACGGCAATGTTACTGAATATTCTAGTCTATATCGAAATACAATGTTCGGAACATTGTATTCCGTATCAGACCGATACCCGCCGATCGGATGCCCGGCTGCAAACTACATTATACAACGAGTGAGGCAGCAGACTAACGCTCCGATGTAACGCATTAGTCAATGTGGCGCCACTAGATAAGCGACTAACATCCTTCCTCAATGAATACCAGTTTAGTTGTTAAAATACCGCGTGGATCCCGAATCGAACAAAGTATGATTCAGATTTTCGAACTAAATTACGGTTTACGATCAAATCCATCAATCAACAGCCTTAGTCCGCCAACTGCGGTACGTATCCTCCTTTAATGAGCTCCATTTTCTATTCCGTGCTTCCCTCATCCAGCCCTTGCCATCAGTTCTTCCAAGGTCATCAGCCCAACGGCTTGCTTGGCGTCCTACACTAGTTTACCTAAACGCAGTTTCGAACCGTTAACCTATTTAATACTGTTTAAAATGGATCGCGAAAGTCTATAAGACTCACTCGTCCGTTCCATCGCTTGTCGGTTCTACGGCATAACCAGCTGACTACCACTTTATCGAACTAATCGTTTGGACTATGTCGACAAAATTTCATCCTTCGACTTATATGATCATTTCATACACTTTATATGTCGAGATAATAATACCGGGTTCCAATATTTGAAAAACGTTCCCTTCTAGTTACGAATAGTAACAAATTATACGAAGCGTAATATAAAACCGACCGACAGACGACTGATGACAGCTGTATGGAGAGGTATTATTTAACGACTCGTAGTCAGATGGAGTAAACGGATAGTCTTTTTTGACACATTACGGATTGTAAAATATTGGAATCGCGCATAAGGCAAATTCTTTTGTTACGATAGCTTGATTATAATGATGCCAGGCTGAGCTTTGCAGACTTAAAGTGAGCTGATACGGATAGCATTTATTGAGTGAGCCTTAAGACTATATAACATACTGCAATCAACAAAGCAAAAAATCAGTAGACATGTGGAATGAACGGAAATAGTACGCGTACGAAGCCACAGCACACAAGCTAGTATAGGAAAAAATCCAGCTCCAGCTGTCGACCGTAAGCGTTAACACTTAAAACGCTAATCCCCTGGCCCAAATCTCACCCCTACACCGCATGCCCTTGGGCACGCCCTCAGTAAAAATCTGAGACTTGCCCTACGACGCAGACGTCACCGAGCACGTTATTATATTGGTGCCCAAACATGGGCACGGCGTTATAAATTAACATCAAGTGACGGTTGCCATACTCGCCTAGTCGATGCACGCCGGTAGCTGGCGTTCAGCCTTTGCGGCACGCAATGTGTTAAATGAATTTAGGACATTTCAAATTACTAATATATTCGTTTAAGAAATGAGTAAATGTATAATAGAAAGAATTGACTTCCTTAAAATTTGGTTTATGTTACTTTAGTATTTTTCGAGATTTTCAGAGATGACCGCATCCGAATGACTCACTTGTCAGTCAAATTATAAGCTTTATTTAGCAATTAGATAAATCAAACAATGTGCTCATTCTACAATATATAAATATCGGACAACATCACATACGTTCTAATTCTGTAAAAAACTAAAGCACTTGTGAAATAAATCAGAAAAAACGACGGCATTACAAAACCTAGATCCGGGGAAGTAGAGAAAAGTTCGTTTCAAATATCGACACGAACGGGAATTGAACCCGGGACTGCAGGGCATATGTCTCACCTCTGGCACTTGACCATCAGGGTTGTCACCAAGTGCATAAGGCAAAAAAAATATTTAGGGAAATGCAATTTGTCTTTGATGAAAACTAGGGAATTATTCGAAACTCCTTATTATTTCTCATGAATGTTAACTAACTTTTACAATTGAGACAATGCTTTGCCAATGAACACCTTATTCCATAAATTAAACTCACGCCTCACAGATGAATACTAATTATAATAGCCTGAATGTTCACATTAGATTTTGAAATACCTTAAAATACTCAATCAATATTAAAAGATAAATGGATATATTCATTGCACACAACATTTACGGAATTTAGGAAGCCTTATCGCTACAAAAAGATATTTACCAGACAACGTGATGAGGAAAGTGTACATTGAGATATTAATTTTTGAAAATTATATTCAAAATACCATAACGCCATTGCACTGGAGTATGCTATAATGCATATGTATGTAATATACATACGAATCTTTATCTCAAACAACTTTATCGATTTAAGCGTAAAATAACTGTCTCCATACACATTGTAAAGATTAACATATTTAAAACAACACAGTTTACCTGTTATTATACTAGTAATAAGTTACTCTTTTAATAGGCATCATTATGCCATAAAGCAATATCAATTTTATCAAACATAGATCTTAATATTTCAACTCCAATTTCGTCTTTAAAAACAATACTAAAGGATCCACATTCGTTTAGCTTAATAAATGCAGCGAATGAAGATCCGGAGCAAACACAAGTTTGATAGAGGCAATTGAACCTCCAGATACAATTGAACTTTTAATTCGAATACGTCATACAAACCGACTGATATTAGTACGGAGAGTAGTACATCAAGGTAAACATTTGGAGCTCTATTTTAGTTCTTAGGCCAACGCCATAAGGACGATACGAATGACAATGTGCGTATTCTGACGTGCTTTCGACCGTGCAATGGAACTAAATAGGCTTCCTTTAACCAAATAGCAGCCCGCCCATATGACATAGCTTGCGGTGGCCCGCGACTTCGTACGCGCGGAGTAAGTTATTAGAACTAAAAATAATAGTTTAAACAATTGAAAAACTTAAAAAACAAACATACAAAAATAGGTACAAATCTTTTCTCTTTATAATATTAGTATAGATAGTATAGAAGTATAGATATAAATAAATTGTGTCAAATGTGTTAAATTTGAATTTGAATAAGTTAACGGTTCAAGTTATTTTTTTCTTTTTAGGGCATTTAAATAAAAGCTTGTTTTTAAAAAGGTTTTTACTTAATTTTTTTCAAATCGATCCAGTTTTTCTTGAGAAGTCTGTAAGACTTGCAGAATATTTCCCGAATATCGCAACGCAACATCGGTATTTCCGGGCACATCGCACATCGCATCACACACAACTGTGGAGTCTTAGATGAAACTAAAGTTAATGCTGTGAATTTCACAGCACACAACACTTACGGAATATTACTTATTGCTACCTATTCATTATTATACATTTTGTTGTAATTATTTTAATGTATTGCTATTTAGTCTTATTTATTTTGTTGTAATCCATACTCACATTTTTACTCGTTACCGCACCCATAAACGAACTATCTACATGACCCAGCGGTTGACTGGTAGAGAATGATCCTAGCATTAAGACCGCTTTTCGTACTTTTTTTTGTGAAATAAAGTTTTTAAATAAATAAAATGTATCCATCCACAAATATACAACAAGCTACAACCATCTGTGAACCAACGCTAACTTCGCCTTATTAAAATAAACGACATTGGATACTTGGAACTGTTTCCAGAATTTTCACGGGCAACGAAATCGAAACTTCGAATTAACAGGAGCTGAATTTCGCGAAATCCACTTACAAATAAATAGAATACAACCCAATACTGTAATGCCTCCAGCCCTACCTTCTCTATAACAGGATTACGGGAACGCAATACCAAATATTTCGTACCCGTTGTCAAACAAAATTGGTGTTTGAAACTTAGGATAAAGGTCCGTTTTCCGGTGGTCACAGTCCACCCCCGAAATGCGACAAAGTCAGAGATTGCAAACAGTTGGTAGACGTTGCAACGCCGGAGCATGACGAGGTACTAAAATATGCAACATTTAATTTAATAGCGAGTTTCGTACATAATGACGATCTTAAAAGTGTTGATAATAAATCTCTTGGCATGAATCGTGTACGACACGGCTTGAAACAGAGATTGTCAGAGTAGCGATTAAAGTTAAATAAAAAAGGATTAATATACTTTTATGCCTTTCAATTTTGTATTTTTTATGGCCGTGATTTGCTTACAACTAAAAGGCCTAATTTTATGAAATTAAAAATAGATACCAACATTTCAAAACTAACCCTAATGGATTTTTTCAAAATGTTTATGAGAACAAATTTGAAGTACAACGTATCAAAAAAAACAAAATCGGACGTCTCTCCTCCACTAATCATTCACACATTACCATCAATGAGTGACAAATCAATGATCCTCTGTTTTCCGACCCGTAGTGGTGATATTTCTGTTTCAAAATTCTATGGCACCAATGTTTGTATAATTCGATACCAACCAAACAAAATCATTAAATTTCATATTAAAATATACTAGCAGATTTGAGACGCTCCTCTGTTTTTTCGTCTTTAATAAAAATACCGTTGCTTTGCAATTCTATTAATAAACATCACGGAAGGAACCAACGAGGCCATCAAATGAACCAATAAATAAACACCGTTGAACAAAGGATGTTATGAGAAGCGTCAACGCAAATCGTCAGGTCTAAATTAGCACCACTAATCATATACGCATATCAATTACTAGCGACCCGCCCCGGCTTCGCCCGGGTGCAATGCTGATACTAAATACACTACAGAAAAACTGTGATGTTACTATACATATAAACTTTCCTCTTAAATCACTCTTTCTATTTAAAAAAACCGCATCAAAATCCGTAGCTTAGTTTTTTTTTTTTCAATTCTAATTCAATATTCTTTTATTCATGTAAATTACACCAGTAATATTTATGAAACGTCTATATAATGCAAATGACGCTACCTCCGGTTCGGAACCTATAACTTACAGAGAAGATCCCGGCAGGAAACTCTGTCGTTCATATTACAAATATAGCTGAACTTATAACTAATTTTGCACTAAGACGTGTAGTAATTAGATAAAATAATGTAGTCAATTGTATAAAATAATTAATTGATTCAAAGTAGTAAGAACAATTTAAAAAAAAATATATATTTAAATTAAACAAACTGTAGGTCCTATTGTACATTGTGCTTAATAAGAATTTTGCCAACTTGTGAGTATTTGTCAACATAAAGAAATAAAATATTAAAAATTTAAAAAATTGAACCGTACATAGGGATATAGGGAAAGAAAAAGCGACTTTGTTTTATACTATGCAGTGATAATATTCAGTAAGAAGACTAGTTCATAAGTAATATTTGTTGTGTTGATTTGCGTGCACCAACGGCTGCGCTAATGTGAAATGCCAATATTGTTACTAAAATATAAACCCTAAATTGTTTAAGCGGAATTTGGCAGAATATTACGGAACTCGCGTTTTCTGCGTGCGATAAAAGCCATTTGTGAATGATGTAACGAATACCAGAGTAGCGTAGTCCAGGCATAGATTTGTTTTTTTTTAACACTCTATCAAATTTCGCTTGAGACAAGCTAATGCCCGCGACTTTATGCCCAGAATTTCGGGATTTCCGGATCCTTTATGTAAGTCCAATATCTCAGCAATCTATGTATCAACATTTATTCAAATCTATTGAGTAGTTTTTGTGTGAAAGAATATCAAATATCGTCATGTGAAGTGATGTGATGTGTTTAGACATAAATCATACCACATCCGAATAATTTGGATGTCGTTAACAGTTTGACGAACTGAAAAAATTACAACCTACTCGCCTCGTTGCAAAGCAAATTAAAATGTGCAATAATCATATAGATGCTGACTTTTATCTTTTCCTTTATTCTAGTTATATCACTATTCTAATAATCAGAAAAAGATGAGTCCAAGAGGGTCTATCAATAAATTGTTTACAAAGTATCTAGGTAACACAAAATGTTTGTCACCTCTGCCCTGTACAGAGTACATAAAAGTATATCTGGTGGAGCGGGGAATGCCGGTGAGGGACCACGGCATACGTAGCAACAACAGACTACGTAAACATATACCGGTTAATTTACTCATTATATAACCTTCTAATTTGACGACCTCTGTAGCCGAAAGGCAAGCGTGCTATACTTTGGCGTCTCATAATCTCTGAGGTCCCGGGTCCGATCCCCGGTCGGGTCAATATGAACTTTTCTGTATTGTCTAGGGTCTGGGTGTGGTGGTACCGTCTTTGTTTCTGATTTCTGTAACACAAGTGCTTTAGCTACTTACCTACCACAGAATCAGAGCAATGTATGTGATGTTGTCCAATATTTATTTATTTATTATTTAATTATATAAGTTCTAGCTTTTGTCCGCGACTTCGTTCGCGTTATTTCAGGATAAAATGTATCCTATGTGTATCTCATCAATCTTTCTACAAAATTCAGCCAAATCCATCAAACGTAAAGATACAAACATCGATACATACTCGCAAACTTTCGACCACAACCTACCGAATTACCTAGGTATAATGTAAAATTGTAACAATTGTTGGCAAACCTAAATAAATAAATAAAAATAAAATTAACAGGAGTGGACATCACATATATTGATCTTATTCTGTGGTAACTAGCTAAAGCACTTGTGTTATACAAAATCAGAAACCACGACCGTAAGAAAACACCCCGAAAGACTGAACAGATTAAGATAATTTTTTGTAGCAACCAATCAAAAGCTAGATTAACACATAAGATATTTTTGTCTCGATAAAAAGCGACCGAAGTCGCTGGCAACAAGTAGTATCGTATTTTTTTCATTATAAATGTCACCGTTAGATTACAATCTATCTTGTGAGATTGTAAACTTTCGAAGGATTGTGAACTGTGACATATGATTGCAATTTTTGTCAACTGTTCGATAGCTTATCCTGATTGGTCGGTCTTATTTTAACAGCGACCAATCGCGATTATGTTCCCGAAGAGTTAAGAATGAAATGAAAGATAAGTATCTATCAATTAAACAAATTCTTCAAGTATTTATGTATAATGTATAATCTTACTGTGGCATATATATATATACCAGTGTTAAGTAGTAGGAAATTTTTTTCAAAAATACTTTATCAATTTGCGTATTTGAATTAAATTCTGAAGCGCAAGTTACACAATTCAACTCGAAAGACATTTAGCCTTGACCAGCGCTTTGATAAACAGTCGTAAAATATAACATTTTTACTATCTACACCACAATATTATCAAGAGGTCAAGTTTGTAACATTGTAGGAAGTAATTTCTGGAACTACTGAAAATTATTTCACCATAAACATACTGAACACTTCAGCTGTTCTTTACAGTTTGACGAACTGAAATAAATTCTACTCGATTCTCACATCCATTGTATCGGTTAAGTCGTTTGTTTCCGTTGACCATTTACTATCGACAGACATAAATCATACATCTGAAGGTTATTACAACCAAATCAACTCCTCCACATTTCCAAGTAGACAGAACAAACATTTGTCGGCACTAAATCAATATTCAAGTGTTCATTGATAGACAGTACCTATTGCATGTTCACCTAACATTACCGCGGCCAGATTTTATTGTCAATTTCAATTTTATACATTCATCGATCATGCATGAAGTAGTTACGTTTAGTAATAAATTCTATACTTCACGGCCAGACTAGAGATTGTTACTAGAAAACGTTTAGACTGTGCTAAAATAAAAAATAAACTGATACATATAAGTATTCATTAAAAACAGTTTATGATTTTATTTTAGCTAATGCAGGTCAATGTAAAAGAAGTATTTATTCATATGCTATCCTTTTTAGGGTTCCGTGTCAAATGGAAACAAAGCTGAACCCTTATAGGGCCACTTTGTTGTCCGTCTGTCTATTGACACTCTTTTTCTGAAGACGCATGGAGATATCAACTATATCAAGCTAAAATTTATATTAAATACATTAAATATTTTTATAATTTAAATCTACACACACTTTACCTTTCGTAACGAATTGAGGTATTAAATTGGAATTAAATCTTTAGATTTGAACGGAACCCATCGGTTGGCGAGTCCTACTCCCACTTGATCGGTTTTTTGACTCATTTGATCATATTTCTGGTACATTTTTATTAATTTAATTTCTTATTGATAAACATGTTTACATTCCAGTATATAAAACGTAATCTGATATATGATATTATACTAAAATAATCGACTAAACAAAAACAAAAAAAAACACATCTAATAATTCCAGATTAAAAAATCGATAAGCGACAAAACCAACACGGCACTATACTTAACCATTTTGTATCACACAATCTCACTCATAAAACCACAATGTCAGCTCACCATCTAACTTTAACGATAACCGGCCAGTTAACTGTCATTCGCAACCAGCTAACAACATTTAAACGACATTCAAGGTTAAAGTTAGATAAAGCAATCGACATTTTAAAAATTAATACGATTATAAAACGATTTAACACAACACCGCACTATCAAAACCAAATTTCGATAATTTATTACGATTAAAGTGAGCGATTTAACTTCAAAAATGTTGGCATGTTATTCACAAGATCGCACTCAAAAATCACGCATAAAATTTACCTACTCAAAACTTTTACACATTAAAACGTATTATTTGACTTATGACACTTGTTTCAAGACGCAGAACTGCAATTTTCACTGGGTCGCAATTAAAAAAAAACTTGTTTTAATTCTACAACCAAAAGATTTTTGTTTTGTTTACGTAACGTAATTAAAACAATGTTTTAGACGTACGTTTGACGTATGTTTTAAAGCGCGCGCGGTGGCGAGGCGACGTGCATCCGTCCCCGAGCCCAAGCGATCACTTCAGCGGCGCGAGCTTACAGCTTTCAGCGGGCGACTAAAGCGAGAGCAACAGTGCGCGCGAGCTTACAGCGAGCGAGCTTTCGTAGTCATAGCGGCGGAGTAGCTGAGCTTTCGTAGCATTGTCGTAGTTAGTTTGGATTGCGTGTATACGTGTTTATGTTTTCTAAGATAACTAGTTTATCATATTTATTTATTTAAACTTTATTGTGCATATAAATTTTAAGACTTTCGCGTTCCATTTTAAACATTTAAAATAATTTAACGGGTCAAAACGCGGCACCATTTTTATTTAGCAGTTAAAATCTTCTCGACCGATCGCCACTACCATACTAGGATAGTACGTGAAGCTATTGAAATCAAAAAGTAAAAAAAAATCAATAGAGAAGACGGATTTAAGTTATCATCAGCATGGAATCCAGTGATTAAGGCCCAATACGAAGAGAATTAGCGAAACTTCATGTATTTCTGTTCACTACAACGACGACCTCAAGTAATTCTAAGCATTAAATCACTTTTTGTACGTTTATTCAGATATTTTACAAGGTCGCCGCCTTCTTGAAATTTTAAAATAAATGAATATATAAAAATTATACCGTTTTTAAAAAATGTTCAAAAATGATTTCTTCAAATTATTTTTCTTCCAAAACTCTGTAAATATATATTTAGAAAACAATATTTTTACTAAAAAATTTTAGGATTGTGATTCCAAAGGTCGCCGCCTTCTTCGTTTTTTATACAATCTATTAGTTATTAAAATAATTCATTTTAAACACAAACGCCTGATTAAATTGCATAATTCTTAGATATGAAAGTTTGCCGTTCAGGTGCTTCGATGTGTAGTGTTGACAGGTGACGGCAGTTAGTTGTCTATTTTGAAAATAGTAAATAAATTGGTTTACACGCGTAGTCTTTACGCAGCTCGAATTGCGCAAATTCCATTTTGAGATTATATTTTTTGTAAAATACTTTTTTGTTGGGAGGCTGCTTAGGCTGCATTTTTAGGGTTCCGTAGTCGACTAGGAACCCTTATAGTTTCGCCATGTCTGTCTATCTGTCTGTCCGTCCGAGGATAATCTCAGAAACCGTTTGCACTAGAAAGATGAAATTTGGTACAAATATGTATATTAATCAAGTCAACAAAGTGCAAAAATAAAAAATAAAAAAATGTTTTTTAGGGTACCCCCTCTACACGTAAATTGGGGTGTGACTTTTTTTTTATTTCAATCCCAACATGTGATATATCGTTGGACAGGTATTTAAAAATGAACAGGGGTTTCCTAAGATCATTTTTGATATTTTTAATATTTTGGGAAATAATCGCTGCAAAAGAAAATAAAATTGTGTCCCCCCCCCCCTCTCTAACTTTTGAACCATAAGTCAAAAAGTATGAAAAAAATCTGGAATATAGAACTGCATAAAGGCTTTCTAGGAAAATTATTTTGAACCTGATGGGTTTAATCGTTTTTGAAATTTTTGAAAAAATATTTTTTTAACTAAAGTTGTAATTTAAGGATACTTAAGTATTGTGATGCTTTGAAAACTACGGAACCCTACACTGAGCGTGGACCGACACACTTTTGGCCGGTTTTACTTATTTACAATAGCCAAACTGATCATTTATACGTTTCTAGGCAAGTGAGAAACTCAAAAATGCAAATCGTCGACGCGCGTGCAATACCGCGTATGTAGCATTTGCCATAAAGATTAAAGTGGTCTGTTATTTCATATTATTTCAATCTAAATTAGAACTTACGGGAAAATGTCATTACGCGGTATTGAACGCGCGTCGACGAAATATCACAACCGAATCGGAAAATAATGAATAGAGTAAGTGCAATCACAGAGACGGCAAATAATGTCATACACTGTCATAGGGGTATGATTGACCGCTTGGAGTCTAGTAAGAATTAATACACTCAGGACCTTACCCCCACTATGGAGAAAACAGAATAAAGTTTTTAATTTTTAATTTTTGCAATTTTTACAACGACATTTTGTAAGACTCACAAGTACAATCATTTCAAAGTATGTACGTGAAGTTATTTTTCGTACGATGCACCTATTAAGAAAATGTGGTCGCATGTGGCTAAAAGCCAATCATAATCTTCATTAGGCATCTGAGATGGAATTGACCGATCATGATCGCCATGTATACCTGACGGTAGCAAGTTTGATGTCTTGAGAGCAGAAGACCTCTGAATTTAGCTTACTGAATGCCGCGACTGCAGCACTAATTCTGCTTATTATTTCAGCATCGAGGTTGCACTTGGGTGTTATTGTACTCCCAGGTAGTGGAATTTGTCAACCCGCTTCAACTAGTCCTCACCAAGTCTTCATTTCAGTGTCTCGCGACCATTAACGTCCTTCGACAGCCATTCCTCTTTTTGATACTTATTTTTAGTCCAAATTTTTGGCAAGACGGTGAAAATCCGACATGATTTGCTGCAGGGTTTTGGGGATTCTGCCACGAAACAAAGGTCATCTACGTACAAGATCTCATTAATCATAGCGTGTGTAACACGTTCGTGCAAGCCCTGAGTGCGGAACCGGATGCGAAAACCTTTCGAAGAAGTCCTTGAGACATCCCTGACATCCAATGCAAAATACAGCGCGGATAGTGTAGGCTAGTACATACCCTTGCTTCATACCACAGGTGACGGGGAAAAAAGTCGAGACTATTCGTCGTTGACAGAACTGCTCCGTGCATCATAGCTTCCCTAGCACCTTCTAGAGAGCTTTCCGGGGCACGCCATCGAGAGCCTTCTCGAGGTCAACTCTTTTCTTGAAGATGACGCACTGAAAAATTAGCTTTGCACGTGCCCCGATCAGGCCAAAACCAAATTGGATTTCAGGCAGGTGCTCTTCGGTGTGGTTTAGGAGTACTCTGGCAAAGATTTTCCCAGGGGCTGATAATAGTAAAATACCCCGGTAAGAGGTGCAATCGATCAATGCGAGAAACTGTAAAAATGCTAGGACTTGGTCTTTTTCCCACAAAGTACAAAAAGGCTCCATATAGCCGAATGAAACCCGTCACCACCGGATTTAAGTAGTTGCTCTCCCGGTATCAAGTTGATACCAACCACGCGCTATTTTAGTTGTTAACTGACCGCAAGAACAATCTCAGCAAGTGTCAGCGGCTTATCCAGCTTAGCTAGAGTGGGGAGTTCAGATATCAACAGAACATATTCAAAGTCAAGAGACCAGCGCACGTTGAGTAGAGCGTTGAAGTGTCCCATCCATTACTCGAGCACTTTCTCCTTTGTTTTGAGAAGTCCTTCACCATTCGATGGTTTCAAAGGAGCTTTTGAAAAGGGGATCGTGCTAATCAACTTTCGAACCTCACTGTAAAACACCCCAAGCTAGTTTGTGTCAGGAAACCACTGCATGTAGTGAGCTTTGTCTTGCCACCACCGATCCTTTCCCAAGATAGTCGACGAAACTTCAGGTTACTCTCGTCGTATTTCCACAACACTTTCAGGGTGAATTGCTCTGCTTTGTCGATTGCGCTAACTATGACTTTATCGTTTTCAACAAACCAATTTTCATGTTTTTGGTTGTTAGCCCTTGAGTGAATTTAGCCGTGTCTAAGATATGAGAAGATATAGCCAACCAGCTCTTTTCGATATCACTGCTCTCAGGGCTTACAGACGGTTAACTGATTGTTAGCGCTTCAGCATATGTCTTCATTGTCTCATGATTCATAAGCCTAATACCGTTTAAACATGCAGACTTGGATGGACCGGATCTGCGAGGACGCCGGAAGCAAAGACGTAGTTTTATAACGTCAAGTCTGTGGTCAGTCTAGCAGTGACCACCACGCATCCCGCGGGTGATTAGGACTTGGGAAACGTCTTTTTGCCGTACTTTCGCATAGTCTATTAGATACTAATATTTGGGCCTTGGGTGCTCCATGTAGTTTTATGCTTCGCGGGGAGGCTGAACAAAGTGTTTGTAATAGCAAGAATTTGTGCACATAAATTGAGCAGTAGCTGACCATTCTAGTTCATGTTACCCACTCCGTTTCTGCCTTAGATTTTAAGCCAGCCTTCATAGTCTTGAGCCATTTTGGCGCCCAACAAGAGTACCAGCTCGATTGGACGTACACTCTTGATACTGCGCGCTAATTCTTCGGAGAATTGCTAAGTACCCGAGAACAATTGCGGTTTTCCGTTCTGGATAGGTGTTGGAGTTGTGATCAAGTAGGGTTAGCACGTTCTACGCGCCTGAAGTCATATTAGGTGATTTTAAAAACCGTATTTTATTGCATCGTCGACTACGAGTGAAACGATGCGGAGGCAGCCGCGGTAACTACCATCCGTGTGGGTTAGGGTGAACATTTCTTTAGGGCATCTTTTCTAGCCCCCTCCCCGGCTGAGCAGGCAAAGCAGTACCCCCTTAAACAGGCCACCTTTGTCACTAAGGTGCTGCCGAATCCTCTTTACCTCCCCGGTGTAGAGTGAAAGCGACCACGATGTACCAACTACACCCCCAGAGCCGTCCAAGTGCAAGCCTCGGACAAAGCCCAGTCTGTATGAAACTGGACCTCTGCCCTATCAGCTTGCCCTATGCTTATCAGCGTGGACTGCCTTTACCGCCGAGTTAGACTTTGTACACAAAGCAGGAGGTTCCACCGCAAGACCTGCCAACCGAAGCATGCAGGATTCCTCATCGGGTTTAGCTCACAAGCCGACGTAATAAGCCGGGGTGTGATCGTTGTGTGTACCACAGCTACTTGGAGCCACCGATGAGGATGCGTGTACCGGCTGCAGTTCTGCACTTCATGTACACAACCTTTTGAAAGGTCGGTTAGCATACACGCTTCAAACGCTCAATTACACCCCATATATCGATGGCCCCAAGGAATAAACGTGCAAGAGCTCTTGCCCAAAAATTTTTTTTCGTTTTTATGGCATAGAATTTTTTTTTTGTAAATTTTGGACTTAAAATAAGACTTTTATAGCACAAAATTCGTTTATTGTAGGGAAATTAAATTTCTTCATATAACATGAATAACAAAACATGCGTCTATTGAATCTAATTGTTTCTTTGAGTACACCAAAATAAACGTATTAAATCAATCTGCCGCTTGTGTCTAACCTTTCCTTTGGGTAATAACTCCTACACAAAAAAAAGACACGATTATTCGTGTAAAAATGGAAGCTACTTTTATTAGTTATGCTTCATTACAGATCGCAAAAATTTTAATACAGCTATCCTAATGTAGAATTATTATCTTGTACTAATTTGTAGAATCGTGTATTGTTTTACTACACTTCTTTATGCTTCATTTATGACACGAATAAACGTGCAGTGATACATTTCTGTTAACAAGTCACATATTATTCATTAGAATAATAAAATTATATGTTTTTTCTTGAATACTGTGATAATCGATAGTTTTATTTTCTTAAAAAATATATGATCTGAAATATTTTTAACCTTTAATATAATTATACATTAAATATATCTATTCATTACGACATTAAAGTAATGTGATTTCAAATGTTTTTATGGTTTCCTGAAAAGTAGTAGTTTTTCGTTTGAACGTTTATTCGTTGGGACCATCGATATGTTTGTATGTATGTAACGAATAAAATACAAAATTGATAATCTATTGGTACTTACTAATATTACAAAGTAGTAAGATTTAATAAATTATACGTACGCAATGCTGTCTCTAAATCAAAATTACTCTGCACAGCATGACATGTATGTATTAGTACTACATGGCATTAGCTCGTACTAGCACCGCACACTCGTGCTGCGCTAGCACGAGCTAATGCCAAATGCGTTCAATAGATGGCGCGCGGTTCGCCGCGAAACGGGTAATGTCAATTGCTTCGTATTGGGCCTTAATAAATGTTTACCGCGATTAGAACGATCAAAAACAATTCCGGATACTGTCAGTGTAGTGTGTCAAAGTGACTTCAATAACATTTTGTTATGTGAGAATGTGAGGGTGGATGAAGATTTGCAAGCTCCCCCGAACAGACGAAGGCGAGCAAGGCCAGTCAGCTCGTGAGCACGGTTGGTGCAACCTAACCGAAACGTCGCACACAGGTGAAATTTACGTAATTTGTGGCCAAAATTAAAAAAAAACAAAGTTACTCCAATTCCAAATTAGTAGCCTAATTTAGGAACAAGACATATGGCGCCATCTATAAATGACCATTTAAACGTTTGACACTTTTTATTGAGATATTCGCAACACTCGATTGAAATAGTTTTGCTTGTCGAGTAATTCATTACAATTTTGAGCTTTTGTTTAATGACTATGTTTAAATTTTATTAAGTTGGTATTTGGTGTAAAACGTAATGGATTCTATACCTTCAGGTTAGTTTATTATTTCTGTATTACTAAACAGTTTATATTACTTGCCATGTTATAGATATGTAGGTTTGAATAGAAGTCTATATTTCAACAGTTTTTTTTCTTTTACTTAGTGAAAAAGTTCATACTCAATCGCACTCAACCCGTTTCTTTTACATATTTCGAAAGAACATATCTATAGCTATCATATGCCACCAAAATTAGCTGCGTCTAACTGCGTCACCTAAACAAAATAGTGCAAAACATACAATAATTACGAATTTAAAAAATGCTCATAATATTTTTTCAGGCTGTTCCCAGCATAGCATTCCAATTAGTCGAAGAGAATTATTGAGTTATTACTTAACGGGTGAATCTAATAACCACGAGATACGATTTCAACGCCTAGTTACAAAAGTTCGGGAAAAAACACACTGTGAAGACGAATTCCCAGAGTATATCAAACAAGAAATGTTTCACTGTTTCACAAAGTGTTTCACAAAAACGTTTTAAAAGCATATATACTAACAGGCTAAATACATCAGTTCATTTTCCTTCGCAAAAAGACTAAGAATCTGTTGTGATTCTGTGGGAAGGCCTGAAAAAGTTTTTGTGGAATGCAGTGACAGATCAAAACGACAAAAAACTCAAGAATTCTGTTTCATTGTTACTTCTTGAAATCTGCAGAAATAACTGGCAAAACAAACAATTGATTTATAGGCTATGGATTATTTTGATGACAATGTCTAGTGGGCTAGCAATAAATGAGGAATAGTTTAAAATATACAGCCTGAAAACCGCTGTTGTCTTTTTGAAATAGTATCCATGGTATAATATGCCAACTACAATTCACAGAATATTAATCCATGGGTATATTATATTATATTACAGAATGCAGTAGTTCCAACAGGTCTTCTATCTGAAGAAGCCCAAGAAAGTAAGAACAAAGATATTAAGAAATAAGTTCTGTATCGTCATTGTTTTTTTTTATTTATCTCATTTTTAACTATTAAATATATCAATGAAACATACATTTAATAGCTTTGCTTTTTAAAGCACCTTCATCCTATTATTTTAGACAGATTACAGCAATATATAGGCATAAACACACTTGACGTAATTTTGGCCAACTTTTGAGCGAATTTCACCAGTGTGCGTCGGGCAGTAAGTAGTAGTAGTTCATATTAACTACTATTATTTTATTGGGCATATTACAATTAAATAGCGAATTTATTTCCTCTTAGTGCATATATGCTGGTCATGCATGAAATTGACAATATTATGATAAAACGCAATATTTTTATAGGTTTTAAAACAAATAAAAAAATGCAATCAGTAATTATTGTTACAAAGGTATATTCCATTGTAACAAATAGATAATAAAATAAATCTAACGTAAATACTTGTATCGTAATAGTAGTAACTATACCTTTAAAAAACTAAAAATAAAATACATATAATAATGTCACTCTAAAAGCTTAGTTCGAAACTACATTTTAGCTATTACTATATTATTTTAATTTATATATTTATAAATACTTCTATTTACAGTTTATTTATGGTTATCACATTATTGTATTTGAAAGGTTTTAATTTATTATTTAATATTTGTCTTACTTTTGTTTTGCACGGTCATATTTCTCATTATTTACTATTTTCTATCAGGGAATCTGAGTCCCTTCCCATTTTCAAATCAAAGAGTAAAAACTTTCTTTCTTTCTCTTAACTAAATCCGAACTTGTATCCTTTATCAAAGTATTTAAATAATGCTAAGCTTTGTTGGTAATTAATTTAATTTCATATATTTATTTCTATTTGTTTATATCATAAATACTTTATGGAAATTTATATATTTATTTTTTATATAGGTATTTATTTATTTATTTATTATAGTTTTATTTATCGTAACGTATTTTTTTTTATATTTTTATCTCGTTATGGTATTTATATTGATATTTTCTGTTAGTATTTTTCTCAAACATTTTGCACGGCTGTACCCGTTTCTCGATGTCTACTATTTCCTCTACCTAAAGGTTGTCTGGAAGAGATTGCTCTCTAGCAATAAGACTGACTATATTGTACTTAAATATGTCGGTAAAACCAATTTCTGTGAATTTTCTGTGCAATAAAGTGTATCTATCTATCTATTTTCTTTAACTAATTGTCTCCCGTTTAAACCGTCTAACAAATAACTGTAGATGTTTTTTGCAATAAAGTATGTATATCCATCTTTCTGTCGCGTTATCTTCGCTAACACTGAACTGGTGACCTAATACGAACGCATTTGTAACAGCAATCGGTTCGTAATTTCCTTCCTTAAACTGAATTTGGCGAACAGACAACAGTCAATACGTCAACGACGTCACAATGTATCAAGTCAGTCTGTCAAGAACATTTCATTAAGGCCCGGTTCCAATATTTATCCAACCGATGACGAATCGTTACTACCGTTTCATAACTTTCTTTCCATACCAGCTCTCAATAGTCGTCGGTCAGTCGTTTTTAGATTACGCCTCGTATAATTTATTACTTCATCCATCCATAACTGGAACGAATCGTTTTTCAAATATTGGAACCGAGCATAAGACATCTTTTTCGCTTTAAATATTAGAAACAGAAAAATTTTATCTCCCCTTGCGGTGCGGGAATTGAACCCACGACCTTCACGTATCGCGCGTGCTGCTCTTACCAACTGAGCTAACCGCAAGTTATTGTAGGCGATGAAATTTTTCTGCTGTATCAACCGTTAGCCTTCCGGTAAGTGCCCTCTGCCGAATATGTTTAGAACTACATACTTATCGGAACTTATATATATTATACTTATAGAACTACATATTTTTCTGTTTCTAATATTTAAAGTTCGCTAGTACGGCATATAGTACTATAAAAATAATAAAATCTTTTTCGCTGTTTTTTCGCTAATATTTTCTAAATGAAAACCAGCGTAGTGGCCTGTGACGTGGGCCATGACTGAGTGAGGTCTTTTTATTTAAGACATCATGACTTGCCATTGTCTGCATCGCCCGGTTTACAAGAACGCTGATTTGAAAATTTTATATATCTATATTGTTTTGGTATTTTAATTTTCCGTCTTCAATCCTTATTTCCTTTCTTCAATGTTATGTGTAGGTGTGTCAATGTTATGACTTATATGGCTATGTTGTAATATCCATAAGTTTAATAAATGTTTGTTTCTTAATTATTAATAAGTTTATAAATTCGATGTTTAGTCTTTCTCACATGAGCTTAGTGGCAACCTGTAAGTGAATCTGCACTTATTTTCAATATAGGATATAATAATAAAATAAAAAAATATTGTCAGATCTGTTGGTTGCCCATATTAAATAAATAAAATGATAGACGTCGAACTGGTTTGATCTAATCCACGTATTTTAAGGCAGTTTTCAGCAATAAATAGTGATTGAGGATATTTGTATATATCATATCATACATATAATAGTACAAAAAAGTCGGCAAATTCAAAAATTTGTAATGTGATGTCACAAGAAACATATTGTGTGCGCTTAAATCGCAAACTCTGGCGTAAACTTACCTCATAATAGGTTCTACGAGTGCATGGTACCCGTGCAAAGCCGAGGCGTGCTAGTCACTTTATTAAACTGTCTAAGTTTGGCCGCCGCCATTTTTCTCCAAAATTGGATTTCACGTCTAAATAAACACTTTTTATCTTCCAATTTCCGTCCCGATTCCTCTCGGAAGTACGTACTAGGACTCGAACCTTTCTAGCCCAAGGCCACAATCTCTAGCCCAAGGCCACAATCCACCGAGCTGCTATCATAAACTCTAAATCAAACATTCCGATCGGCTCAGTGATTCATAATTAAAAACCTATTTATACCCCGTTGTTCAGAGCTACGAGCGACCAGTGTAGGTGGACCTGCGCGCTCAATACAAGCTCGTGCAGTGCCGATTGGTGCGCGGGTCAGGATATGTCGGTCAGGAGCTGAAGTTTTGTGATGTAGGGAACGCTGGAAGTGACGATATTGAAGCGGCGCTTGCGAAATTTATTTGGAGTTTGTAAATGAGAGGCTTGTGAAACAAATAATAATCGTTTTAAGTATATCTGTACCTGCTGTTCCGGCAACTTCGCGGTTTTTGGTGTGGGGAGTATTCAATAGGTTATGCTGGTATCTTATCCGTCAACAAAATTTCATCCAATCCAAATCATCTTTGCGTGAAAGAGGAACAAAAATCTATACATTTAGACATCCAATCTTTAGATATAGGGTGACCACTGGAAACCAGAGTCATTACGTTTGGGCCTCCTATCCAAATGTACGGCATAATGCTGAGTGGATAACCTTTGTGGCACATTGTACACTTAAAACTATGTATCTATGTAATTACTATTAAATGTTTTGTGACAAATACATTTTTCTTTCTTTTAATCTTATACCTTTATAATATCAGTAGAAATTAGTAGAAATATTGCCTTGCAAACGAGCCGAAGTTTTAATTAATGTTCACATACAAATGTACTCGTTGAAAGAAAAACTTTGGGAGTGCAATTACGTGACTAGCAACGCAAAGGGCACATTACCAAAAGAACATTATTATTTTTTTCCAACCAAATCACACAAGTAAGGGTTTTTATCTTACATGTTAATGTCAGATTGATTTGCGTTAGATAAAATATTTCATGGAAACGTAATAGTATTAGGGATATTCCTTTCAAATACTTTGAGTGACGTGTGTGTACAAAAGTTTTTCACACTTCTCCGTTAGTCTGAAACATCAGAAATGATAACGTTTTGACTCCAATCGTCCATATTATGTATTTTTGTGAAATCGCAACAGATTTTTGTTCACTTTAATTCCCTTAAAGTTGGTGTACAACCTTTTTCTTTATTTGCATTTGTGACAACACTAGTATTTAAAACAATAATTGTTCAGAAAGAATGACAGAAAAAATAAATGCTTATAATTTTACTGGCTTTGTTAAAGGTAGTCTCTTCCATTAAGCATTTGAAGTATGTTTATTAGACGTAGAGCTAGCTCTCGTATTGAATCCGTCGCACGGGCTCCGCTGACGTGACATGTGGGTCCGCCATTGTTCCAACACGTTTGTATTGCTTACAACTATAGAACTGACACACTGTACACAAAGGCAGTCCGGAATATAGGAAGAGACTGCACGAAGGACAACTGGATTCTGTACTAGAGCAAGGAAGGCGAACATCTATATCATTCCAAGCGCATCATCATCAACTAAATTAAACAGTCGTGAAATTGTCCATAATTTCTTGACTGTTTGACGCAGACATTAAACATTCGTTTTTTATCAAAAATATGGTGAACTATGCCTGTTCAGGTCCAAGTCAGGGGAAACCCTGATGGTGGACCGTGCCAATCGATCGTCGGAACAGGGTATGGGGACGAATCATTACGTTTATTGCAGATTCGCTACGAATCCGCAATACGTGTACGTACGTAGTTACTAACAAATATTAACCAGATTCAATGTACCGCAAAATGTCAGTGAAATCCGAAATCTCTTGAGTAAAAACTTAGACTATGAGAATGAGTAACAGATCTCTAAAAATACATGACTGCAATAAATAAATAAACACTGGACAACATCACATACCTTGCTCTGGTTCTGTGGTAAGTACCTAAATCACTTGTGTTAAAGAAATCAGGAAAAAGGCGGTACCACAAAACACAAACCCGAGACAACATAGAAACCGCGACCTAGTTACTTTGACATTAGCAATACTGATGTGACATATATCAAATCGTTAAATACTCCACAGCTTGATTATAAGAACAATGCGTAACAGTGCGTAAGACAGTCTAAGTACGTCGTCTCACGCGTTTCTTAATAACTTCCATACTGGAGTAGTTTAGACTGTGAAACAACAGCAAAGTTGCCTCGAACACTGCTTTGTTTTCCGGAGATAGCATTCATTTTATCGTCAATTTGTACAAAGACGAATAATAAATACTAACGCGCTTCATGAATATTTATCACTTCTAACAGTACTAACTAACATTGATTTCACGTTATTAATGTCAATTTTAGCACCGTCGTGTAAAAAATGTAATAATCTGTAAGTATCTTGATCGGCTATCTCAAAACGGCTGACCTTCTTATTACTTTTAAGCTGAAAAAACTTGAGCGCTAATAACGCCACCGTAAGCCTCACTCCAGAATGTCTTTATTTACATATTACACATATCAAATCGTTAAATACTCCACAGCTTGATTATAAGAACAATGCGTAACAGTGCGTAAGACAGTCTAAGTACGTCGTCTCACGCGTTTCTTAATAACTTCCATACTGGAGTAGTTTAGACTGTGAAACAACAGCAAAGTTGCCTCGAACACTGCTTTGTTTTCCGGAGATAGCATTCATTTTATCGTCAAATTGTACAAAGACGAATAATAAATAATAACGCGCTTGATGAATATTTATCACTTCTAACAGTACTAACTAACATTGATTTCACGTTATTAATGTCAATTTTAACGCCGTCGTGTAAAAAATTGAATAATCTGTAAGTTTCTTGATCGGCTATCTCAAAACGGCTGACCTTCTTATTACTTTTAAGCTGAAAAGACTTGAGCGCTAATAACGCCACCATAAGCCTCACTTCAGAATGTCTTTATTTACATATTACATGTTACTTCACTGGGTCGAATTTCAGCTCAAATGATAAACCAATATTCAAGATATTGTTCAAACACTTTGAAATTTCATCCTATGACCATTACTTAATTTATGAAGATTTTCCGCCTTATCACCATCACATAAAGTTCAATTCATATCGACAGTTAAGCAGTCGTTAAAGGCACTTACCTTGCGATGATGCCGGTGTCAAGGTCTGGTCCCAGGACTGATCATCCTCCATCTTGCGAAAGCTCCTCTCCACTGAGAGGGAGAATAATATAATTTAGATTTATACAATGTTTATAGTACTTCATGCCGCACTCGCGAACTTTAAACATTTTAAAGAAACATACAAATTTCATCTCCCATGCGATGTGGGACTCGAACCTACGACCTTCACGTATTTACTGACGCATTTATAATATACTTTAATGCGAAAGTATTTGTTTGTTTGTTTGTATGTCCGGCTTTCACGACTAAACCACAGATCTTTTTGATAAAATTTGGTACAGGTATACGTTGAATATCTAGAACGGACATTGGCTTCTTTTGGTTTTGGAAAAAAGGGGGGATGGGGTTACCCCCATTCCGGCGGTATTACTACCGCCCTTGAAAGTTTATATAGGAATATGTACTCGCTCAAATACTCACTGTTGAGAAAGTGCCCCGTGTTCGACGTCTTCCGCGATTTCTTGTCACTTCCATCTTGATCTGAAACAAAAAAAGATTTTTTTTATTTATATAAGAAACTAGCGATCCCGGCGAACTTCGTTTCGCCTTAGAGGATTTTCCCGCTTATTTGTTGAAATTTTTCCTAAATTTTCTTTGCTATAAACCTAACGGAGCCCAAGACCTTTCCAACGAATGCAAAACTGTGGAAATCGGTTCGTGCGTTCTGGAGTTATAGCGTCAGGAAGGAAAACCCGACTTATTTTTATACAGTAGAAGACTAACGATGATACACATCGTTCTTACAAAAATAATACATTTGATACATTTTTTATAGAGCATCACACCGCACTAGCAAACTTTAAAGGTTTGAAGGTCGTGGGTTCGAATCCCACACTGCAAGGGGGAGATAAACATTTTATGTTTCTCTAAAGTATTTTTACAAAATTTTTAGGCTGGCAATAGATCATTTTTCGTCTTAATGATTGGCTGTGGCGTGAGTGGGACTTTCTAAATCTCTAATTAAGCTATTCATGGTGCCATGGGAAAATAGTTAAAACTTTACTGGCCCCAGCATTGCTATTATACCTTATTTTATTTTATACGAAACCTTACAACTTGTAAAGAGTAATATTTTTCAGGGAACATAATTTTCTTCCTAAAATAAAGCATACTACCGGCAGCCCGCGAATTCTTATGTAAGGATCCTTAATAATTTCTAGCTTTAAATATAGCCTATGTTGGATATACTGGGTGAACGTAGCTTTCCAATGGTGAAATATTTTTTTGAAATCGGCGCAGTATTTTTAAAGTTTATTTGACGACCATAGCAAAAAAACGAGGCTTAGGCGTCGCGCCATCTGTGAGGTCCCAGGTTCGATCCACGGTCGGTTGAGTATGGAAATTAACTTTTATATGGTCTCGGGTCGGCGTGTTTTGGTACCGTCGTTATTTCTGATTTCTGTAACACATGTGCTTTAGCTACTTACCATAGAATCAGAGCAACGTATGTGATGTTGTCCAATATTTTAATATTTATATTATATTATTACAAACGTACACATAAAATACACATTTTTCCTTTTTTTTTTTTCAATATTAGTGTAGATCAGTGATTCCCAAAGTGGTCCAGGTGGCCCCCAGGGGTCCACAGGAGACTTGCTGGGGGTCTACGTAGGCGTGAATAAAAAATGGGGGTCCACGAATTTTTTTCTGCTTTTGATAGTAAAGAGCAAAAATGTAAGCATAGTTTTTAGCCCCGCTCTACTCGGATTTACGGTTATTGCTCAAAAAATAAAGCCAAACATTGATCATTTGCTAACACTCCATCAAATACATCCTTCCCATTAATTAAAATCATGACCTGAACCTATATCACATTATTACTAAATTCTTGTAATTCTGTTATTTTAATAAATAAAGTGTTATAAAATGTACCATTTTTCGTTTTTATTTTACCTATCGGAATATAGGGACAGAACTTAGAAGCGACACAATTTTTATTTTTTGGCGACGAATTTGGTAGAAATGTAGCAGCAAGGGTTCCACCGAAACCAGTAAAATTTTGAAAGTGGTCCACGAGAAAAATAAGTTTGGGAACTACTGGTGTAGATGTAGATTCTCCATTACAAATCGTGGAGTCTAATAGCAGCTTGAGCTATAATTAAATTTGAAACTTATTGCCGAGTGCCAAGACTCACTGTTGAGCTGGTTGTTGTGGTGTATCCTCTCCATGAACCGCGATATCCTGTTGTTGTGGTGTTCCCCGTCGAGGCAGCAGCCTTCCTCCACGGACTTCGCGCACGCTCTGTGTACACGCAACTTGCAGTCTACGGAAAAAATGTAAATAATTTATATTGAAAAAACGAACTATAAAAGACCAGGCGATTATTTATTATTATTATTTAACTTTATATAGCCGAAAGGACAGAGAGGCAAGCGTGCCGGACTTTAACGTCGCGCCATCTCTGAGGTTCCGGGTTCAATCCCCAGTCGGGAAAATATGGGAAACGAACTTTTCTATATTGTCTCGGGTCTGGGTGTTGTGGTACCATCGTTGTTTCTGATTTCTGTAACACAAGTGCTTTAGCTACTTACCACAGAATCAGAGCCATGCATGTGATGTTGTACAATATTTATTTATTTAATTCAAAGCATATATTTAACATGATGATGCCTATTCAGTCGAGTAGTTCCTCACCTGTGCACACATAGGCCTGCGGGGCCAGGCCCCAGATGACGTGGTCGCAGTGGTGGCAGTGCCCCACAGACGTCAGCGCCTGCAGCTGCAAGTGGTGCCCTCGCACGACGTACTGACAAACAGACAGACAAGACGTGAGCGATAGTATGCATCCGGCTCGAAGGACCAACGCATTAGGATTTATAGCCCCGGGTATATTTATTAGTTTTTTTTTGGTATACGGTGAAAAGTATTATAATTTATTATGTGTGAGATCGAGGTAGTAAATCAAACAGGTTTCCCAGTAATAATCTCATTTATGGCTTGCGTTCAATTCCTCGTTTGATCTCAATTCTTATATACGTCGTCTATCTAGTGAAGAGTGTGTGATCACACATACATATGAAAATTATTCATTAATGTATATCTATTGCTGAAAATTGCATTAAAATTGAATACTTTAAAAGATCTGAGCGAACGAACTGTGAAAGTTATTTCATTTCATATTAAATTAAACATTTAATAAAAAAATAAATTTGAAATGATAAATTTATCATGCTTGTCAATTTTAAACAAATTATCTCAAGAAAAACTGTATAACTTTATATTACTACTGTCCTCTGAAGTTAGTACAAATTCAGTGTTTCAGGTGCATACTTTACAAGAAGTCAAACCATCGAGCTTAGACACGCGTAGATTGGTTTAGTAGTTTTCCAACAACGAAATCATTTTTCGATTCGATTGGAGATCGTCTAAAAGTTACTAAAAACCCACGAGATAATTGAACGGCCACTTAAAGAAAATATTCTAACTTTAACACGCTAAAATAAGGTGCATATTTGCTCACCGGCTGAGGATGCTGCTTCGCAAGTTGTTTGACGCGCTGCTTGTACAGCTTGTCGCGCTGCAGGAACGAGGCGCGCGACCCACCCACAGCCGCGGCCACCGACGCGGGCCTGGCCACAACACAGAACAATATAGACACTACTTACAACGCATCGGCAAATTATGCCCGGTTCCTTTATTTAAATAACGATCCGTTTAGTTACGGATAGTAATGACGAACTCAATGAGGTCAATTTGGAAAACGAACTTTTCTAAATTGACTTGGGTCTGGGTGTGCTGGGATGACGCCCCCAGTTAGTATCCGTCGTCTGGTGCTCATAGTACTAGGGAAAACCTTAGTTTCAGACCAGATGATTGGTGTGGTTGCCTGGCGCATTTATTTATTTAAATTATACAAGGCGTAAGCTAAAACCGTCCTAGATACGTATTCATTTTTGACACATTATTATATTAAAATATTGAAACCGGGCATTGATATCGCGTCAGACACGATACCGATAACTTAAATTACGGCCATTTCTTGTCATCTACTATTTCCTCTACCTAAAAAAGGTTGTCTGGAAGAAATCACTTCCTAGCGATAAGACTATTACTAGTCATTTTTGGACAACCACCCCTTTTAGTTTAGGAGGAGGACCTTAAATAATCTGACAGGACCAGACATTCAACTTACTTGGCCTGTTTAGTCTTCTTCGCCTTGGGCGCCTGCCACCACCTCCTCCTGACCTCCCGAGCCTTCTCTTCTGTTAGCTCCAACTCCACCATGATCGTTCACTCATTCACTTACCCACTCAATAGCAAAAAATCATTCACTCCCTTACTTACAGAGTTACTTTTTATAACATTGGTTTTGGTTTAAAATCTGGGTTAAGACGTTTCATTTCGTTAAAATGCCGGTAGACTTCAGAAATCAAAACGCAAACTTTTTATTCTTATTCGAATTATTGAGTACTTTATTTGAACCGTTATTTTCGTTAGTACATAAATATAATATTTTCAACAATTTGTTAATGTTTGATAATTTACATTTTTGAGGTGAGAAGTGTCTCAAATATATTTTCTTTTTGTTAACATGATTACAATAAACAATCGCGTAATAATAATTTATTTCACGTGAGCGCAAGGAGGTCCCAACTCAATTATACTACTATTTGTTGGAAAGAATGTTATTCGAAGATGATAACATAATTAGGAGAGTAGGATCTAATAATGTCATTTAGAAATGTATTTTTTGTTGATAATGATTTTTATTCAGTTGACCTGTGATACCATCATGCTCCTTTTTCCATGCTCATTCTCATAAAATAATATTCAACTTTAAAAACACGTGCCCCGTATACTGCAAGAGAAACCACATCAACTACATATTAATTTACAGTCAACGTAACTACACTATTTCGAGAAGATTAAAGAATGTTCATATGTTTTCATTACGCACTCACTTTAATGCCTTGAAACTTATTTAAGCGGCTTACTAACAAGTTAACAAATGACTTAAGTAATAAGATCGAAATACGTTAACACAAGATTATAATCAACATTCCACCGCTACAAACTACACTATTCACATTACTCACACCAACGAAAGTAAGGAAAATAACGAATACGTAACACTACAAAAATACAGACAAATAACATACACTTGAAATGCTATCTTTCTCGGTCGAGTTTTTAAACTAATTTTATGGCTCTTTTATTAAAATCACTTATGTTTAATGTATGAGAATTCGATATATTATTATATTTTAACTAAACTGATCACTTAACTCCGTTTTACAACGTAACTACAATGGTTTTTCTTTTTAATTAAAACAGAGTCCAAGTTTCCCACGAAGTTATAAATCGTGACTGACACGATACTAAGGGAAAATACGTCAGTTTTATGTAAATACAAATGACTATAACTGGAGCAAATACAATAAGGTCCAGTAATTGATATTTAATATTAAGCTCTATTCTTGGACAAATAAAGGCTTTGTTTCCTTTCATCTTTTCTTTTCCTTATTTATCTTAAGTGTATTGAGCGAAACTAAAATAGACAATGATTAATGAAGTTCAATACCTTACGTACAATTTTGTTGTAAATTTTACATTGAATATTCATGATGCATGAAAAAAAGTTACTTGGAGGAAACCTTAGTATACTGTGAGTATATTTTTTTATGAGAAATGAGCTCTTAACACCCTGTATTTATGGTAAATATTTGTTTAGCAACAGTTAATAAACATTCTGGATGAGCGGGAAAAAATTGTTACGAGGAGAAAACCTTGGCCTACTATTAATATTAAGAAAAAGTCAGAAACGAGCTCTTGAGGCCCTGTATATATGGTAAATATTAAATTAGCAACAGTTAATAAACACTGTTGATTATTAAAGTTATAAAACCAAGTGGCAATCGTACCAAGAACTTGATAGAAATTGACAAGTAGCTACATATTTTTAAGTATTTAAAATGTAAGTTTCTCAATTCGACCGCATATCCTACTACTATTATAAAGGCGAAAGTTTGTAAGTATGGATGTATGGATGTTTGTTACTCTTTCACGCAAAAACTACAGAACGGATTTGGATACAATTTGGTAGGAAGACAGATGACATACTAGATTAACATATAGGATACTTTTTATCCCGAAATAACGCGGGCGAAGTCGCGGGCAACAGCTAGTTTGTTTATTTTAATATGTGATCCCTAATAATGTCGTCGTTTATGAACTATTTGTTCATAAACGACGATTAGATGTTTTATTTTGTTGTAAAGGAGATGTCCAAAGTATGGTTATATCTCCTCCAAGGTATCCCAAGAATAAATATACTAACTAATCAATGGGCTTCCCCCACTGCTTAGTTTACACGGAGATATAAACAACTTTTACTTCCTTCGAAATCTGGATCAAGACAATGCGTAAAACATAGTTACTCTCATTTTTAGAAAACAAATAAAGTAAAATAGTGAGTCTGATGTCCATCTAATTTAAAAATAACAGCATTCATCGTCACCATTCACCCCGCAAGTCACATACTAATTTATCTGTTTAACATTCGTATCTAGCACACACTCTCATTATTACCTTTCACCCCACAGGGTACGTACTAATTTCTCGATTTCGCCCATTTCACCCGAGTTCGTCTCCGGTGGTCCTGTCGCGTCGCTATCAGTTCGTGTAACATACCTGCAGTGCAGGCACAGGGCGGCGGCTATGAGGGCTGCTAGCAGTGCAGCGTGCGCCTCGCCTGAGTTCGTCTCTGGTGGTCCTGTCGCGTTGCTATCAGTTCGTGTAACATACCTGCAGTGCAGGCACAGGGCGGCGGCTATGAGGGCTGCTAGCAGTGCAGCGTGCGCCTCGCCCGAGTTCGTCTCCGGTGGTCCTGTCGCGTCGCTATCAGTTCGTGTAACATACCTGCAGTGCAGGCACAGGGCGGCGGCTATGAGGGCTGCTAGCAGTGCAGCGTGCGCCTCGCCTGAGTTCGTCTCTGGTGGTCCTGTCGCGTTGCTATCAGTTCGTGTAACATACCTGCAGTGCAGGCACAGGGCGGCGGCTATGAGGGCTGCTAGCAGTGCAGCGTGCGCCTCGCCCGAGTTCGTCTCCGGTGGTCCTGTCGCGTCGCTATCAGTTCGTGTAACATACCTGCAGTGCAGGCACAGGGCGGCGGCTATGAGGGCTGCTAGCAGTGCAGCGTGCGCCTCGCCTGAGTTCGTCTCTGGTGGTCCTGTCGCGTTGCTATCAGTTCGTGTAACATACCTGCAGTGCAGGCACAGGGCGGCGGCTATGAGGGCTGCTAGCAGTGCAGCGTGCGCCTCGCCCGAGTTCGTCTCCGGTGGTCCTGTCGCGTCGCTATCAGTTCGTGTAACATACCTGCAGTGCAGGCACAGGGCGGCGGCTATGAGGGCTGCTAGCAGTGCAGCGTGCGCCTCGCCTGAGTTCGTCTCTGGTGGTCCTGTCGCGTTGCTATCAGTTCGTGTAACATACCTGCAGTGCAGGCACAGGGCGGCGGCTATGAGGGCTGCTAGCAGTGCAGCGTGCGCCTCGCCCGAGTTCGTCTCCGGTGGTCCTGTCGCGTCGCTATCAGTTCGTGTAACATACCTGCAGTGCAGGCACAGGGCGGCGGCTATGACGGCTGCTAGCAGTGCAGCGTGCGCCTCGCCTGAGTTCGTCTCTGGTGGTCCTGTCGCGTCGCTATCAGTTCGTGTAACATACCTGCAGTGCAGGCACAGGGCGGCGGCTATGAGGGCTGCTAGCAGTGCAGCGTGCGCCTCGCCCGAGTTCGTCTCCGGTGGTCCTGTCGCGTCGCTATCAGTTCGTGTAACATACCTGCAGTGCAGGCACAGGGCGGCGGCTATGACGGCTGCTAGCAGTGCAGCGTGCGCCTCGCCTGAGTTCGTCTCTGGTGGTCCTGTCGCGTCGCTATCAGTTCGTGTAACATACCTGCAGTGCAGGCACAGGGCGGCGGCTATGAGGGCTGCTAGCAGTGCAGCGTGCGCCTCGCCCGAGTTCGTCTCTGGTGGTCCTGTCGCGTTGCTATCAGTCCGCGTGGCGTGTGTCCCGCAGGCCGCTAGCGCTGAGGGCGAGCCGCGGGCCGCTCCAGTTAGTCTTTGGCAGAGAAGACGTTCTACGACTACTAGTTCCTGTAATTTACACACACATTATCCATCAATCGTTTCTTATCTATATCCTATACTAGTTGACTTCGCTCGTGTTATGACGACCTCGGTGGCGCAGTGGCTAAGGTAGGCGGCCAAAGCGCGATAGGTCCCGTGTTCGAGTCCCGGTCAGGTCAATTTGGAAAACGAACTTTTCTGAATTGACTTGGGTCTGGGTGTGCTGGGTGGACGCTTCCAGTTAGTATCCGTCGTCTGGTGCTCATAGTACAAGGGAAAACCTTAGTTTGAGACCAGGTGATTGGTGTGATTGTCTGGCGCATTTTTATTTATTTTATTTAATACAGGATCAAAAGTTTAATATATATTAACCTAGTATATCATCTATCCTATAAAACTTCATCTAATTCCAAACAGTACTGATAGGGTGGAAGAATAACAAAAACCGTCCCTACGAGTCGGACTCGCGCACGAAGGGTCCGTACCATTATCTATTCAGCATCAGACACAATTGTCTATTTTTCAATTAAATGTACACTAAATTTTCTGTGAATATTTCAAGCGTGTACCTGTTGCTGTTATTTAACATTAAGCAAAAAACGGCTAAAAAATCACGTTTGTTGTATGGAAGCCCCCTAATCTAATCCGTGCTATTTCAACTGTCTAGCTATCACGGTTCTTGACATACAGACTGACGGACGGACAGTAAAGTCTTAGTCATAGGGTTCCGTTTCTACCGTTTGTGTACGGAACTGTAAAAGGTCGTATCTCACCTGCGCCTTGTCGACGTCGCACTTCTCTATGACGGCGTCCTCGGGCCCGTAGAGGGTGCCGAGGCCCACCTGCCTCTTGACCTGGAACTCGGTCAGCTGCTGGCTCAGCTCCTCCTTCGCCTTCTGCCGCGCTTTGCGGAACACGTTACGGAGGAGTTCCTCTTTGTCGTATTCTGAAGTGGAAGCAGTCGGTCACGCGCGGCACGAGAAGGTCATTCATATTATTATTTATTGCACTCCAGTAATAATGTTACATGTAGTTTCTTAAAAACTAAAAGTACCTCCACCATACAGAAGACCGCAGCCAAATAACAATCACTTCTGTGTTGGGTGCTACATTAGTAGCAGGGGTTAAGCCTTCAAGGTAAGGGCGACAAGTCCAGTAACAGATTTATTATGCTGTACTTGTCGCCCTTAAGCTAGGACCTCATTACCACTTAACATCAGGTGGGATGAGGTCAATCTTGAAGTGCAATATAAAAAAAAGAAGTACAAATTATGGACCATGGTTGTGGCATACAGGTCATGGGTTTGAATAACGCAAAGGCAGATGATATTTTTTTGGTTATTTAAAAAAATGGAAACCTGGACAGATTTCGTCGGTTTTTCACGCCGGAACAGGTTAGTCTTTTATACAAAACACCAATTCGGTCTTGTCATATTGGTCGCATTTCTGGGACGGTTCCGTTAAATCCGTTATGGATGCCCTTAATAGGCTGCAGCGAAGGGCTGTGCGGATAATTTACGATGAAGATGTTACTAAGAACCTTGAACCTCTTCCACTTCATAGAGTTCGTTGAGTGTCTCTAACACGGTGAGTGGTCCGAGGAACTTTTCTCCCTTATTCCTTCACAGAACCACAAGAGCCGGCCAACTATGTTGCTTCACCGTGGAAAATATTCCATCGCGAACCAAAAAGTTTGGTCACTCATATCTTTATCACATCATTAAGAAGTGGAACTCGTCGCTGACTCATGAGTTCTCTCATTCCTTTGACATGAATTCCTTCAAAAAGAGAAAAAAAAATACTTTGTGGCAAAAAAAACGTAAAGAAGAGGCTTACCATTAACTAATACATGTTCGATTTCATTTGCCATATTTTCGTCTACGCCGTTCAATTGTAATACCTGAAACAAAATGTACACTTTTAAATAGAGGTTATTACAAGAGGTTTGTTTCAACTGCAATGTAATAATGAGTTGTTTTGTTCGGGTATATCCCCGTAAGTGTAGTGAGTAATGCCGGTGTGCACGCACCGCGTCGGGTATGAGGAAGGTGGACTGTATCTCGTAGGCCCAGCGGCGCAGCGTGGGCGCGGGCGCGGCGGCGGCGCGGTAGGCGTCCGTCAGCACCAGCACCAGGCTCGCGCACGCGCATCTGCCGACACACACACAATCAAACTAACATTTGCAATTAGGTGTACTTAAATTACATTACAAATGTTACCTCTTTACGGGTAAGGTAAAATAGTAATTTAAAGAAACACAAAAATTTCATCTCCCCTTGCGGTGCGGGTATCGACCCCGCTACCTTCACGTACCGCGCGTGCTGCTCTTCCAACTAAGCTAACCGCGAGTTATCGTAGGCGATGAAATTTTTCTGCAGTATCAATCCGTTAGCCTACGTTACGAGCTTCGGGTCCGTGACAATAAAAAATGCCGATAAAAATGACCAAAAGTTATACTTTAATTAAACGCCACTAATTAGCTAGACAGCGTTAACAATAAAATATGAAAAATGTTAGATATGTTAGCTTATTAGTTATGTAATAATTTTACATTTTTATTTTTTAATTAAAACCATAATGAATATTTTATTTTTGCAAAATTATTTTTACTTTTTTTATCAGTGATACAAAAGAACCGAAACGGAAACCACTATTGCAATTCGGAAATGACAGCTGCCGGCGAAAATTATTTATTTTATTGTGACGAAACAATGATAATTTTACCGATTAAATTGAATTATTGTGTCTGTAACCGTATTAAGAATTTATTTAAACATTTTCCGTTTATCTAAATTAAGTCGTTCCTAAGCGTATCGGTTCGATGTCTAGAACGTTGACGTCATAATTGCTACAGTGAAGCGACTTGGCGTTTTCGCGCGCTTTTTAAATTTGTTACACAAAATTTTATTTTTTCTGGTTATTTACACTTTTTCCAGATAAATCGAATTACTTGGGATATAAAATAAACGGGCGCACATTTTACAATACTATTTCAAAAACTGTCAAGTAGCCAATTACAACTTTAAAACACACTAGTTAAAACAACAATTGCTCTTAAGTCGCATTTCACGATCGCTTTCGATGTATCACTTGTATCGCTATATTTAATACTAGGTACTCCGGTCGCGGCCTGTCCCGGCCTTATATAGTGCCGCAGATTGTTCGCGCACATTCCGGCCCCGACCGACTATTATTCTAGAACCTTCCATTGTAGAAACTACTAGAATGTTCGAGTACATTCTAGTAAGTTCTGTCATCGAAGTCTCCACTCTATTAGTTCCGTCATTCGAAACTAGATGGTGCTATATTATCGAACATCAACCGTGGCGCGTAACAATACTTATCGACCCGTGGTCATTCGTTGCAGAAAAGTTTGAAAACCACTGAATCAAAGACACCTTGGCATCTTAATCGATTTTTATGATTTTTATAGTGCTTTACGCCGCACGAGCGAACTTTAAATATTTTTAATATTATAAATAAACATAATATCGCTATTGTGGCGTAATGCACTATAGAAATCATAAAATTTTACTTTGCTCTGAAGTTGCCAACATTAAAATAAATAAAGTGCGCCTACAACTGTCACTTTAGTACTACACATAATTGTAGTAACTTAATTCTAATGTCCTAAATATACCTCCTCTCCCCCAGCAGCCAGTTGAGCAGTACAGCCGTCCTCGCTTTGGATTCTCGCACCGAGCGAAGATTTGAGAACAGCCCAGAGTACGTAGAGTTGTCCTGAAGATAATAATATACAGGTATTTTAACTGATATTAACTCTTTATCATTCCATTCCTAATTCTCTGGGGACATAGACTGGCTTTTTGTGATTGGTCGTTTTTACAATAAGGCCGACCAATCGTGGGACAGGTTGTAATTTGCAACTTTTGCACTTCGATTAGATCGAATAGATTATAAGTAATATAGTGAAAAATAATGCGTTAAATTGCAATCATAATATTATGGTTTACAATTTTTCGACGGTTTACAATCTCGCGAGATAGATTGTAATCTAACGATGTTTATTATCTTACGGTGACATATACATGTCGCAGGCATTATAATATGTGATTCCGCCGTCTACATATGGCACCGTATTGTTTTTTTTTTTTCAAACTATCTTATTAAGTTGTTATTTTGACATGATCGTCTGCTGCTCGCACATAGTATTTTTAAGTTCCCTCTAGTCCTAAATATACTAAAGATTAGGATAATTGCGAACAGGCTTTTGGTTTATATTCATTTTGACAATGAAAAGTAATACTTGTGACCAACATAAAATTAATGTATTTATTATGTTTACTTGATAAAAGTAAAATTGTCTTATAGTTTTAGTTAATTTAAATTTGTCTCATATTTTGTAGGTCCTGTCCTATTCGATACAATATATGATACAGAAAAGTGGTGCATAACCATAGGCCTCATCCGAAAGCCCAAAATGACTCGGCGTGCTATTGAGAAAGCTATACTAGTAGTTTCTCCACATATTAGGCTCAAATGAGCATATGCGGAGCAGAACTGTCACCAACATGGCCCCCAAAGTACTCATAAAAATATAAATAAAGACCAATATTTGATAGTACTCACAGAAGCCGGCGAGTCATCTTCTTCCATCGATATTATTGCTCTTTGTGGGTCGGCACATGGCTGTAAAAAACAATGAGGTATTAATTTATGAATAGATCAGTGTGATTTACATATATGTTATAGTACCAACAGAAAAACCGAAAAATTCAAATAACATCCTTGCGAAGCCGGGACAAGTCGATAGTTAATGGATAAAATTAGGCTATGTAAATTTTGAAGAACGTAGCATTTTGGTAAAATAAATCTCGGAATGTGTTCAGTAGTTTTAGAGATTACTTACTTCAAACAAACTTTTAAAAATAACTAGTCCAAATGCAATGGGGAGAAGTATATTCGTACGTATTTCTTTAGTTTAAATTCTCCATTTTAAAATTTTACTGGCAAATTTAAGTAAATTATATTACTTTGTCAATGTCTTTTCTAAACTCTATCCAACGGTACCTGCGTATTGTGTGCGTAGGGGGGCGGCGGTGTCCCCGGCGGGGGCGTCCCCCGCTCCCACGATTCTTTTTCTTCTGCCGTACATGCTGAAAAAAAACAAAAATATATGCTAAGTACATAACCACTTGGAAAAGTTTAATAATAAAATGAGTGAAATCAACAGCAACTAAAAAAAAATTAGTCCATTAACACGGATAACACACAACACAGTTAACTTTATTTTGTGCCTTGAATCCCTTATTAAACTGGGAAAACGAACTGATCATAATGGTATTTAGTCTTCATAAACCGGAATCACAGATAATACAAAATCAATTGCCTCTTGACGTAGTTACCAATGATTCATAGGGATTTGAACGGTTATATCTAAACTTACAAAGAAGTTATGTAACAGTACTTCCTACGACATTCTCCCACACAAACAAATAAATAAATAAATATTGGACAACATCACATACATTGCTCTGATACTGTGGTAAGGAGCAAAAGCACTTGTGTTACAGAAATCAGAAACAACGACGATACCACAACACCCAAACCCGAGACAATACAGAAAAGTTCGTTTCCCATATTGACCCGACCGGGGTCGAACCCGGAACCTCTGAGATGGCGCGACGCCAAAGTCCGGATAAAATAAAATGCATTATACCCAAAAAAATTAAACAATAAGAGATAATAATTAAGAGAAGTAGGGCATAAACTGGACCAGTCCGATTGGTGAAATACCTCCACTTTACAGAGGGCCGCAGCGAAATATCAATCCCATCAGTGTTGTTGTGTTCCTGCGTGTGAGTAAGGTTTCCAAAGCTCCTGGGGTTTGCTACATTAGTAGCAGGGGTCAGGCCTTCAAGGAAAGAACGACAAGTTCGGTAACAGCTTTACTAGGCTGTACTTGTTACCCTTAAGCCAGGACCTCATTACCAGTTACCATCAGGTGGGATGAAGTCAATCTTGAATTGCAATATAAAAGAAAAATCAAAACTTACGCCTCGGAATCTCGTGGTCCAGCTGTTCGGGAGACGAGCGACTCCTCATGTGTAGTACTGGCACGCTCGACCGGTTGTCCGTCTGTACGTACACGCACACGTTAACATTGTTCGAACGTACAGTGTAACACATATTATGACGATTGACGGTACGAACGTACACTGTGACAAATATTATAACGATTGCCGGTACAAACGTACAGTGTAGCAAATGTTATAAAGATTGACGGTACGAACGTACACTATGACAAATATTTTATCACAGTAGTGTGATGATTTTTGGTAGTTTTCTATTGTTTATCGTTGAAATAAATAATATGGACACATCTCGTGGGGAGTTCTCTAAGTCTAAACCTGTCTCAAATAACAAAAATGTATGAATCTTTACTACCTCACTTTAATTCTGATGTAAATCATACTTTGTATATTTTATTTCATTACCTAGTAAAGTGGATCATAGTTATTTTTAAAAAAGAGTAAGTTTCGAGTTTCTTGCCGTTTCTTCTCGACATTATCAACATTCCGAACACGGCAGTAGAATAATTAACTTGTACTGAGAGTGTGACTAAATGAAGAATATGTTCAAACTTCTTATAGCCAATCAAGATAACCTAAATTCAAGTTATCATCTCTTATCTTGTCGAATTTCGCTTTACTCTAGTGCGGCTACAGCAAGTTAAGGTAAAGACTTCCAGTTCTATTTTAATTCTTATGCCCACGACATAAGGACTATGCTAAGTCCAAAGTCTATTTGTATTTGTCTGGAATACTTTTAATCATACCTTATGGTTATAATAATTGATTATTTTAAGAGAGGTAGGGCATAGCGGTTTATCGCTCGAACTGGAGCAGCCCGAATGGTGAAATACCTCCACCTTACAGAAGACCGCAGCCAAATAACAATCACTTCTGTGCTGTTGTGTTCCTGCGTGTGAGTAAGGTTTCCAGAGCTCCTGGGGGCTGCTACATTAGTAGCAGGGGTCAAGCCCATTACCACTTAACATCAGGTGGGATAAGGTCAAACTTATAGTGCAATATTAATAAAAATCTGATTATGAAAGCCCTTAAATTAATTACTGTCTTAAAAAGACGATCATTGCACTACCAAAAATCATTACACAACTCCAAGAATAGATTGTTAGTCACAATTGGAAATGTTAAGACATATAGTAACATTGATTATATGCACATATATCAAAAAGACATCATATAACAAATATACCAATCGATTTCAAACAGGCCTATCTTGCGCCACGCGACTAAATTGTATCGCGCTCTTTACAAACGTCAAAATCGATTGAAGTCAGTGCGTCAGCTGCTGATTGGCTGAAAATACGAGTGCGGTGTGCTATTAGCCAATCAACAGTATCAAAAATTTTGTCGTATCATGCGAGAAATTTGACGTATTGCGCATGATACGCCTGAAATACTTAAACTTATAGTGTACGGAAATACTTGAGCTAAATAAATGTATGTTCACATATGCGATGATATAAGAAGCTACGGAATAAAAATACAAAAAAATATAATGCAAAAGGCTCTGTCCCACAGTCTGCTAGTTGTAGTCAGTTGCGATACCTCCACCTTATAATGATGCTTATCGGATAAAAGCTGCTACTTAAATAAATAATTGCTTATAGTCGACACCCAGCTTTATATTATACATTTGAAACTCTTTTCCAATATATACGTTCTTTAAACTCAATATAAATATATTTGCAAATCGTATTTTAATTTTAAGGCAATTGGAAAAAGGTTCGTAGTATGCTATCATTAAGGATATAAGATTAGGTCGTTTGGAAGGTTTTCTGATATATTTTTTGATAAATATTTACTTCGTTACATACTTAAATTTAAATTTCAGTAATCAGTCCCAATAATAATACGATAAATAATAATAAAACAGTGATATGAGCAGCTATTGATAGATTTAATTTGTTATTTCCTTCCTTATAATTACGTATTTTAATTAAAGTATTATCGATTCCGATATAGGTAATTGCATTGTACCAATTAAGTGGTCGTTATACTAATTAACGGAAATGGGTTAGATAACTTAGATTTTATGTTGGGTCCCAACAACTACAATACGAAAAAATATTACACATATTTTTTCTGTCACGTAAATAAAATACTAAGACATTGAGTTAAAATTTAGCGTGACGTCACTTCGTCATTAATTTTTAACTAAATAGGGACGTAAGCTCAGCTCTCTACAGAACTTTGTAGCGCTTTATCATTATTTTTTTATTTACTTGCAAAAAATACGCTTTCATTGTATTATGAAATACAATCATGGTTTTGAAGCCATTTTATTTAGTAAGTATTTAAGATCAAAATTTGAATTACAACCTTACTATTGAAAAAAAAAAAATGTTGAAAACAGGAAAATGTCCATAACATAATTAAAAACTTTAAAAACATTAGACCGCTTAAGTTTCATATCAAACTCCAATAAAGAGTTTTACCATTACCAACTCCATAAATGGAAGCACAACCCTTCAAAGGACCGAACCGTGTTTACCTGCAAGGGCGGCGGGGGCACGTTCACCAGCGGATAGTTCATCTGCAGCGCGATAGAGTTCGGCTGAGGGCCCTCCAGCTCCCCGTCCAGCGAGTGGGACGACCTCCGCAACTGCCTGCTCTCCTGGTACGGCGGCATCGACTGGTGCATCGGGAACGGCTTCTCCGGATACCTCTGGTAGTACTTATTCGATGTACAAGGCTTCGGCTTCGCCAGCGGGTTGATAGGGGGCGAGAGGTTGCTCCTGGACCGGTCCATCGACCTTGGAGGGAGAGGGGGGGGCGACACGTTGTCCAGGCACGTGGTCGGCACCATCGGGACGGTGTTATTGTGGACGTGCCTCCTCTTAGTCGACGATTCGTCTGAGTTCTGTCGAACTAGCGGCGGCTGGTTCTCTTGGGCCTTCTGGCGCGCTTGGCGCAGGTTGCGAAGGCTCTGTCCTGTGAGGTTGCTGAGGGAGCGCGGCAGGCCGCTGAACAAGCCGTGCGGGAGGGCCGCGGAGGGCTTGTCGAGGCCGCGGCGGGGCGCGAGGCGGGGCGTGGCGGGCGGCGGCGACAGCTCCGAGGGCTAGTAGTAATGTTGCGCTAATGTCATTGTGGAGTGCTAACTGACGTTTGGGTACAGTCACATTTTTATAGAAGGAGATATATCTATTAATTACTTTTTTTATGTATTTACATTTCGTTGTGCTTTCGCTTGAAAGAAATGGAGGAGAGCTGTGACGTGCGAATGATATATTTACTAAAAGATAACTTTAACACTATGTTCTTAGAAAACATCCTAACTCTACTCCAATATTTAGAGAACATAAGCTTTTGACATTTCCTTGTTTGTATATTTTTGAACTGTGTAAATTTGTAAAGACCCATTTGAACTTGTTTACTAAATTTGAAGAAATTTACAAGTTCAGTGGCAGACATAAAAACAAGCTAGCGCGCCCAAAGACGCGGTCTGCATTATGTAGCCGTAACTGCTATGTAATGGCTACTAAAGTATTCAATAAATTACCGAACGAGATAAGGGACCTAAATGGAGACTTATTTAATAGGAAGTTATTTAATTTATTAGTTGACAAATGTTTTTATACGATTAAGGACTATTTGACGTACAAATTTTAACTTTGATTGTAATTATTATTATGATATTATGACAACATGTATGAATGATTTTAAATGTTACTAATATTTTGGGAATTATTATTGTTTTAATTAATATTTTAATAGGTTTTTGTTTGCACGGACATTTTAAATATTCATATACCAGCTGCGCTGGTGAGATAAGCTTGTACCTACTACATCTAGCTGTTAACATCAATATTGTTTAACCTTATTTCCATGAATAAATCCTTTTGACTTTTTTTTTACTTTTGACTCATTGAATTGTATTGCATTTATATATGACCGTTAAAATGTTATGCTATATTTTGGTCGATAAATTATTAAATAAATCCTTGTATGTACTTTACCCAAACCTCGTAAGTTGCAAAAGAAAATGTGGTAATTACATAAACACACATCGAACAATGCCTTATACAGAGTTACGGACCACACCAGCTATACGTGAGACGAAAGTTAACCTGAGTTAACGATAATTAACGGTTTGGTATGTCAGTTAAAAACGGTTAAATTTTGAACTGTCTGGACCTGTGCATTTCGCTTGCACACGAACTATTTTCTCACTAAATTAACTTTTCATAAATAACTTTTGTAGGTAAAAGTATAACATACAACGAAAATCTATAATTTGTCGTATGTATGATCGATTCCATTTATATTAACAATTGCAAATTGTATAGGAGTATAGCAGACAATAAATGTGTTGTTTACTCTGTATGAGCAAGTTGTTTCATAATAATTTCAACATTACAGTTTAATCGATAGTAATTCTGTCCGTTTTCATGATATCTCCTTACATTTATATACATAGTAACAAACATTAACTTATACAAACATAGTTAACATTTAGCTTCAACGTGTTTTGCACTAAAAAATTATTACGATTGAAAAGACAAAAATAATTATGTAAATACCTTTAAACTTAGTACGTACCTACTTACTAAATATTTAACGTACGTACGTTAAGTTACGTCAAATTGAATGTACCACACCTATTTCACAGATGTAGGAAACGATTCTCATACAAAATGTTTTAGTCACTCGTATAGATTCAGAAAAATTAAAATCGAAACCGTTTTCGATCTATGAATAAACAGTCAACTCCGTTAATCGATCTAAAAAAATGATTACTTAACTGTAATACATAAATTTGTATGATTGCCAATGTAATGTTTCTTAAGAGACGTACACAAGAGGCATGCACAGACAGACGATGAATTTCTCGTTAGACCCACAATGATGTTAGTCAATTACGATGGCCAATGGTTTTATTTACTTTCGCCTCCGCAGTTGTGGTGACAAAAATCATGCTTTTTAAAATTACCATTCAAATAGCAACCTTATTTGCAGTTACCAATAAATTTCAATTAAAGTGAAACGATTCTAGAACAATGTTGCATAGACTAATTTATAAATTGATACATTTTCAGCACCACAACTACCACGTAACTAAATATAAAACAAAACGTGACACAGAACGTAAACTAAACGCAACAAATTAACAAATGTCTTCGCAAAATAAACAAGTGACGATGGTACTACGATACGTGTAAACAAAATGTACTCTAGTGAGTTTACGAATTGGATATTTATAACTAATGTGTTATGCTTGATTGTTTGGAGACAGCCGGTTATTGAGTTTTGGACTTTCGATATTTGGAATATATTTCTTTATTCTACAAACATTAACCTGCTCGTTCGCTTGACCCGGTCCGGTAACGTATTTGGAAGTCTCTACCATGTGCTACTTAGGGGACGGATAAGAGCCCCACCTGTAGTACTTTTGTTGAAAAAATTGGTTGTGTGTAACAGACGGACGGTTTGACGTGACAACGCTGAGCCGATCATGCCTCTCTCTCGTTCGTGCCGCGCTCTCGCTTGCGGTACACGACAATGAGCGTAACGGCACAATGACGTCATCTTTTTCGTGCATGAAGCCCGTAGGATCGAGTTATTAGACGTTGTCACGTCAAAAATTTGACATTTATACAATATATTGAAAAACTTTCCTTTTTTAACTTCTCGTTATTTATTTAAATAGATACTTCCAAAATCCCATGGTACCGTGAACACATAAGTCATAAATGTGTTTATATGGGTTTTACACACGCTTTAATTAAACATATATTGTGCTACCACCATCAATTCTGGTTTGATCTATGCCAAACGGATTTAGACGGACGTAGGCCACATAGAATTGCTTTTGCTGCATTTTACAAAGCAATCTTTACATTTGTGAGAATGTGACTGTGCACGTGAAAAATTTAAAAATTTACCAGCCTCATGGCAGTAATTATTCAGATTGCTTAGAAAAAGAAGCCATGGATTTGAAGTCCATGGCGAAAAGAAATTTTGATACAACAAGCAAGTTCCAACCAAGAAATGAGTCAAGGCACTCAATTTAGAAAACATCACAAGTATCAATAGCCAAAACCAATAGCCAGCCGAAAGTGTACCCTATCACGAGGCCGTAGCGCATACCTGTCCCGCGGTGATCACGTCTATCTCCGCCTGCAGTTTGGTGCAGCGCTGCTCTGCCGACTCCATCTGCGCCTGCTTTCGCACGTCCGGGACCTTTGACAGCTCGTCTGAAAAATACATCCAAGTGGTGAAGAAAAAATCGACCAAGTGCGCATCGGACCATTTATCTATTCAACATTAGACACAATCATTTATTTTTAAAGCGTCTACCAGTTGCTGTTATTTAACATCGAATAAAAAAATGGCTAAACGTTTGTTGTATGGGAACCCCCCTTAAATATTTATTCCATTTTAATTTAATGATTTTTTTAAAAGTAAATATATAGCAATAAGACCGCCTAAATTGTACTTAAATATGTCTGTAAAGCCAATTTCTGTAAATTTTTCTGTGCAATAAAGTGTATCTATCTATCTATCTATATTCTGTGAATATTTCAAGCGTTTATCTTCTATATAAAAATAAGTCGGGTTTTCCTGCCTGACGCTATAACTCCAGAACGCACGAACCGATTTTCACGGTTTTGCATTCGTTCGAAAGGTCTCGGACACCGTGAGGTTTATAGAAAATTCAGGAAAAATTACAATTTGTATTCTTCTTATGTAAGATTGACAAGCTATTAGGCATTAGCTTCAATCTCACCTGGAGTTTCAGTAACGTAAGGGGGAAGTCGGGACTTCCTCCTTACCCGGTGGTCCGGTCTTCATCCGGCCTTAATTAAAATTATACATTATATTTTTAACTCTCTACTATTAACTCACTTCGCAGATCCCTAATGTACTTCTGTTCTTGCTCCAGCATCAGCCGCATCGTGTGGACCTTCGAGACTTCTAGCTGCCTCTGCTTCTCCGACTGCAAACGCACAGAAAAACAAACATAATAAATTATTACAACGGTGTTAAAAATGATTCCCCATTGTCAAAGTAAACGTATTTAAATTCGTAGGGTCCCTAACTTGCATAAAAAATATATATGAAGCTGCTCTAGGTCTCGGGTCTCTCACTACAGGCATCAAAATTAATAAAATTAAAGGTCTGGGGTTGCCTATTTCAAGTTCTTTAAACTTTCATATGATATTTGTACATTATTGCGTTGGTAAGAGTTAAACGCAATCTTATCTAAGTTTTACTTAGTTTTACGAGTGTGTGCCAGTCTGAAATCGTTTTTTTTTTCGAAGTCTCAGTAGGGCCCTTCACCCTCATATTATGTGAGCCCCCGTTACCCTCCCCTAAATGCAGCCCTGTAAGAGTCTAGCAAATTGACTTTGAGTAGATTTAGAATCGAAAACACGTCTACATAGACGTCTAACATGTTTCAACCGAATTAGAATTCAATCAACATAATTAATTCCATTTCAAAATCTTTGCATTTCATTTCAAGCCCAATGAACAAAATCTACGTCACAAAACAATCAAATTTTAGGCCGCGGAAAGTCCGCGGCGCGAACAGCTGACCAAACACGGTATACCTGGTGACGTCACACATTCCACGCGTCCACGGTAGGTAACGTACGAAATGAAACAAAAGTACCAATACGGTGTTTTGTGTCAAGTAGTACGATAGCGACAACGGTTCGGTAACCGAAGGATAAGCTTCATACGCAGATCTTCAGTATTGGATCGGTGACCATTCCGTCCTAAATATATATATATATATATATATATATAAGTGTATGAAACTTACTAACAACCAACATGCCCAGCTAAAATTATGGATAGAGGACAAAATTAACATTAATCAAGTGAGAGGAAGTACGATTTAACCCTGGCTTTGAAAATGGGAAGAGTCTCAGATAATCTGATAGGTAAAGGTAAAGAATTCCATAAGCGTATAGATTGGACAGTGAAGGATTGGGAATAGAATTCAGAAGAATGAGTAGGAAAAGTAAGGAGAAGTTTACGTGAGGACCGCATATCACGATCCTGGTTGGGCTGCAAGAAACGGAAACGTTCTTTAAGATAGGGTGGAGCAAGAGGATTAAGTAGAACATTAAATAGGAGAGATAAAACGTGGAGGGCACGGCGTCGACGTATAGGAAGCCATTTAAGCTGAGCTCGAAATTCAGAGACATGGTCATACTTGCGTAGGCCGAAGATGATGCGGATACAAAAGTTTTGAAGACGCTCAAGCTTGTCAAGAAATAGTTCATTAAGATTAGAGTAGCAACAGTCTGCATAATCAAGAATAGGCAACAGTAAAGCCTGCACCAGTGTGAATCTATATACAACGTGTAACGGAAAGGGTATAACAATATCAAAAATACCAAAGCAGTTAACGGTTACAAACTGTATGGGACCATTTGTAGCTGTGTACACGCATATAATGATTCAATATTTTTTTTTGAAATATCAGTCAAATACAAGTCAAAATTTTGACTAAGTCACGCTTGCACAACACTATCACAGTATTGTTGGAATCGTCGAAAGACTTGGATGTACCTACCTATTATGCTATTAATTTAAATATCACAATGGTGGTTCATCTTTTAGTGTTTACTGAATCACATCTGAAATTTGTTGGTTTAGCGTTTCTCATTTTGACAATTCAGTTAAGTCATTGAGTTGTCGTCGCCATGACAACATCTTGTGTTTTTGCCTTTCTGGATTACCTACTTACTACGGATAGCCTAGTGATATTTCGTGATGTCTTTGAGCAATCAAGAATATTCGAGATGATTCTCTGTGTCGGAGCAACCGACGGCAGCGTGATGGCCGACCGAGAGCTAGAGAAAGAGATTTACGAAACCTTCAAAACGCTCGTTTCCATCTGTGGATTGGGCGAGGAGGTCGTATCACATGGCCAGCTCGGTCACCAGACCTCACTCCGTTGGACTTCTTCTTGTGGGACTACGTTAAAAGGAAGGTGTACGCTGTTGCATGCTCGTCAAGGGAAGAGATGATAGAAAGCATCAAGGCCGCGTTCTGTACAGTGACACCACAAATGTTGCATAATGTTCGCGCATCTTCTAAGAAAGTACTAGGCGCGCATGTCGAGGAAGGAGGTGGAGAAATTCAGGATCGCAGTGATTGTAATGAAGTGATAACGTGATTTGGGGTCGCTGACCTCAATAGTGTTGTGATGCGTTTGTTTACGTTTTAGTCAGTCATTATAGTTAATCATTTTTTATTTCATAAATACAATAAAGTGTTTATTTTAACTCGAGATTTCGTATATAGAATCTATACAAGGTATAGTATCCACCTACTTTCGATTGTTACCCCCTTTCCGTTACAGGTTGTATAATGTGCGACAAAACACCAAGATATGTACATAGTTACAAAACCTCATATAAGCTCTGCAGTTAATCTGATGCAATGCATCCAAATGTTTGTTTACACAATAACGAGGGCACGTGCTCGCCGCGGCCCCTTTGATGGTGTCTTAATTAACCAGACACTGTTGATCAAAGTTCAAGACACTGATTTATTTAATCCTACTAATCACTAAATAGTATAAAACAAAGTCGCTGTTTCTGTATGTCCCTAGCAGGCCTAGCGTGCGCCACTCGAGTAAATTTTATCGCGCTCTTAAGAAATGTCAAAATCAATGTGACCACTGCTGATTGGCTGAAAATAGAAGAACGGTGTACCACCCAATCAACAATATAGAACATTTTGTCGTCTCATGCGATAAATTTGACGTATAACGCATGATAGGCCTATATGTGTGCTGAGATTTTTATAACTACGCAATGGATTTTTATGCGTTATTTTTTGATAGATATAGTGATGCATGAGGAAAGTTTATACATGTATAAGCTATACATATTAATGCACAGGAAAGACGAAAACTTTATTTGTATTTAAGTACAGTCGCCGTCAGATATATCGGAGCAGAAAAGTGACCAAATACTTCTGAACAGTTAAAATTCAGATTCAAAGGGATGTCATAAACGAATCCCTTTGAATCTTTTTGTTCTATGAACAACTGGGTGTAGTAAAGAGCCATTTATTAATCACGAAATATTCAGTTTGTTTATAGCAACTATGTAGATATAAATAACCTGAACACTACAAATATCCACCCCATAGCTGATCTCAAAGGCACTCTCACTAGTAAGTCTACAATCAGACCTCTTAACTACCACTGCTATCAGTTTAGAGCAGAGGTTTTCGCGTATGAGTGAATCATTCACATAGCGTCCAAACATCCTTCTAGAAGAGAATATAGATAAAAGATTTAAATGAAACGTACATTGACGGGAACAGGCGCGGTGATGGGCGTTTTGTGGCGTGATGCATTTTGTTGCACCGTTAGTACCGTCGTCGCGTTCGCTGGAAACAAGCAAATATACATACATTAACTCTTTTCTTACTATATGATGATATCTAATGAGTACGAAGCAGAGTTTCCCAAGCGGGTTGCGATCTTATGGTACGAATTGCGGTACAAAAATATTTAATTATTTTCTTGCTTGTACTTATTACCTAATTGTTTATTATTTCTCACCTTGTATCATGTGCAGGCCCTGCTGGTGCACTGATACTTCATATATTATGTTTTCTAGATCTGGTTGAGGGTGAGATAGAGAGCATTCTCATCTCGTGTCATATCATTCCAGTCTTGTTTGTACTAATTACCCAATTGTTTTCTATTTCTCACCTCGTATCATGTGCACAACTTACAAGTACACTGGTACTTTATATCGAATGTTTTCTAGATCTGGTTGAGGGTGAGATCGAGAGCATTCTCACCTTGTATCATGTACACGACCTGCTGTACATAAGACCAGTTTTGTTAGAATCAATTACCTATTTGTTGAATCATCTGGTGGAGGGTGCGATCGAGAGCATTTCCTGCTAGTGCACTGCTGCAGTATGTATACTGTAGTCTAGTAAGTAGTGTAAGTCTATTGCGGTACTAGATACTGATATCATACCAGTCTTGTTTGTAGTAATTACCCAATTGTTTTGTACATCTCACCTCGTATCATGTGCACGACCTGCTGGTGCGTGTGGTTGTGCACCGGCACCGCGTCCACGCGCAGGATGCGGTCGCCGGCGCGCAGGCCCGCGCGCCACGCCGCCCCGTGCTCCTTCACGGATTGCACGTACACCGGATTGTCACCTGGAAGCACGTGCCCGAAGCGTTACTAAACATGAACGTAGCCAGTTGTTTGTATTGATAGAAATACTCATGGGCGTACCCAGCTTCTAGCCTTTTTTTGTGACGGGAGAAATGCTTTGACGCATTGTACCGTGACCCGAGAGAGATGACGGTGTGTGTGGGGCGGGCTTCCTGCCCTAAAAAGGGCAGGACTACCCAATAAAACCCCCGGTTGGACCTCATCGCCTTTTGGTGGTGTTATGGGAAATCGGGTCAACCTGACCACAACACCACGTCACGTCACGTAGTTACGTCATTTCATAGAATGGAATGGAACAAGTGCTGTAATCGGGAATACAGCGCATGAAAAATCCGCTAGATGACACTACGCGGGCGTAGTTCCAACCGCTCCGTGATTGGTGATTAACATGTCATGGTGACACATTTGTCAGGTCACAAATAACCAATCACGTAGTAGTCGCACCTCATGCCCATATAGTGTCATCTAGCGGATTTTTCATACGCGGTTGTCTCCATTGGTCCGCGCCAGTGACTCGCTACGTCCTTGGAAACGTTATGTGTACCGTCACTAGCTCACTTTTTTAAAACACGCCCACCGTGCCTTACTTTTCGTGGTGTTTTAGATTTATATTTATAATCCACACATATTATAACAAACCCGGGACACTTTTCTATCCCCTAGTAGAGCTTATATGTACAAACGACGACAAATATTTTTACATGCTGTCAGATAACCAATCGCCAGTGTGCACGTAAAACACACGGTAAATACTTACTGCACTTCACCTTGACTTCAGTTGCATATTGATAAAAGCGAGATCATGCGATCTAGATAATATCATTCATCTCAAACTTATCAAAGACATGTTGATTGCCAATCATAAAATCCTCTACTTCTCAAATTACCGATAATGATGATAAAACGGAGTACATTGAAGTAAATTCGGATTTTATCAGGCGGCAATAAACAAATAAAATGCTATTTGCTATTAACTTCAGCTTTACAATGAGGGTTTTCGCGTTCGAAAAATCCACCAGATGGCGATACGTAGGCGTGGGGTCCACCTGTTAATTGATTGGTGATTTAAATGTCATAGTGACATGTCTGTCAATGTCATGAAAACCATAACCAATCACGTAGCAGTTGGACCCCATGCCTACGTATCGCCATCTGGTGGATTTTTCGAACGCGAAAACCCTCATTGCATAGAAACAGTGACTAGACAAGGCGAAGCGTTTCACGTTTGTGTCAAATTGATTAATAAAATAAATACTTATTAAAGAACAAGCTGTCCCGGCGTTTTATTTTTTCAAATTGTTTCGCAATTTAAACCTTCGCTGGTCCTCCACAATTATACCAAGACCAACATAAGCCGGTCTAGCCGTTTTCGAATTTTAGCGAGAATAATGAACAGCGATTCATTTATATATAAAAAGAAAGATAATAGAGGTAATGTTGATTATTTTAAAAACCACCTTTTAGTTCCTTTTTTTTTGCAGTGGCCACATCATTGCTAATTTAGTGGACAAGTAGCGTTATTGTTCAAAGGAAAGTCATTTGGTAAATAAAATTTGCGTGGAACTTTGTAGCGTAGATGAGTTTTTTCTCCCCTAGTTTGGGACTTTGTCCTTAAAGCTCCGATTCTATGGTCATTGACTTAAGCTCTTGTGTTACAGAAATCAGAAACACCAATACCATAACACCAGAGCCGGGACAATATCGAAAAGTTTGTTTCCTGAACCAGAAAACCGAGACTTGAGAGATACCGCGACACCAAAGTCCTGCCCGCTCGCCTTTTGGCTCCGGAGGTCGTTCGCGGTTCGCGGTCTACTAATGCCTGGTTATATAACAATATTTATTTGAAAAACGATCCGTTCTAGTTACTTATCGTAATAAATATTAAGCGAGGCGTAAGCTTAAAACTACCTACGGACCACTGATGTCAGCTGTATAGAACGGTATTATTTAACGACTAGTAGTCGGTTGGAGAAAAACGTATAGTCATTTTTGACACATTACGAATCGTAAATTATTGGTACCGGGTATATATATTCTACCTGCAACACCACCATCACTGGTCACAAAGAAGTACGGAAGGTAAAAATTACCTGACACCTTCATCCCATATCCATGCTCGTCGCGAACGATGGTGACGGTGAGCAGATCGTCGCCCCCCGGCGACCCTGCCCCGCCCAGCATCACCTGGAACAAACAGAAGACACATTCAATAACATACATTTTTAAGAGAGGTAGGGCATAGCGATTTATCACTCCAACTGGAGCAGCCCGACTGGTAAAATACCTCCACTTTACAGGAGACTGCAGCGAAATAACAATCACTTCTGCATTGTTGTGTTCCTGCGTCTAAGTAAGGTTTCCAGAGCTCTTAAGGGGGGGGGCTACATTAATAACAGGGTCAAGCCTTCAAGGTAATGGTGACAAGTCCAGTAACAAATTTATTATGCTGTACTTGTCACTTACCACTTAACATCAGGAGGGATGAGATCATTCTTGAAGTGTAATATAAAAAAAATCCACGTTATACAAGGAGCGAGGTTGTCTACTTCCGCAAGATTTAAGAAATTTAAAAAGCAAAATAAAACTGTGTGTACAAAGACAAAAGGAAAAGTTTATCTTCCGTTGCGATGTGGGGTCCCACGACCTCCACGTATTGCGCGTGCCGGGGATCTACGAAAACGAAACAAACTGACGAAATGTGTGTAAAACGTGGTTTATGATTTGCATAAATTATGTATAATGTTTTTGAAGACGGTTAATTCTTATTCCAAGTGAATTGCTTACAACTATTAAAATTAAAAATTGTTATTCGTCACCGGATCCGATATAAATGTATTTAGTTTTCTATCATTATTACTTTTCTATATATAATGTTTTAAGACAAGAAGGTATTTATAGATATTTGCATAACAATGTTTATTCGCGGAAAAGCCTACATTTGGCAACAAACGTTCACGGCTACGAAACACGTGGCACATCATAAATGTGACTAGAGCACGCTGTTAACAAAGATCGCGATTTTTAAGGATTTACTACTAAAACAATAAGAAAGGAATATAATAGAAGATGTCTTTGTTCGTGTAAACTTTTACAAAAGCATTTATGAATTGTCAAATTAAGTAAACTACCCCCGTGTTCGGAAAGTCCAGTTGCCATCATCCGTACTAATCCCTACTTCCCTACTAATATTATAAATGCGAAAGTAACTCTGTCTCTGTCTGTTACGCTTTCCCGCTTAAACCTCTCAACCGATTTGGATGAAATTTGGTATAGGTATACGTTGAACCTCCAGAACGGACATAGGCTGCTTTTTGTTAGAAAATAAGAGGCGGATAGGGGTAATACTACCTTTGAAAGTTTATATGGATTTTTTTTTATTTTTTTGTTACAAATATGAAATTTGGAACAAATATAACTCTAAACTTGTATTAAAATATAGACTACTTTGGTCTCGAATATTACTGGAGATAGGTATAAAACCGATCATGAAAGGATGTAGTCCACGCGATCGGAGTCGCGGGCACAGCTAGTACATGATAAAGAACTTACAGCCCCAATTCATTGCTACGAGGTACATTAAGATGGCACTTCCATTTCTATTTCTATGCCATTCCTTCCAGTACAATCGAGACATGTTTTATGAATCTGTCTCACGGAGAGCCAATAAAACTATTTATGCTCATTTCTAATATGAAATCTGGCGGATTCCTGTCCGTCTGTACTCCAGCGACGTCAACGGCAGCACAAGGACGTCAAATAAATGTATTTTTATTTTTACTACACCGCGAAGTACATTTCATGAACGGCCATGACAGTATCTGGGGATTATTGTAGAATTACCGATATTTATTTTCTCGCATATTTGCATAGTATATGTGTAACTATGCGGCCGCCTGCGACTTCGTACACGTGTAATCCTAATTCCTGTTTTAATCCCAAAAGGGGGTGATTTCTAAAGATACATTTTTAGTACACCTCCATACTTACCTACATTTAAATTTCAAATCTCTTACTTCAAAAACGTAGGACTTTCAGAAAAACTTCAAATCTCTGTTTTACCTCCTCAGGGGAAGACTTTCGTAAAACTAAAGTAGAGGGTATACCTATTCTAAAACCTACCCTGATCTGAAATAAATATTTCCTTATCTGAAATAACAGCAAGTTTGAATGCATGTTTAAATTTAAGTTACTTAGGACGAGTATGTGATGTTTTGTGATATCTTTATATAGTATTTCATATTTTTATCAGTAGGTTTTTATCAATAATGCCATATTAGTGCCCAGATACATGCGTGTGGGTGAGAATAAAATAACTCTGCTGCATTGCGAATGCGGTATCGATCAGATGCGCCATTTTAGAGGGCTGCGGACAGACTGAGAACACAATCTAAATAATACAAGCCTTGGAGAAAGGAAAACTGTCATAGCCACGCTACTTTTACAGATATCGCTTAGACTTAAATGTTACATGTAGCCTACATGAATAAGTAATTCAGTAGAAAATGTATCGTTGTACTCCGCATCGCTGGAGTAATTTAAGCTTTTACCAGTTTTGTAATTGTTATAATAACTAAAAAATAAAATATATAAAATTCGTGTCTCATATTTTCTGGTAATGTAATCTGGTAAAAATGTTGGTCCAAATAGTAATTTTTATATTTTTTAGTCATCTACTCTGCGAAAACGGTGGATTTACAAATTGTTCGATGTCACCACAAAGAGAAACACATAGCTTTCACTAACCTCTCAGCTCCCTGACTGAATTAATATTTAGATTGTACTTCTGGCGGGGGTCCGTACCATTGCGCTAACAAAACAGGGGGAGAAAGACATGTGAGCTTTATAGAGTAACTAGCTGTGCCCGCGACTTCGTTCGCGTGGACTACATCCTTTTATGGTCGGTTTTACCCCTATCTCCCCTAATATTCGAAACAAAAAGTAGTCTATATTTTAATAGACCTATACCTATTTGTGCAACTTTCATACCTCTAACTTAAAAAATAAACATTTTCCCATATAAACTTTTAAAGGTGGCATTATCCCCATTAGTTAAACGTATACATATGCCAAATGTCATCAAAATCGGTTGAGAGATTTAAGCGGGAAAGCGTAACAGACAGACAGACAGACAGAGTTACTTTCGCATTTATAATATTAGTAGGGATTAGTAGGGAAGTAGGGATTTACTTGCTTCTGTTTTTATAAAGTCTGAGGCGATTAAAAGATTTTTATAGCTTCGTCTGGCAGTCGCATGAGAAATGTTAATTGAAACATACTTGTGAGCTTACACTACCAACAAATTCAATAATTAAGCTAAGAGCGTTTTATGAATAGTTAGATACTATGGAGGGTATTAGACAATGACGTCATCTTTTTCCCGCATGCAGCCTGTAGTTTCGAGTTATTAGACGTTGTCACATCCAAAAACATGTTTATTCGTAAATCGAGACAGGTAGACCGAACGTTCCAAGTCCTGCTGCCGGTTGAGTGAACCCTGACTCCGAACAATAGCGGCAGACGGAGCGTCGCCGAATGAAGATCTTATCGGTGGCAGTCGACGCCGGTCACACTGTTGGGGCTATGGGCCGAACCTTTACCTTTAACGCGGACATACATTAAACTGACTAATTTATGATATGGACTGGAGCAATTGTTAATGCTATGGAAATAAAAAATTAAAAAAATCGCCGAAATGTACGCACGCCAATGTTGGGAAACACTGGCCTAAATTGGATTATTGTGAGAAAAATTCATAAAATTAGTCATTCTTTCGTAGAGTTCAATCTTATGTACGCATAGAATTAAGCCACAAATTAAAAATTATCTTTTTATTTAAAAAAAATATTTAATTTTTAAATATAAACATTTTAAACTGTTCTATTTTTATCAAAACAGAAGGTTATTAAGATGTAAAAAATGTTTGGACTTCATAGCTTTCTTTAAATATACTAGATAATATAGGGCTCAATTGTGTATGTTTTGTCATCTCATCTCTCGTCTTCTTTTTCTTAAATCTACAACTAATGGACCAAACATAATTTCGATGGACGAAACATAATTTCGATGGACGAAACATAATTTCGATGGACCAAACATATTTTCAATGGTACAAGTGTAATGTCGATGGACCAAACGTAGTTTCGATAGAACTATTTATAAATAATTAGTATTACAAGTAGTTGTAAATTTTAGTGGTAAGTATCTAAGTAATTATATTTTAATGACATTAATACAATTAAATATTTATTAAACAATAATACATTTAATACTCATAAAAAAAAAGAACACACATATTTTCGATGGACCAAACAGAATGTTTAGTAGTCTAACCTATTTTCTTCATTCTTAATACATACCTTCAAAGTTCAACATTTCGCTTAGAATGACAGCCGGTCTAGTGTCTAGCGGCCGTAATCTAAAATTGGACCCGTTTTTGCGATAAAACAGCATTTTATAACCGCACATTGCTGCACCTGGCCTGCGCTAGGCTCATTCGTAAGTAATGCTCCGAATTAGCGACTTGATTGGTTTAATGTTGGATCTACATAAGGGCCACGGTATTTTACTTTAAAACGTACTTACATAAAGCTTACGTAGATATCCTAGTGTAAAAAATTAGATTCCCATAGATATGAGACCAGAAACAAACAAAACATTGCCGTCCCAAAACTCAGGCGTATTTAAATATTCTATTCTTATAAATAAAATTGGAATGTCTGTTTATAATATTGAAATAACTCCATATGAATACGGTACATGTACACAAAAATATCATTTGTCACAATTTTTGTCTATCTGTCTGTCTGTTTGATCCGGCTAATCTGTGAAATGGCTGAACTGATTTTTACAGGATTTATGGCAGGTAGCAGGAGGTAATAAGGAGTAACTAAGGCTATTTTTATAATAACTCCACAAAAAATAGTTTGTCGGGTTTACGAATCGTGATGCGTAAGCAAGACGCTATAAATTCTATGCTATCCTGTAGTAGTGTTGCCGTCGATTCGATTGTATATCGATTATTAATCGATTATGCAAAAGAGGCCCAAATAATCTAATAATCGATATGACAATCGATAGTATCGATAGTATTGATAAAGATTATCAAGTTTAAAAGCAATTAATATTGATATAATCGATCTAATCGATTAATTTTAGGTCGATATAATCGATTATTAACAATTAGATTATAATATAGTTAAGATTAGACAATATTATCGATGATATCGATACTATCGATTGTCATATCGATTATTAGATTATTTGGGGGGGGAGGGGATAATCGATTATCCGGCAACACTATCCTATAGTCCACACGAATCGTGTAAGCGCGGGCATAGCTAATTAATGAATTACATCAAAATAATTTTAAAGATTATCTGTTGAGTTTGTTGCGGCACTTCTTCTCAACATAATCAACGTCGAGGCGCTAGAAAGAAAACAATGACTAACAAAAGTAATTATTGCAAATCTACTTGCAATTGCTAATAAATCTAAAAATGATTTAATTATGAAATCAAATGATAGTACGTAATGCGCTAGCGCATTTGTTTTTTTGCAAAATTTATATTAATTTTCAAGAAATACAACTTGTATGGTTTTTTAAGCTGCTTTATGTGAAATTTCTCACATGAGAAAACAAAAACAAAAAAATTTAATACGATTTATTGGCTGATAGCACACCTCTTGTTTTTAGCCAATCAGCATTCGATGAACACAATTTTATAAATTTTGAATTTTCAACAGATTTCAATAAGTTTCAGTCGCGTGACGCATCTTAAGGCTTTAAAAGAGACCAAAGGCAATTAAAATTACCAACAAATCCATTTGGATTTAACTTTTACGAAAACCGCCTAACCCACCGTAAGACGTCATAAAAGCACTTCGCAACAGATATCATAAAATTCCGATGAACAAAGTCTATAAAAGACTACTTACTATCTACAGCACACTGTTTGCAGGGCTGCCACTACCATATAAAATAATAAACACATTTATTTTGATATAGAAGAAGAAAAAAAAGATAAAAAAGAATACAAATTTGGTGACGTTTTTTAACTTGCTGTATTTCTCTCAAAAAGGGTCGTGCTGAAATTTAAAAATACGCATTTTGAAGCTTATCCAAGTCAGTTGTCCCCGTTCTCCCTCACCCTCCCTCCCTCGGGATAAAAAGTATCCTAAATATTAATATATTACGTCATCACTCTACCTAACAAATTTCATTCAAATTCATTAAAGCCCAGTTCCAATATTCAGATACCATCCGTTCTTATTACGGGTAGTAATAAATTACTACAGTACGAGGCGTAAGACAAAACTGACCGGCGAACGACTGATAACAGCTGGTATGGAAATATAAAAACTGTATTTATGTTGCACGGCCGTACCCATTTCTCGCCATCTACTATTTCTTCTACCTTAAGGTTGTCTGGAAGAGATCGCTTTCTAGCGATAAGACCGCCTAAATTGTACTATAATTATTCTGTAAAACCTATTTTTTATTATTGAGCAGGTCGTTTGGTCTCAGAGTTAACCCTGCTAAAACGCAGGTTATCATTGTTGGCGGATCACGGCTAATTAGTCAAATTGATTGGGATTCTTTGCCTCCTATCTTATTTGATGGTGTCCCGATTTCTTACAGCCAAGTTGTGAAGAATTTGGGTATTTTTATTGACAATTGTTTGAATTGGGATAGTCAAATTAAAGAGGTTAGCAGGAAAATGTTTGCATCTGCTGGGTCTATTAATAGATTACGCAATTTCTTACCCATACCCACCAAAATTGCACTGGTGCAGGCTTTACTGTAGCCTATTCTTGATTATGCCGACTGTTGCTACTCTAATCTTAATGAACTATTTCTTGACAAGCTTGAGCGTCTTCAAAACTTTTGTATCCGCATCATCTTCGGCCTACGCAAGTATGACCATGTCTCTGAATTTCGAGCTCAGCTTAAATGGCTTCCTATACGTCGACGCCGTGACCTCCACGTTTTATCTCTCCTATTTAATGTTCTATTTAATCCTCTTGCTCCACCCTATCTTAAAGAACGTTTCCGTTTCTTGCAGCCCAATCAGGATCGTGATATGCGGTCCTCACGTAAACTTCTCCTTACTTTTCCTACTCATTCTTCTGAATTCTATTCCCAATCCTTCACTGTCCAATCTATACGCTTATGGAATTCTTTACCTTTATCTATCAGATTATCTGAGACTCTTCCTATTTTCAAAGCCAGGGTTAAATCGTACTTCCTCTCACTTGATTAATGTTAATTTATGTCCTTTATCTATAATTTTAGCTGGGCATGTTGGTTGTTAGTAAGTTTCATACACTTATCCATATTAACTTATTATTATTATTTTTTTTTTTGAGTCAAAATACTTTACTTAATTTTATATTTGATAAGCATGTTTATTTGTATATTTATGAAATGAAATGAAATGAAATGATTTATTTCTGCAAGTGGATTTACAATAAATTCTTTTGCACGTCAATTATTTTTTCCTACCAGCGCCTCGACGTTGGTTCTGTTGAGAAGAAGCGCCGCAACAAACTCAACAGATATCCTCTTTTAAAATAAATGACAAACATCACAATTGGACATTAAAATATTTGAATTAATAATATAAATTATCTAGGTGCAGATGGACATTTTAACAATTCCACATATTTTTATCATTAAAAAAATCTTGTACAGTGTAATAAGCCTTTTTGATAAGCCATGTTTTAATTTGAGTCTTAAATCTATGCATGGGCAAGTCAATAATGCTTTGTGGTAACTTATTAAATATTTTTATACTTATTCCCATGAAGGAATTACTACTTTTATGAAGTCTGAGTTTTGGGACGGCAAGCTTTTGTTTATTTCTTGTATTAAATCTATGGGTATCTGATTTTTTAGGAAGAAGCGTATAGTTTTTTCGTACATACAAAATACAGTCGAAAATGTACTGAGACGCTATTGTTAAAATATTAATTTCTTTAAAAAATTCCCTCAGTGAGTCACGTGGTCTAAGGTCGTAAATAAAGCGTATGGCTCTTTTTTGCAGTACAAAAATTGTCTGGATATCTGCTGCAGAGCCCCATAACAATAGACCATATGACATAACACTATGGAAATAACTAAAATAAACTAATCTTGCCGTATCTACATCAGTTAGGTTTCTTATTTTCCTTACAGCATATGCAGCCGAACTAAGTCTTCCTGCCAGGGCAACGATATGAGGATTCCATTGCAGTTTGGAATCTAAAGTAATTCCTAGGAATTTTGTTGAATTTACTATCTCGATTACTTCATTGTTCATACAAATACATTTATATATATATTTATATAAATATATAAATTATGTTATATATCTATGAGTTTATGTATGTTTATAATGCTATACTATGAATATAATTCATGAAATAAAACTTTATTAATGTTGCACGGCCGTACCCATTTCTTGCCATCTACTATTTCCTCTACCTTAAGGTTGTCTGGAAGAGATCGCTTTCTAGCGATAAGACCGCCTAAATTGTACTATAATCAATCTGTAAAACCTATTTCTGTAAAGTTTTTGTGCAATAAAGTATATCTATCTATCTATCTATTTCTGTAAAGTTTTTGTGCAATAAAGTATATCTATCTATCTATCTATTTCTGTAAAGATTTTGTGCAATAAAGTATATCTATCTATCATCTATCTATCTATGGAAAGTAAATTATGGAACGGTATTAACAGTCAACAGTCGGTTGGAGAAAAACGGAGATTCATTTATTACACATTATGAATCGTAAAATAAAGGAAACTTACTTATGCCCATAAGTACATTTTGCGTGAAAGAAAAACAAACATGCATCCATACATTTTTACAAACTTTTACCTTTATTATATTAGCAGAAAATAAATGCTCCGACGGAAAACAATTAACAAAATATCTAATAACAATTTTAGACATCCCTGTTTCGCAAATACTCTGCCATCACAATACAAGCTAGACAGATTTATTGTCCATCCTTTCGTCACGGTGAGCTCCGACTGTTCATCATAACATTGATAAAGAAACCGCTTGCAACACGACAGCGTAGACAGTGGGCATTACATTTTAACACCTCGATTGCTGAATATGTGAAAGCATCAAATGTCTCGGCAGATCAAATCAACATTTGTTTTTGTGTTAAGTTTATAAAACTACTGGTTTATTGCGACTTTGTTCGCGTTATCCATACTAATACTATAAATGCGAAAGTAACTCTGTCTCGATTTTTATGATTTTTAGTAGGTACTTCACGCCGCACAAGCGAACTTTAAATAGTTTCAAGAAACAGAAAAATTTCATCTCCCCTTGAGGTGTGGGAATCGAATCCACTATCATCGGCTACGATAACTTGCGGTTAGTTCAGTTGGAAGAGCAGCACGCGCAATATGTGAAGTCCGTGGGTTCTATTCCCGCACCGCAAGGGGAGATGAAATTTTTCTGTTTCTTTAAAATAAGTAACTCTGTTTTGCAAAACATTTTCCCATATAAACTTTCAAGGGCGGTATTACCCCTATATCCCCTATAGTTTCAAAACAAATAGTAGCCTATGTCCGTTCTAGAGACTCAACGTATACCTTTACCAAATTTCATCAAAATCGGTTTAGCCGTGAAAGCCGGACAGTCAGACAGACAGACAGAGTTACTATAAAAATGAACTGAAGTTCAAGCGACAAAGAAATATTAGCATAAGTAAATCATTTAAAATGCAGTCTAAATTAAATTCCACGCAAACGGGTAGAGTTAAACAAATTTCTTGATAGTATATTTATGTGTACTACCTATATAAATTCACAACACAACAGCGGACTCACACTCGTAAGCTGGCTAGTCCGAAATCTCCTTCCATACACCTTTCCACGCGCAAATACGGGAATTTAAAATTTTCCTTCTAATTTTCGTAGAAATGTCGCATTTAAAACACACCCAACAGTAAAATACCACTTGTGCCCAGATGATTGACGAGCAACGCCTGGCACTTATTATAATAACGCGAAAGGCTCAGATACCTATTAAAAGACAATCTCTATGCTCGTCTGATGACATCACCAGCCCGCGATGAAAGACGTCGTTATGTAAGTTAATTATACAATTTACTTTATTTACGGTGCAAGGGTAATTTTGATGCAATTGTTTCTAGAACATCTAGGCATTGAAGATAATGTAACCGGCCAGGTTGGATATTGTTAAAATTAAATCTGTACCTGAGTTCAATTCTATCTTATTAGTTTAATTAATATGTTTCGTTATTTTCTTGATTCCAGTCTAACTTTTTTTACGAAGTCTATTTCTGCCAATGTGGCGTGAAATTTTTGAATGCAACGGATTTTGATGTGTTTTTAATAGATAGAAGCAAGGGAAAGGTTTATATGCATAATAGAAAAGACGAAAAACTAATGAGCAGATACTATATAAATAAAATGCAGATGCTTTGAACTTTGAACGGTTCAAGACCATAAAAGGTCACTGTGACTTTTAGAATACACCACTCACCACCATAAGGTTTCACCTTAAACCAGAGCTGATGCCGGATTGGCCTAATTGCTAAGACCATATCTTATCCATACTTATACCAATCTTTCTATAGTATACATGTGTCTAAACTGACTAAAAAAATTAATTGGGAGACATACGAAATACGACAATGTTAACACCAGCTCGATATTACATGCACCGTCAAAAACATAGAAATAAGGAAAATATAACCACAAAAGCACGAAGCACTAATTATTTAAGGGGATTAGCAATTTGGCTAGTACTTTCATCCTTGACACACTATACATTAGTAATATTATGATTCTAAACATTCTTAGGGTGATGCACACACAGAAATAGCTGGAGCAGCTTTCAAAAGTACTAAATAATTGCAAAACCTCTTTGTAGCAATTCATTTAACATGTCAAACAAATGACGCTATTGGTCGATGGAAATTTTCAGGCATATCAAATGAAATTCTTGTAATTTTTTTTGTCGTAGATGTCTAAATGAGTAATGAAAATATTAAAAATGATGGAGTTCCGAGGTGTGCCACTTTAGCCAACGATATGAATCTTAGAATCTTCACGCCTTTGAACTTAAGCAAGATTGTGTTACATCTAAATAAAACACAAGTGGGGTTTTAATTGACAGATGAAAACAAAACATTTAATGAATAGCCGATTACTCTAAATACTATAAATAATACTTAGGTAATACTTTTTTCACTCATCAAAATAAAACTATATGACTTGGTCCAAAGTGTTCTACACATGGCTAAAAGTTAGATAGGTACTACTACTGTATTTTATCTGCTGAGTTTCTTACCGGTGTCTTCCCGGTAGATGTAGGTTCCGAAGTAGAATCACTTTGCATTGTATTCAATGACGATTCAAAAGTGTTACATGTAACCTACTTGAATTAAGAAATATTTGAGTTTGAGTTTGAGCCTACAAGGTTATATTAGCTCAGGTGAGAAATGATTACAAACCAAAAAAACCTCGAATCCAGCTGATTTTTGTCTCTGTTTTCCAAGTTACTTGCAAACGCACTCATGATATTTTATTTGTAAAAGAAAAATAGATATAAATACAAAGTAATATTTATTTATTTACATGACATGACAGTATTTATCAAAACAAAATGATGGCGCTACAAAGGCAAAATACTCAGCATTTGTCGAGGTAACGGAGAGACACTCCGACCCTGGTCTTGCATAGGTATAGGTATGCCTTATATTTAAACTAGCAACCGCCCGCGACTTCGTTCGCGTGGACTTAGACTTTTCTAGCAATAAATATGTATAAATGATATTCATATTTTAATTTATTTATTAAGGACAGCCAACAAATCTTACACCAAATGACAGTATATATATATAAGTACCTTATATACGGAGGTGGAGCGTGTCAGGTGGCCTGACACGCTCCACCTGCGTATTGCGTGGCGAGGTGGGCCGCTTGGCGATAGGCGCTGTGGAGGAGCCTGTGTAGAATCCGCAAGGAATCCCGACTCCCCCACAACTGCGTTGGCCACCGAGGGGGTTTTATCGGTGCGAACCCGACACACCACTCTCTGTTCCCCGCTAAGAGTGACGGTGCGGTAGGCATTTCCCCCTCAACAAAAAAAAAGTATCTGGAAGGGCTATGTATTGAGAAATTAGATAGTAATAAATTATCAGGTAAGAAACCATGTAATAATGATGCACTAAATGGATTAAATAGAATAGGGAATATCCGGTAGGCGATTTCATTAATACTAAAAACTAGAAAATAAAATATCGGTAAAAAAACTTTTAAGTTAAACGATTTTATTTGCACTGAAAACTAGAAAATAACTAAATAGATACTTACTTATCAACCTACGTAGGCGGTCCCACCATTACTATCTCTGGTGGTAGTGGTCATCATAACATGAACCGTGTCAGCGGCCGAAAGGCGGTTCATAAAAGAACACTAACACCAGGGTTTGCTTGGTAGGTAAACTAAGCAGCCCACACTATAACAAGTAGGTATTTTGAACTTCCGAGTTCAGAAATATTTTAGTACTAGGCAGAATAGCTTTTAGGCATATTAGACTAAAATAAAAACGTAGGGCCCCTCTGAAATCCTACAAGGTAGGTATAAAGAGCATATCTTTATACCTACTTTAGTAGATAATGAGATCGGCGTTCGCTGGTGAAGCCGCCACGGCTGGTTATTGATTGTCAATATCTTCAGTTAAGATTATAGTAAGTCGATGCAACTTAGTATAGTAGAAAGTAATACAGGAATAGTAATAGTAGATTATGTATTTTTGTCAGTGTCGCAGCGTGCAGCGCTGCTCACTATCACTACTCGAAAAGCATATACGGAAGACCAGGGCCGAAGTGTAACTCCGATACCACAGACAAATTCAGTGTATTTGCCTTTATAAATAGTGACATAATATTATTTAAAGTTTTTGTTTTTATACTGTTTCATGTCACTCAATAAACTTTTCTTTATATCTTCCAAATAAGTACACACGAGTACGTTAATACATGACATGTTTAACTAACTCCAAACACTCCCACATTTTGTGAAAGCTTGTTTGATGAGCACGTCACCGCACGTGTAATCGATATTAGATGTCACCTTATCGCTGAGTAATTGATAAAGGTTTACTGTGTGTATGTATGATACTGAATTGATTTGACCTGATAGCCGTGTGTTTATATACCAGTCAGAACAAGTTACATTAAATAATGCCCCGTTCCAATATTTTACGATTCGTTATGTACTAAAAATGTCTATCCGTTTTTCTCTGTCGTCGTTATTTGGCTGCGGTCTTCTGTAAGGTGGTGTGTTTCACCAGTCGGGCTGCTTCAGTTCGGAGCGATAAATCGCTATACCCTACCTCTATTAAACTGTATACTGCTCGTGTTAGATTATCACAGGTTGTCGTGTTTCGAAGCCATAAAGAGACACAATACGTGACAGTACATCGTATTATGGGTATCGTAAACGTGTACTTGATCAGTCAATCAACCGGTGTTAGAAACGTCTCGACATCAAACAGGCAATATTAGCGTTTTTACGTTAACGATAATGACTACGGCGGGTTATAAACTTTAATGATGTGAACAGCGGTCGCTTGCAACGTATTTGCATGAACAAAGACGGTATTAGAACATTGAAACAACATACAAGCATAAAAGGTCTAGATTGTAAGAGAGGTAGGGCATTGAACTGGAGCAGCCCGACTGGTGAAATACCTCCGCCTTACAGAAGACCGCAGCCAAATAACAATCACTTCTGTGTTGTTGTGTTCCTGCGTGTGAGTAAGGTTTCCAGAGCTCCTGGGGGGTGCTACATTAGTAGGAGGGGTCAAGCCTTCAAGGTAAGGGCGACAACAGATTTATTATACTGTACTTGTCGCCCTTAAGTTAGGACCTCATTACCACTTAACATCAGGTGGGATGAGGTCAATCTTGAAGTGTAATATAAAAAAAAAAGATGTTGAAGAAAGACGATTAAATTAATATTTTGGCAATTCCTAATACCTATTTAGTTTTGGGTTAGGACGCTGTAGTTAGTAGACGAGGTTTCATACTTTATCTACTTAGTTTATTAATTTTACCTTCCTATTTTAAATAGTCTATTTAATCATGTATGAAAACCCGTACCGTAATGTATTTTTTAATTATACTTTTTCACTATTACCACTTAAGACCCCATAAGAATTCAGGGGGTACCTGATATGCAGATAGCATATCAGGTACCCCCTGAATGCCCTTAGCATTAAATCCACCTGCTGTACTTTTTTGTGCAATAAAGTTTTTAAATAAATACTCAAATGACAAAACGGGATCCTATTAACTACTAAGACTTCGCTGTCTGTCCGTCCGTCTGTTTGTCACCAGGCTGTATTTCAATAACCGTGATAGACAGTTCAAAATTTTCACAAATGTATTTAAATTAATAGAAAATATGTAAACATAATTTTAGACAGCAATAGGCCAACGTAATTTTACTTTAATACCACAACCAGCAGACAATCGCCAGATGGCCCACACAGTGCACAAAAACTCAAAGTTATTTCTATGCAAAGCGAAAGTGGAAAATTAATATTTCCGACATCGGTAATTAGCATGTTGTTAAAAATCAATGAGGTGCGCGGGCGCAGGGCCTGCGAGTGAGTCACGCGAAATGCGCTTCTAAAACTGGAACGCGTAACATCACGTTCCCACGATTCCAGCGCAGGGCTGCATCTAGCACCGCACTGTAGGGTTATTGAGTTGATCTCTAGAGATTTTTATACAGTCAGGATCATTAGTTCGTATACACCTTGTACCTTGTCACATTAAACGTCCATCAGGCCTAGCATACGCAATATGTAAAATTTATCGTATGAGACGACAAAAGTTTCGATACTGTTGATTGGCTAATAGCACACCGCACTTGTAGTTTCAGCCAATCAGCAGCTGACGCACTGACTTCAATCGATTTTGACGTTTGTTAAGAGCGCGATAACATGTAGTCGTGTTGCGTATGCTAGGCCTGCATGTGACTGAGTAAGTCAAAAAGGCAGTTCGATTAATGTGACAAGGTTGTTTGCAAACTAAAGACGCTGACTGAACCAGTTAAGTATCGTTCTAAATTTGTTGCTGCCTATGAGAGTACTTGTTGGTCACTAAAACCATCAATTAAATAGCTGCAAGCGATCGGAGCTTTTCTTTTTTTTCCTTTATCTTGAGAATGCAGTGCCCTTACAGGTTCTTTCGTGATCTACTAACATCGGAATGATCTTAGTACACTGTCTAATTATAAGCCAACTAATACAATTTCTTTCTTTTTGAACCCTCTGAAACAATTTCCCCAAAGCGCGGGGTCAATCCCCAATTCGGGGTGAAGAATAGAAAACATTACCACATTCTCCATTTTACTAACCTTATTTTATGTCACACTAACACAAATGGATCTCTGTAATCTTGAATTAAATACATTATATTTTCTCAAAGATTTGTCATTCTCCTGCCTTTAGAAAAGCTGGTGTAACCTCCTAAGACGCGTACCTTAGTCAAGCATCATAGTGTTCAATGTTGTAGACCCAGAGGACCAAAATATCCGGGTGATTCTGCAAGTATTAGTATGCTGGCTTTCTGGAGTAGGTATGTTTTTTTTTATTATTTCCCTTCATTCCCCATTTAACTTCATTCAAAAAATCATATATTGTACACAGGATACCTCTTCTTCTGAGGAGTACTGAAGAACTAGTTCTAGGAATTGAACTATCCAATCTAGACATCCCTAGTGCCCTCTGGTCGCGATATCAGCCCTATACTTATCCAAGACAAAATTAATACAATGACTAACGCTCCCTTCATTCCGATCCCATAACATCACATAAGGAAATCGCCGAGATAAACTCCTTTCACGATTAAAGATTAAGCTCGACTTGTATCAAAGATTAATGAACACTTAAGCGGAAAACACTATTAAAATTAATTCTGTCCATAACTGTCGATTTTAAACTATCAACATATCTGATTAATTAATAAATTCGTTCACAAAAACAATTTTTTTACCGCTAAACGAGTTACGTTTAGTGAATAATTATTTAAGAGGAAATTATGTTTAATCATAATGGGCTATTTGACAAAGTTCTGAAAACTATAGCCCTCCCTCCCTGCCGTAAATATTCAAAACTCTACCAAGCTCTTTAAGTTCCACTTATACCAAAAAATAAGTAAAATAAAATTCCAAAAATCATCAGAGCCATCGCCTTATCACAAAGTAATCTGTTATCTCATTTTCGTACAAACATTTCTAAATACTGATGTTGAATATTTTGGGGCAAACATTCAGAAGAGTTGAGAACCTTCTGCTTATTTGACAACAGTGAAAACACCAATCCACTTATCCATTCCTTTTGCGTATTTACACGGTTATAACGAAACTGAATTCACTGATGACCCATAAACCAGTTCATACCTTTTACATGTGGTCTCCCAAGCGTTAAACAGTTTATATGATGCAACGGCAAACTGCAGCGATGCTAATTATTGATTTTGATACAACTCGTTAAATCATTACATTAAGAAACCGCTTTGCCAATCGAAATGCCCGTTGCATGCTAAATGACCAATGAAAGGCCTTAATTTATTGCACTGAGAAAGTTTTAATTGACGCGTTTTGAATGTCTGATAGCAATTAGTCGCGTTTGTCAAGAAAATAAATTCAGCAATATGTATTGGTACGTTCAATTGACTGGATAGGTGCAGGTATCACCCCAACTAAATATGAAAAACTGTTGAAACCTTCTATAAAGTATCCTATGAGTTATCCTACAACAAATCATTGCTTGGCTGCTATGAATAGTTTTTATTTCCATGGCTCTGTTACTAGGCGATGAGAGGTGCAGGGAGGTTTTAGTGGGTTGTCTCCGCTCTTTCCTACAAGCACAGCTGCCTATCTAACTAAATACCTATCCTTCTATCTAATCATCCAAATCGTTTCAGTACTTTAGGCGTGAACAAGTAACAGTGAAAAACATACATCCAGACTAGAAGAAAATTGGGTGGATGAATGCATCATAATCAATGACACCCCAACCAGCGTGTCACTCCGATACTTCGCCAAATGCTGGGTATTTGCCTTTTTAGTGACATAATTTTAAGTTGCTGTTCTTTATAGTATAGTATATAAAGAATAGCAACTTAACTAGCTGTCTTTTCATGGTCGGTTTTACCCCTATTTTCTAACAAAAGGTACCAAATTTCATCAAAATCGGTTAAGAGGTTTAAGCGGGAAACCGTAACAGACAGACAAAGATACTTACTTTCGCATTTATAATATTAGTAGGCATGTCATGTCACCAAATAAACATGTCTTTCTTTATCAATACATCCAGCCGTCCTTACATTCTTACACACTTTCGCGTTTATAATATTATACGTATTGCTATATAATATACTTGTTTACTGCGCCCAAATGTTTGCAAATAAGTAAATTGATAATTTATTCATTGTATCCTTTCCCATCATCTCCAAATTGCAGTTCGGCAGTACTACCACTAGTTATGCAACCAAGACATACAAACTGTATCTTCTGAAGATTCGATTTCATTTAGTTCAATATCCAAGTTACCCAGAACTACAGGTTGCGAGCGGCTGAAAATATTGTCTTATCTTTTAGGACAAGCTACATGAGAATCTCCTAGCATTCCACGTGTAAAGTTTCTTGATTGAGACGATATACTTAAATGTTTAAAATGCCAACTGAATTTTATCGATTTTGACATTTGTTAAGACTGTAATAAAATTTACTCGCGAAGGTCATCTTACGGGGTGGACACACCTTCCAGGAGTATTTTGTATTTCTCTGAATAATAGATTTGAAGTTAAACACGAACGCCAGTATGAACTATTTGTATTGACATCTAGCACTAATTATATTAACGACGTTGTTCGCCTTTTAATTAGCAATGCCGACGTCGGCGGGACAAAGACGTCGTTTAAAAACAAATCATTATTCCGATAACCTGTGAACCCTCCGTCTGGGAACGCGGCTAGATTTTGTTTATCCAACCTTGGTACTGGAATCTGGATTGTACACATGTTGGCATAGTACACTTGCAATAGGAGAGCTGAAAACTGTTAACGACGAGGGTCAAAAATATCAAAGTTTTTGGAAGAACAAAGTATAGTAAGGACATGAAAAAATTTGAGGAAAAACCTTCCAGATGTCATTTTGACGGGTCTTTCCCGTTTGCATACCTCCCCGTTTTTTTTTACACTTACGAAATACCACATTTGTGTCAGCACTATTGTGAGTTATGAAACAGAATATGATTTTCAGCATTCAGTAAAATATATCTGCTACGGAGGGAAGGAAAAGGATAAGGTACCTACTCAGAATTGGATAATTTACAATATTTTTTTATTAAAAATAAAGGAAAATATTTATAATGTACACAGCTTGATTTTCAAGATAAAAGAAGAATTAAGTCAAATTGACACATACAAAAGAGTAAAAAAACAAACAGAAGACTCTCAAAAAGGAGCCGGTAACAACATTTGTCAGCAATTCTTTAAGCAAATAACAAACACATTAAATTGATGTAATGAAATAATAATCAATTCTTAATCGTGAACATAAAAATTATCATTACAGCACCAACCAAACGTGTTGCCAATCTAGACCAACCAGACGCGACGACCGCACCAGATGACTCATCTCATCGAAATGACATCGGACATATTTTTATTCCTCTTTTCGTCGCATTGTTGCCGAGCAACTGGCAAGGCCACGCGGCAACGTAACAAGCAAGGGAGCTATGTAATCCGTAACCTCGAGGAGGTTACACAAACAATTCTGTATAAATTTGTACTTGCTCAGAGCCGGCAGCCAAGTTGAACTGTTTGTTTATAAACGCCATATTTAGCCTTGCTGTGCTCTTTCTGTGGATGTGCAGTAGCTGCGTACGGTAAACTACAAAATTTGAACGCCCACAAGTATAAGATATATGGTGGCCATTAGAATCTAATTGAGTGACATTTATCACGGTCGTCTCCGTATTTATACAGATGGTTCCAGCTAATTTCTGCTACGTAGATAGGAATGATCAAGGCCTAAAATATTTAGGAGCATATTCATAAGAAATAGTTCGCTAAATAAAATGTTTGTGTCATAGCAGACTAATTCAAATATTCTGAAATTCACAGTCTTCACGACTTTTCCTTTTTAAAACGTTTTACAAACTTAGATAGTTAAGGTTCTTGAAAAGGAACTGAATGAATTTGTGATGATGCAGAGCATTTGTGAAAACCCTTGTTTTCTACTATCATGATTATTTATTTTTCTTTAATAGTAAATCTATTGCTATTCAGCTGACATATGTACGGTTGACTGGTACCTATAGAGAGGCATTTAGTCCGCCTTTTGTACTTCTTTATTCTTGTGGAAGAAGTTTGAAAGAAATTAATATAGTATTTAAACAAAGCTGACACTGTCATTGATCTACCCATCGCTACATTTAAACTAACTAATCTATTTGGACACAGGAAACTTTCTTTTGACTCCCGGTTAAATCACGCGAAGGAACATTACATTCTGGCATCCAAAATGTTTTGTTTGCGTACGATTTCCGGTTAGGTAATACCGCGCACCTTTCTACCAAAAATACATCAAAGAGGTTCGCCAGCGTTTATTTCGGTACGATAATAAAAATAGCATTATTTTGTTAAATATTTTCGGCGGCCGTAGATTTATCTGATGTTGTGTTTTCACTTACCATTTCAAATTTGGTTTGTAAGTATGGATGTATGGATGTTTGTTACTCTTTCACGCAAAAACTACAGAACGGATTTGGATACAATTTGGTAGGAAGACAGATGACATACTAGATTAACATATAGGATACTTTTTATCCCGAAATAACGCGGGCGAAGTCGCGGGCAACAGCTAGTAACTAATGAACAGATTTTTATGAAATTTCAGTCCCGGCGAACTTCGTTTCGCCCTAGAGGATTTTCCCGCTTTTCTGTTGAAATTTTTCCTGAATTTTCTTTGCTATAAACCTTACCGAGCCTGAGACCTTTCCAACGAATGCAAACCCGTGGAAATCGGTTCGTGCGTTCTGGAGTTATATCGTCGGGAAGGAAAAACCCGACTTATTTTTATATAGTAGATTAACATATGGGATACCTTTTATACCGAAATAACGCGGGCGGTGTTGCAGGCAACAGATAGTTTTTATTGTTTTATTTTTTATATGCAGATTCAAGATTGACCTCATCCCACCTGATTTTATTGTTTTATTTTTTATTTTCAGATTCAAGATTGACCTCATCCCACCTGATGTTAAGTGGCAATGAGGTCCTAGCTTAAGGGCGACAAGCACAGCATAATAAATTTGTTGTCTATAAACCCACACTTTTACTTATGAGAAAAGAAGAAGTAATCTCGCGTACTCGTGTCTATGTTGTTATTCTGATCTTTCAAATAGCGTTGTAAAATTAAAAACAAATTTTATGACCCCAGTCATAAATTTCAGTAACGGTTGTAAAAATCGTTGTCGAAATAAAAATTGTAAGCTCATAAAACTTCGATCAATCAAACCGGCCTATAATAATCATCCAGCAATGAATCCGAGACCCGAGATTCATAATTTTCATATTGCCAAATGGACGTTGAGAATATGATGGACGGACCGTTATACAAAATTTACTACGACTTTTACACTGTGAATAGCGCGCGCGAATCCAACATAAAAAATTGTGACATTTAAAAATAAAATAGCATGTACCTAGATTTCAAGGAATTTAAAAAAAGAATTTGTCGAACAGATAAAATATAAACATTTGTTGTTCTTTGTTTATGAGATACGCAACCCATTTTAATTAATTACATTACATTAGTAATATGGACGGTTTTCCATAAACTTCAATTAAGGACAACTGTCTAACTAATATAATAATATAAATCAGCGATTTAATTAAACATATTTCAGAACAGGAAACTAAATTGATTTTTTAAGTTAGGATTTGGATTAAAAATGGACTACTTTTTGTTTCGAATATTAGGGGAGATAGGGGTAAAACTGACCAAATAATGTAGTCCACGCGAACGAAGTCGCCGTCACAGCTAGTACACAATAAAAGGTGTTTTGAACGAACCTACCAAAAACATTAACAGTTTTGTGATATTTAGTAAATTATCTTAAATAGCTGTTGTAGGAACTCCGAAGAACAAGCCCATAATTTGAATAACGGACACGCGTTAAAAACTTTACCAAGAACCTAATCGGATGTGTCTGTACGTCAGCGTTAATTAAAACCCCGCTAGCAATCATTCAGGGAACTCTGATTCCCGCGAATACAAAGAAAGGTGTACATTTATCAGTATTACGCAGAACTAACGGGAGAGTTGATGTAAAAGAGTTGTCTATGGATTGATGGAAAAGTTTTAGATAAAGATTTGACAAAATGTTTGATTTTGATATAAGTTTGGAATTAACCTACTGTAAACAAAACCCACTAGTACAAAACATGCCTATTTCTGGTACTATACATATTTGAAGCCAGAAAGTAAGCTATATGCTTTTTCATATTAGTAACATAAAATAAAAAGTTATACCTCACTAAACAAGTAATCATACGCCAAATAAGAACATCATCTATGAAAATAGATGATTCTCTTACAATGATGGCCTGATATAATATCCAAACTTAGCTAAGAATAACCGCAAGGAAACCGGTTTTCGAAAAAACACATCAATATCAGCCCATTCGTTTGAGATCTGCGAACCACAAACAGATAGATAGACAGGCAGACATCGACGTCAAATTATAACACCCCTCTTTTTTCGTCGGGGGTTTTCGATTGAACCAAATTTGACAATTATTTTTTGCTATGTTCGTAATTGTCAGGATAAGGTTTGTGATAAAACAACGTTCAAAATTCACCTTGAACGTACACGCGGGGTTTCCGCCTAAAAACCCATCCTAAGGACTAACTCGGTACTCTTCAAGTTACAGGATTCACGATAGTTGTGACTATCGTCGATAGTGAAATAGGAAAAAAAATCGTCCCATTTTAGGGAAACTTTACATTGGGAATGTTAGTAAGTACAAGTACCATTTAGTTTAGAACCAATTATCATTTGTTAGTTGATTCACAAGCAAACAATACGTAAAATAGCACAGGCACAATCCATACCTAACTGCAGTCTAGAAGCAATGCACAAAACAGCGGCTACGACACGACAACTAGCCACCAATTCCATACAATTTTGTGATCCTGAGATTTCGTACACAATAGAACATCAGACTATACACTCTGGACTTTGCAGCACTCTTATGGCGTGGGCATAAGATCTAATATTGAACTGAAATTGTTTACCTTGACGCGCTATTGAACATACAAAGCGTTTCGCTTGGTCAGCCTTAATATGCACTGCTAAGGAGTGGTATCCTTGCCAGAGTCTGTAATTGGGGTAAATAATTTCCTTGGATACCTTCGAGAACATGGTGTTAAGCTTTTACTGGCCCAACCAACTTTATCAGTCATTTTCCTCTTCAATCAATCGCATGACAACCGATGGCATCATGGTTGGTTAGTACTCTTGGCTGTTTAACCAAGAGTCGAGAGTTCGATCCCCACCCAGATCAACTATTAATGTGATGAACATATGTGTTTGTTTAAAGTATGAGTGTTGAAATACATGTTTTAGTACGACTAGATTGATGTTGATTAATAAGAAAAGTGCTTAAAGATTATGTGGGTCCAGGTCGATGTATGTAATGTGCTCGATATTTGTTTATGAAATAAAAATAGTCAGTCTTACATAACAAAACTCAAATGATCGACAGTGTTTTACGATTTTAAGTACACCTATTAACCTGTTAAATCTAAGTTACCGTGGAATAATGAGTAACATGTGTGGCTAACTAATCGAAGCATTTAGTACGTTTCTTCCCAGATTCCAGACTGTATTAACATGTATTGTGTCCCAGCCCAGTCAACGCTCGTGAAAGCGCTAACAGATACAAGAACGCGATGACGGCGCTACCATCACCGTTATCACTTATGATTATGAGTCACCGCACCACGAATTACAAGCGTCCATTATGTCACGACAATCCCCGACGAGTAGGCTGAAGTGAATCCTATCTCATTGGCATAAGAGCGTCGAGACCGCACTGGTATCGCGGTTTCTTATCCTAGAGGGGACTGTTACAGAAGTTAGCTTAATATTTTCATTTTAATAGATCTTGTTCACAGACGTACTTAGTATGAATTTTGAGAGGATTCTTGTAAGTTCTTCTAGTCTGAATAAATCAGTTAAGTAAGCATATTTTTTTTTTAAATTCTTAACAAATTTTGAATCGGTTTTGAATATAATACAATGTGATGAATTTACAGTACTTACAATAAATAACTACAAAAAAACAGCTAGAAATGTGACAGTATCTGAATTCAACTACTTACCTATTATTACTATCCGTAAAATTCTTTGAACCAAATAACACAGCTAAGGTTTAAAAAGAGTGTTGTAAAGTAATCTGAGCACTAGCTATGAGTTGAGAGTAGCGTACGTGCCAGACATAGTATCACTCGATGTACTTAGATGAAAATTTGTACCTTAAGATACCAGGATAAAATAAAGTACATACTTTTCATAGCAAAAATCAAATGAACAAAGTCACAATAACTATAATCAGCTATGTAATAAAAAAAACTAAAAGCAAAAGTCACTATAGATATTTAACTTACAGGTTTTCACTATGTCGACCTTCTGTACAAACGTTTACCGGGACGCACTAAAACGCAGATAATATCAGCTTTATTTGCGTGTACCGAATCTAGGTTGCGGAGGCCGCCAATTAGAGGGCGGCGATGTAAGAAAATTTCGTATTGTTACCGCACATCGCGGTCAGCCGAACACACTATCAATGCAACTACAGCACGGAAGCTCCGACAAAACGTTCCGAAATCGATACGTGCGCACGGTCTTAGCTTGCTATGTGGCCGGGAAAGTCGAAGAATTCTAATTTAAATTATTTATTTAAAAAAAATATTCCACAAAAAGAATCACAGGTAAACTTTATCCTAGGAGTATTCAAATTATACAGTAAAAAACACTTTTTATTACGTTGATCAAAAACTTCAATGACTTCAAGGAATAGCAAGGGCTACTTTAATTTCAGCTCGTGTACGTAATACCTCCACAGGATCGTGAGAAAAACAGCCTTAATAGGCGGATGACAAGTAATCTTTCGAAGATTTCGTTTTTGCCAACTGAATTACAAAACCCTATGAGTCAAGTACACGTGAATCCAACACGATGAGCAGATCCCATCAAATTATTGACACTGCTGTAGTGTAACGTGAACTCACTATTTTCCAAGGAAAGATCTACATGCTTTGTATTAGAGAAGCGGCGGAGAAAGACCTGACCTAGACCTGACCCCGACAAAGTGTGGCCGACTAAGAGGGTGAAACACGTGACTAAACTGTCTTTAACTTCTTATTCTTGGAGACTACCTGGGTGCGTCCTCCCTTCCAGCTGTTCGACGTAACTCCCGTACTGAAAGTTGTTTAGATTGTGCTGTCTTTGATCACAGAATGGATAATAGTATAACTTGGGCGTGTTATGAATGCGCCGTAAACGCATTGAAATACGACCCAGTTCACTACGAATATTCAATTAATTTCAATTTGATTAATACATAAATATAGTCGATGCATCTATAGCATTTTACTTTGATAACATTTTGCGGGTCGACTATCATCTCTGGTTGTAACTTCCGTACTGTAAAAAGTTAATAAGATTGTGTTGTCTTTGATCACAGAATGGATAAAAGTAAAACTTGGACGTGATATGAATGCGACGTTAACGCATTGGCACACGACCCACTTCACTACGAATATACAATTTAAACTATGCTTACTAATATTATTAAGATGAATTGTTGTTGTTGTAAGATGGTTCGTATTTTTGTTTGTTTTGGATAGTCCATTTATCGAGGAAGGCTTTAGGCTATATATAGCCTATGTTATATATATATAACATCACGCTACGACCAAATAGGAGCGAAAGATTCAGTGGTCAATCAGGTCTAGCATACGCAACGCGACTAAATTTTATCGCGCTCTTAACAAACGTCAAAATCGATTGAAGTCAGCTGCTGATTGGCTGAAAATATGAGTGCGGTGTGCTATTCAATAGTATCGACACTTTTGTCGTCTCATGCGATAAATTTGACATATGCGTATGCTAGGCATAATTGTGGAAAAAACTGAGATAGTAAGCGTGCGACTCCGTGGCAGGCCGCTAGTTGATGTATTTATAAACAGAGTCGATGCGTCTAAAACATTTTTTACTTTGACAATGTTTTACGATCGAGTGTAGTGTTCAAAGACCAACATCTCTGGTAAGACCACGGCTAGCAAAGTCCAGGACTACTTGTAAGGTATTGAACAAAAACATTTGAAAGTGTAAAGCAGAATGGTTGACATTATACAAGAGAACGATAGATATAGAAGAATAATCATAAGTTCTAAGTTAAAAAGAATAGAGTATTGAAATTTAGAGTCTAATGTACAGACCAGAACACGTCAGTCTACACACTCTAGGCTTTGCATCGCACTAATGTCGTTCGCATTAGGGCTAATATACCGCACCCATAAACTAACTATCTGCATGATGACTGGTAGAGAATAACTATCTGCATGACCCAATGGTTGACTGGTAGAAAATGCTCCTAGCATTAAGTCTTTGTACTTCTTTTTGTGCAATAAAGTTTTTAGATAAATAATTTAGAACTGCAAGTGTTAACCTTTGCTTGCTGTCGGACCAAGGACAGAAACCCGTTTAATAAGTACGAACGATGCAAATGAGTACATGACCTCTTTTAAGCTTGACGATTGACGGACGTATACTGTGTCTAGTGCGACTATGACCTATTTAACTGGTCCAAATGTCATCACAATTAATAAGCAGTGAAACAATTAATGTTATTTTAAAGTAACTAACAAACAATCATGATAGTAACGTAGAAGACGGATAGACGAACACCGAATTTCTAAGGCAACCTAGAAGGATACATATAATAGATATCAGGCAGCATAATACAAAGGCATTTTCACACTTTTTCATTTACACAGATAACAAAAATGCGATAAGCCATGGACAAGACTGCAATGCATAGACGTGGACTTGTCAATTCTAGGGAAATGTTGTCAAACAGCGAATATAAACTAAGATTCCGTTCGCGTTATTTCGGGATGAACAGTATCCCACATGTTGACCTAGATCCTATATCTTTCTATTCAAATTACACCCAAATCCATACAAAATTGGCGTTTGGGTTTATTAGGAACATAGCTTTTGAATAAACGGTAGCAAACAGCCCACCTAAGTAGTATCTGAAAGACGAAAGGTCTCACACGTCCTTACCGATTTTAGGTACTCCATATTGATGGCTACAAGTTAGACTGAACAATTTCATTCACAGTAATAAAGTTAGGCTAAACTTTTAGCAAAACCTCACGAGAGCATCTCTCGTGCTTTTAAAAGCGATGGCTACATTACTTTCCATAGTTTTTATTGTATAATAACACAGTATACTGGCTCAACCGGAACGTACATCCTCAGGACAACTGATTGGATACCGTAATATCCTATCTGTTAACTTCGCCATACGGCAAGATATAAAGATTCTCAATTACCAGCATTTAGAAGAAAATAGAAACACGTGTGTGTTTTGCTCAATCTATTTCCACTTTATGGTCATGACTTTACGACCAGCAATTTGCACAACGCTAAATATATTAACTGCGACGCATAAATAATGACAGGGGAAGTGCTAAACGAATAAGTTCAGAGCAATAAACGTTATTACCCTGAAACTGCAAACGAATGACCCTGGATTATAATATTAGCTGATACAGAATACCAGTTGTGTCCAAGTCGGACGAACCTGGAAACGACACAAGTAAGAGAGGTAGGGCATAGCGATTGATCGCTCGAACTGGAGCATTCCGACTGGTGAAATACCTCCCCCTTACAGAAGACCGCAGCCAAATAACAATCACTTCGGTGTTGTTGTGTTCCTGCGTGTGATTAAGGCTCCTTCTCGTTACCGGAGAAGAAAAGTGATTACCGCTGTACGAATCTAAAATTAGGTAATCTTTTTCCAAAGGTCCACGTAGAATTGATATTTTACCGCAGAGGAAGTTAAGAAGGAAAATAAGGAATTGTTAAAAACACCAGAGCAGAAAAAGACTCAAGTCTTGACTAGCTGTTAAGACGTTAAACTCGTTGTCGTTAAGACAATCTTGTAAGAATGGAGACTAAGACACAATGCCGAGCCAAAGGACTCGAAGAGCTCGAGTACGATCAGGGCAAACACTCGTAGCTCCATAGCTCTTGTACCCACGACATAACATACAAAGCTTTCAGTCTGACATGATTTTGACTATCACATCAGTATCCTAAAGACTCATCCCACTAGACCAGACTAACAGCGAAGTATCAGCTCTGGAGTACAACTCAGTAACGTTTCTTCGTCACCGCAACCAGGCGGTCTCGTTTAGGCCTAGCATGCGCCACGCGCCTAAATTTTATCGCGCTCCTAACAAACGTCAAAATCGATTAAAGTCAGTGCGTCAGCTGCTGATTGGCTGAAATTACCAGTGCGATGTGCTATAACCCAATGAACAGTATCGAAACTTTTGTCGTCTTATGCGAGAAATTCGACGTATTGCTCATGCTAGGTATCGTTATCGCGGTTCGAATCGTGACAAACAACTAAACGCGCGACCTTGCCGCAACACTGTTGCGAAAGGAATTTCACGTTCATACAGAATGGGGTGGTGTTTCAAACTCGCGAATACTTTTCGATTGACACGTTTGGCGAAATGTTGACATACGTGCAAGCGATGCAATACGTATTTTATGTACAAACTTTTATTACAATTTGAGGCTATCCGTTGGCTTAAGTATTAAACTGAGTACCTAACAATTTATTTTTGATTTGGTACAGTGTTGATATTTTTCCTTCTTCGATAAAGGTTTATGGGATTCTTAACGTTCCATTGTGTCTCCACTCAGTTTCACGGCGAAATGGTATTCATGTCAATAGATATGACCTTAGGTGCGTCGCTGCGTCCTAATTAGCTACGCTAAATAGGAATTCACAATACCCGTTGAATTTCACAGTTTTCCCGACTTGGACAGCACTGAGATTCTTCATCAGCTAATATTATAATCTAGTATCATACGTTCGTAAATAACATTTTTATTTTTTTACAACTACCTACTTACTTATTTATAAATGACATTTCAATGAAGTTAAGATGTTTGACACTTTAGCCAACGTTTTATGGTGGTGGTTTTATTAAAGTCTAGTGGTTAACTTATAACCTGCTACCTGCCACTGTACCTGCTGGATTCTGATCTTAGGGTCCTGGGTTTGATTTTTCATACATAGGTTTGTGATAATTACTTAAAAACTTTTTTGTCAATGATCGACTTGATTTCAATGATGTCATTTTCTATGTAGTAGAGCATAGTTTAATAGGCTGACTAAGTAACTATTTACTTTTTATTTAAAAGCGAGCAAGGGGAGATGAAATTTTTCTGTTTCTTTAAAACACTGTATTTGATGTCAGATTTCACATACAAACTTTCCCAAACCCACCTACACATCATAGATCATAGCACTAGATCACTAATTGCTCTCTACGCTTCCTATTTAGCGTAGCTAATTAGGACGCAGCGGCGCACCTAAGGTCATATCTATTGACATGAATACCATTTCGCCGTGAAACTGAGTGGAGACACAATGGAACGTTAAGAGTGAAGAAGTACCAAGGAAAGTGCCTTTTGGGTTCTACATTGACATACAAATCATTAGGTGAGGTAATTATAAAACGCTTGCGATTGGTTCATGGAACTACTTATTGTCCTTAGCGTTTTATCTACGCCCAATTCTGAGACGGTATAATATAATAAATTCACTTCTTTAATACAATGAATTCTATATATGGTATATATGGTGGTTCTGATTTTTATAGTGATTCTAATCTAATGCACATACTTACCTAGAATTTGAATTCAATATAAAACAGGGTCTTATTAATAATGCGTCTTGCAGATAATTCTTATCTATGTTACATCTTTCGAAAATAATTACCATAATATAATAAGTATATAAGTATATTATACGGAAGTGTCATCTGTAAATAAATTTGTTGAAATTCAACACTCGGCAAAAAACTGCATTAATTTTAACGGTGTGAATCCTCCTGACCCGTCTAGATGCCAGAGACAAAACTTTACCTTCTCAAAGTTGCCATCAATAGGATTTCCATTTTTCTGCCTCGTCTTTGCAGCCAAACAAAATTTTATTGACTTTGACATTTGTTAAGAGCGCGACAAAATTAATCATCGCGGCGCATCCTTAGCCGGCATGTGACTATTATATCAGTATTCTAACATAATATATTAAGACGGTAGTTTCACATCAACCTATCTATTCATAAAAATTGTATCTCTTTCTCAACATAAACGATTAGACAGACAGTTTCGAATAGGAATCGTTTCTGACGTTTGTGAATCAGCTTCCAGAAATGTATGCACTTACATTTCTGTTTTTTTTTTATATGATAAAAAATAACTGGATCCTTGCAGAGTGAATGCAGAAATGACAGGACAAGACACAACCGGTCGTACGATGAGCTAAGCGATGACGCAAGCGCAGCGACGCGTTAGAAGCAGGGTTGCAAACTTAAGAAGAATTTATATCGAGAAATCTATACACTGTTTGGGAGAATACGTGAGTGAAAATATTCATACATTTTCACTATGTTTTCGCCAGTAAACGGTCAAAAAATAAAACGATGTCTAGTGTATCGGACAAAAAAAAAACTAAAAATTGTTTCCGGTTTCAACTTATCCATATTAGAAATTAAGTATTTAAAAATGTTAATTATGAAGTCCAAAGTTGTTTTGTCAATTCCTCCGTTATGTAAAATGAATTTCAAAATATAATATTTATAATATTTATTCAAAATAGAAAGCAAGCTATTTGAAGTGTTTTCTTTGGCAAAGGAGTTTTGAGTTTCTAATCGCAGGTTGTTGTGTTTCTTTGTTTAATGTTTTCCTGACATTCACCACCAGCCACAGACAACCCTGGTCAGACATTCTTGCAGGGTGGGATTGGAGACCAAGGTCGGCCCTTTATCGTTCAATTCATGCTTGAACTTCCAAATTCTTTCAAAATAGCTGTTTTAAGGGTTTTTCAAACGTGTTGCTTGTTAGCTTACCTTGCCTCGATTGGTTAGGGGTTTAATTACCACTTCAGGTTCGCGGGGTCTCAGATGGAGCAAAATATATTTCAGATTTTCCGAACGTACTCCGGTTTGTGACTAGCGTGGTGATGAAACCTGAACCCGTTTCAAATGAGCTAACACTAGATATTGGCATACATAGAATCCTAGAACAGCTAAAGAGCACTGAACACCCGTGTGTGTTGAAGTAAAGTTGTATTCAATCTCAACTTACGTGACACTAGCAGAGGTAGACTTCGCAATAGAAGTTAGGTTGTCATTCAATACAAAAAGAAGAAGAAGAATAAGTAATGAACTTGGCTGGATTTAGTCACAGAAAAAAAACTTGAATTAGTAACTACAGCTTAGTTTAACTATTAGCTCAATGAAAATGTTTGACTATTTGCATGTCTGCGTTATTCTTTTCTCTTGCCAGTTTCTTGCATGACCGGTACAGTTGTGCTCGTAATATTGTTTCCGTTTTGAACCTTGTCATTCTTTCTAACACTGGTCGGTAATGTAATTACGTGAATAATAATTCTGGTCTGGCAGACAAAACACAAGCAAACGTAGAACAAAGTTACCGTATTAGTTACCGGAGGCGCAGTGAAAACGGAATCCAGTAAAGTAATACTAAAGTTCTTATTAATACTTAAACTTTCAATTAGGCATTAAGTGGTAACATACGTCGAACGTGTAAGTAGCATGCTAATTTTCTTTTTCTATGGTAAGTGACTAAGACATACTTACATTTCAGAAACTACGCCAATACCACAACCGCCGACACAATACAGAAAAGTTCGTTTCCAATATTGATCCGACCGGGGATCGAGTCCGGGACCCCAGAGATGGCGCAACGCCGAAGTAGCCAAAGGACTGCACGCACTACTCTCAGCTATACGGATGTCAACTACCTATATGCCTTGGACTGGCACACACTTTTTAGATACAATACAACTTAGTTGAATTAGCTAAGTAATATTCCTCAGTGAAAAACTACCTATACAAAAGTTAAATTTGCCCTCCAAAAATGAGGACCAATTCAAATTTCAAAAACAAGATATAATCACCAACCAAATTCGTTTGAAAATTAAGAAATTTATATCTCTACGTTCTGTTTACGTTTTAATGCATACGCATCGTCGACAACTTGAAACATCTACTTTCCAGTAAATACCTAAAGTTAAATTAATGACAATCATTAAAACTGTGATAGACATGTTAACAATTTTTAATATCCTATTATAAAGAACGAAAGCCAGAACTCCCTCTTCACAAACATATGAAACGTTTCTGCGGAAACTATATATACTTAAGCCTGGTTCCAATATTTTACGATTTCGTACAAGTCGTTTTTCTCCAACCGACTACGAGTTGTTAATTTCATAATTTACTATACATATCAGCTGTCACCAGCTCGGCTACTGCTCGTATAATTTATTACTATCCGTAACTAGAACAGAACGTTTTTCAAATATTAGAACCGGGTATTAACAAATAACTACTTCCCTTCAAAGTTAACGTCGTAACTTCTCACTGCAAGCCATAACACTGTGCCTACATCTACAGTAGCTCATACACAAGCGCGTGATGAATGAAATCGGACACTTGCGTCTGCAAGGGCTCTGAGCACATTGTTCTGTTATTACCGGGTCTACAAGCCCCCACAAAACAGCCACTCAACCTTATCACAATAAACTTAAAGGCCAAACTGGTTGAGCAAGTGCCCGCGTTGTCAGCAATAGGTGGCCAGTAAACGACCTGTTTATCGAAGCGGTTGGAATGAAGGGAGATTGACGAAACAAACGCAGCGAAAGGCACGAGACTGGCCGCGCCTCGAACTGTTGATGGTTTTAATGTGGCTTCAAACTGACTGTGAGACTCGTTTTTCTGTTATCACAGCTATTATTAAAGAGATCTGCAGAAGTTTAAGAAATTTTGTCGAGAAGTGTTGAGACGGGACTAACAAAAAAGAAAAAAGTATAATGATATAGAAAGGGGAAAAAAAAGTACTCTATTCGTTCCAGCTTACCCCTCGAAAGTAAATAGTTACTTACTTGAGTACTTAATTGTTTCATCACTCATCAAAACAAAGCTATATGACTAGGTCCAAAGTTACACATGGCAATAAGTTAGATCTGTATCTAACTTATACATACTGATCTAACTTATTGTCATGTGTGACTTTAGTTACATTACAGTAGTAGCTCGTAGATTAGTTACAGTAGCAGTCTACTGTAACTAATCTGCTGAGTTTCTTACCGGTGTCTTGTCGGTAGTTATAGGTTTCGAACCAGAAGGAGAATCACTTCGGATTGTATACAATGACGATTCAAAAGTGTAAATGTAACCTACCTTAATAAAGAAACTATATATATATATATATATATATATATATATATATATGAGTTTGATCTAGTATCTACTTTGTCCAGTTACCAAATTTCATAGATATGTTCAATTCACTATGCGTGAAAGAGTTCCATACGCAACACGTATCTTTCCAAACTTTCTTATTTGTGTTTATAATAGTAAATCAATACTAATCCCTACTAACTAATATTACAAATGCGAAAGTAACTCTGTCTGTCTGTCTGTCTGTTACGCTTTCCTGCTTAAACCTCTCAACCGATTTTGATGAAATTCGGTATAGGTATACGTTGAATCTCAAGAACGGACATAGGCTACTTTTTATTAGAAAATAAGGGGGGGGGGGGAGGGGGGTAATACCACCTTTGAAAGTTTATAGTTATGGAAAAAATTTTTATTTTTGAAGTTAAAGATATGAAATTTGGCACAAATATTGCTCGAAACTTGGATTATAATATAGACTACTTTTTGTGTCGAATATTAGGGGAGAAGGGGGTAAAACCGACCATGAAAGGATGTAGTCCACGCGAACGAAGTCGCGGGCACAGCTAGTAGGATTATAAGGTTAACAGAGTAAGTTAGAAGGGAGTTAAAAGCCATTTGTATGGTTTCGAGCGCGTGTTTGCTGGCCGTAAAGTTAAACGCCAAATCTCGATCGGGTAAACTCTGGTTTGATGTTCAAACGCTTTTGTAGTTTATTTGCGGGGCATCAATTAACCGCGACCAATGGGCTTTGCGGACGTATGTTTGTTACTTCCTAAGGCCGGCGCTCACACCGATTACGAAAGTATTTAGCGATTTATATATTTTTTTTCTGACTTTAGATGATGACTGTCGATGGCCTTTTCATCTTCACCCAGTTTGCGGGGGAGCGGAAGGCTCTCACCCCTAATTAATATTATTGTATTCGATAAGACTGCTTTTGATATCATTAAAAGATATGAATCGTAGCCGAAAGGAGAAAGCCAGAGTTTGTCATCGCCTTGAGGTGCCGGGTTCGATTCCCGGCCGGACAGTACAGAAAACTGTGTTTTCTATATTGACTCGGGTTTTATGGTACCTTCGTTGTTCAAAATTTTGTAACACTAGCGATTTTTCTTACTACATAATCAAAGCAATTTAAGTGATATTTATCAATACGTATTTATTTCGTTATATTTATCAGTCTGGATGCAAGGTGTAGACGACAATACCTATTTTTTTTTTACCTACTTAATATCCGACATAACCTAATATCTTAGATACGCCAATTTTTGAGTACAGTCAAAAGTATATAACAAAACATTTTGCACTATGTACCGTACTCATGCTGGTGAGTATCAGAACTAACATTTAACTGCAAGTGCAAAGTAGTGTTGCCAAATTATCGATATTGTTCGTCAAGAACAATAAACTATCGATAATTTCGTTAATCTATAATAAAAAACTCGATGGAATCGAATTTACTGTAAATTCGTAAACTATCCATGAGTAAAGTACAACAGGTGGACTAATGCTAGGGGCATTCTCTACCAGTCAACCTTTGGGTCATGCGGAGAGTTAGTTTATGGGTGCGGTAATAGTGACAAAGTGCATAAGTAATTTAAAATCTATACTTTTGATGTGACGTCAACTATTGGCAACACTAGTGCAACAAAGCACACGATAAATGTGATCTGCGTTTAACCATACAAAATCATAGGCACAGACGTTACTGGTTTAAAACGGTGTGACTGTTCCCACAGGTCGGCGTTACAATCATAAACTGTTTCTATTAACATAAGTCGATACAACGAGCATTTACGGCACCGCGCAGCATCGTTGCCAACTATACCGTGCATTGTAAACTTTATACCCAGAACAAACGGGACATGTGTGCGAAATTTATATTACGTTTTAGACGTCTCTGAATTGGTCTATTTCCGCACTAAATCGTTTAAGCCAGTGTTCTTGATCTCTTTACCAAGAACTATGAAGGTGATTTACCTAAATCCTAAAGATACATTTAGGTATACTACTAGAAACGCAACGTCTCGTTTGTTTATGCCCGGTTCCAATATTTTACGATTTGTAATGTGTCACAAATGACTATCCGATTTTCTCCAACCGACTGCGAGTCGTTAAATAATACCGTTCCATTATAACTGTCGTCAATAGTTTTTAGCTTACGCTTCGTATAATTTATTACTATCCCTTACTAAAACGGATCATTTTTAAAATGTTGGAACCGGGCATTAGTGGTTTTAATACCGGTCAATAATCTCGAGGCCGTGGATTCGTTTCCTGTGTCGAGCAAAATATATTTCGGCACGGGTAAAATTACGAATGACATCGCATCACACTAAACCATTTGTTGCTCACTGTCTGCTCGGCAAAGCGATAACCTACGTAACGCGCGCTCACTTCAGCGGCGGAACTTACGTATGGTGTGAACGATGCCTTACTGTTACCGCCTCCATAAACTATCTGCATTACCAAAGGGTTGACTGGTAGATAACGTTCTTAGTACTAAGTCTTCCTTTTGGACTTTTTAGTGTAACAAAGATTTTAAATAAATAATTTACAATGAAGCCATTTCTAGGTAATTTAGTACCCTGCAATTTATTATCAAGATCTTCACCCTTTTATTGACACTTGACAGCACGACAATATAAATAGTTACAATTCGATATTAGTATGTAGTGCGCATAAGAATGCGGTACAAGGTCGGTACTAGGTCGGTACAAAGTCCACAGTAGGCTGACATGCTTCTGTCTGTACTAGAGCCTAGAGCCTGTTCTTCATAGCCTATCACTGCGATCCTACTTACGACTAAGTAAGTAATTATACCTAGCTTAATTTCCCCATTATTCAACGCTACAGTAACAACAACACTTAATAGCATCTAACGTAACCATACGTCCCGCTTTAAGCGGGACAGTCTCGCTTTCAGGCAGTCTGGCCCGGTGTCCTCCGCAACGCCGAAACTGTCCCGCTTTTGCAAACAGACCAAACGATAATTTAAAATGTATTTTTTCTCCACTTATCTAAAACTGAACCGATATTTTAAAACAAATTTGATCAGTCGATAAATATAAAAATTGAATTCATGCTAATACTGATTTGATTTAATTATTTTGATTATTCTACTAGAAACTTGTAAAACACTAAAAACTTTTTTATTAATTACATAATTCCGCAAATGTCCCGCTCTGACAAAAAAAAAATGGCCACGTTATGCATAACGCACACTGCTTTTAACTCGTACATCAGTAGCACGTCAGACTACACACTTTGGTCTATGCAACGCCCTTATATCGAGGCCTTAAGAACTAATATCGAACTGCAAGTATTTACCTTCACGTGCTGTCGACCGAACAATTAAGTCAAAGTGCTCGCCGCGGCGTTGCAGAGACAATAGGACCGAATTAACTTCAATAATAACACTTAGAGTGCAGTATACTGGTTTCGCAGCTCTGCTAAAGACCTGCGCAGAAGGGGACAATCCCTGGCGTACTTTTTGTCCGTCCTAATTTGTGATAATTAATAAGTTTAAATTAATAATAGATAATTATTGTATTGTCATTGGCCTTTCAGACGTAACTATGCAAAGTTTCAAGTTGATCAGACGTTTAGAAACTGGTGAAAACCGTGCTAAAAGATTCCTTTACATACATAGTTAGTTACATACAACCAAAGCTAATAAAAGCGTGCTAATAACACCTTTCGAACTGGAGCAGCCCGACTGGTGAAATATTGAATGGGCCTTTGTATGCGTGTAGGCGGAATTAACAATAAAACCAGCACAATAAACAAAGTAAAATAAGTATTCGCAGACAAAGGCTTATAATTAACGAGTAAGCAGACAAGAAGTGATGTAGCTAGCTCAATTGAGCGCAGTGCCTAGCGCATCCAGGTGGTATCTTTAAGCGTTTACGCAACCACAATACTAATAAATATGTATTTGAAAATATGAGGGTAATACATCGGATTATGTTAAGTACTCGATTTCTTGAGAAATGTCCGTTTCCGCCAATTCCAAAAAGATAATACCTACTACCGCTAAAACACGGCTGTTTCATATAAACGCGAAAGTTTTTAAAACAAAATATGAATGTTTGTTACTATTTCATGGCAACAGTACTAAATGGATTTGAATAAAATTTGATAGAAAGACAGATGAAATACTAGATTATTAAGTAACATACAGGATACTCACGAGCGGAACAGCGAACAAAAGCTTGTGCTTTATAATTTTCCAAAGATTAAATTTTTCATTAGGTAGATAGCTATTTCATTAGATATAATATAGATTGTAATAGTAAAAGGGTATTCGGGTCTAAAACAAGTTTTCAACGTGACAAGTCACATCCAATTGGTTCTTGACTGGTACATATTATACTATTTATTTGGATACAGAGTATCAAAATACCAGTCATGTAATCCTGTTACCGACCGATAACTAGGTAACATTGATCCTTATACTTTCTTTTTTCTTTAGTTTCAATGATAAATAACTTCAATGGAACCTATATATATATTTACGTAAGTATCGAACAAAAAACCAAAGACCCATCAATGTCAGTCGTCGTTAGAGAGCTGGACTTACTCTTAGCGTAACCCCACACTAGCGTTCTTTGAGGGTCGACGTCGACGCAACGCAGACGCGACGTTGCCGTGCGCCGACGCAACGCTTGCGCAGCGGCGCCGTCGAAATGACGAACGCCAGGACTGCGCTCCACAGGCGCCGCGCCGGCCCGACGCCTGCCGCAGCGTTTATTTTGACAACAGTACAATGATCAACTCAATTGTTTCGACCCGCCCGTGTTTTAGAATCAGTAGGTAGAAGACTTTTTAGCTAATAGCAAATATGGATGTAGCTTAAAATACTAGCTCATATTGCCGAAGAAACCCATTTTCAATTAAGTACTTTTAGTTTTCGAGAAAATAAATGCCAAAGTTGCCTTTTCGTGCCATGTGTCAAATAGGTAAAATATATTTTTTCCTTTACAAGTTGAAAGCATTAATTTATCACTGCAATATAAAACATTATATTGTGCGTTATTCAAATCTTACATTTCCATTTTCGAAATAACTGTACATGATGTCAGCGCGGCGCGACGCTCGAACGCGATGTGCAGAGGACGCCCAGCGCAAGCGCCGCTCAAACGCCGCGCCGACGCTGGGCGGGCGCCGCGTCGACGCTGAGCGGGCGCCGCGTCGACGCAACGCCCAAACAACGTCGGCGACAAGACGCTGACGCTCGAAAGACGCTAGTGTGGGGTCTATCTTATCGACACCATGCGTGCCGCTTGGTAAACATTAATGGATAAGCCAAGGGAAAGGTTTTATACTACGCAATAGGGTGAATTGCATCTAAACATATAACCATAGCACAATAGTGACGGGCTAACACTATCTTCCGACAATATACAGAGCGAAGATCTAAATTAGGAAACTCAAATCTGTGTTGTTGTGTTCCTGCGTGTGAGTAAGGTTTCCAGAGCTCTGGGGGGCGGCTACATTAGTAACAGGTGTCAAGCCTTCAAGGTAAGGGCGACAAGTCCAGTAACAGATTTATTAGGCTGTGCTTGTCACCCTTAAGCTAGGACCTCATTACCACTTAACATCAGGTGGGATGAGGTCAATCTAGAAGTGCAATATAAAAAACAAATACATTATTTGTTGTTATTGCGGCAACAGAAATACATCATCTGTCTGAAGCTGTCTAGCTATCATCGTTCTTAAGATACAGCTTAGTAACAGATAGACGGACAAGAAGTCTTGGTAATAGTGTCCCATTTTTATTACGCTTTAGGTACGGAATCCTAAAAAGGTGACGAATTATTCTCACCGAAAAGCATTTCAGAACGCACCTCATTTGCAATCAGGCCACAGTCTAACGTTGTGGGGAAGTGAAACCACTGCATCCAATTAGATGTGCAGACAAGAGCCGGTTACGTAAAACACGTCATGTGTATCAATGCGCGCAGGTGTAGTAAACATTCTTGCAATTCAATGTTCGCATAATAGATCCTCTTTGTTCATTCCGTGGTTCTATTAATAAAGTAGGCAACAGATCTTTTACTTATAAAGTTACTTGCTGTGCCCGAGACTTCGTTCGCGTTCGGTTATACCCCTACCTCCTCTTATATTCGAAACAAAAAATAGTTTATATTTTAATCCAAGTTTCGAGCTATATTTGTGCAATATTTCACATCTCTAACATAAAAAATAGTCATTTTTCCATATAAACTTTCAAAGGCGGTATTATTTTCAAAACAAAAAGTAGCCTATGTCCGTTAATAGAGGTTCAACGTATACTTATTTTCATGTAAAACGGTTTAGTGGTTTAGGCGTGAAAGCCGGACAGACAAACAGACGGGCAGACAGAGTTACTTTCGCATTTATAATATCAGTATAGATGAGTGTGATGGTAGGATAGTAAAATCGCCAAATTTATCTGTGCTATACATATACGACAAAATTAGTAAAACTTACTTAGGTTCTTTTTTTACTTATCTCTACCATTAAGACGGCTGATTATATCAATACGATTATCATACTTCCTAGGTAATTCGTATTTTTAATCTTTAAAAGCAAATCCTCAGGTGCCAGGACTTGCAATAAGTCAATTAATCAACTAGGTTACAATAACACTTTTAAATAATCATTGATTATAAGTAATGCAAAGTGATTCTACTTCCGATTCGGAACCTATATGTATATCTACCGAGAGACACCGGTAAGAAACTCAACAGATTAGTTACAGTAGCAGTATCTATGTGTAGACCACTTTGGACAGTCATCCAGTAACGTATGTTCACGGTTTTGAAGTAGTAAGTTTAGAGCCAGTAACTCAATATCAGTCTACTTACTTGAGGCCAAAACTCGAAGCATCGGTTCGCCATATGCTGCCTCGGTTACCAGGCCCGCATAGGAAGACTGGAGCAGAGTACCATGGTGTAAGTTGTAGCGTATATCTTAAAAATATGCGATGCCGTTCGTCATGTAGTTTAATGGCCGACGAAAGACCAAAAACGATTGTTATGGCCTCTCTCCTAACAACTTCATCGTCGGCCAGACGAGGCCATAACGAACTTCTTCGCTAAATTTTAAGACCTTTTTAATGGGCTAAGGGAAGACGTACAACAATAGTTTGCACTGTTACCACATAATAAATTACCGTTTTCGAACAAAACGGTCACTAAATTGAGTAGATATATATATTTCTAGATATAATTTATCATGCTTACCAAAACGCGAAAAAAAATTGGAAGAATTCCCGTCATACTACTTAACTTTATCGAATATCGGCACCAAAACATTAAAGCAATATACATATGTAATAAATTAATAATAAAGTCTCGAAACTTGAAAGAAAAACTTTAAAGATAATGCATTTAGGTCGACAAATATACAGGGTTCGTCAGTTACGTCATTTAATAGAAAGGGATGGAACACACGCTGTGATTGTTCGCACCTGTTACTCGCTGCGTCCATGGAAACGGTATCTGCACCGTCCCTAGCTCACTTTTTTAAGCCACGCCTGTTGTACCTTACTTTTCTCGGTGCCATTTTTATGAGTTAGATTTCTACATATGTATTTTGTGGTCTCATGCGAGTAATTTGACGAATACTACGCGCCCTTTCTTTTTGGTATCCTTATTTTCCTAAAAAGATTGTCTAGTGCACATGCTCTGAATCTATTGCTTAATATTTCAAAAAACTGGTTTATATTAGTCTACGTCAGTATCTTTATTAAGATTGCTTTGCAGATTTATCTATTTCAGGGAAAGATTATAAATATCCAATTGTATGCATCACTTACACATTCTTACAGCCATTCTTACATTTCTAACAGAATGTGTGTGCCCTCTGTACCTACTATAATGTTTAGTCGTGCCTAATTTAAATAAGTGAACAAAGTAGGTCAGTGGTTGTCTGTCGTAGCGAATTTGCTGGAAACATTTAAATATTTAACTATGCAATTAGCAGGGTATACCTTTCTAAGTTATGCAGTGAGGTGAGCTTGCTTGGGTTTTATTGTGCTTGAAAAAACACTTTACTCAATCTTACTTCAAATTTGTAATATGTTAAAAATAATACCAGGTGAATTATGGTTTTACATCCAGAAATCCAGATACAAAACCCACTAGCTTAAAGTGAATTTTAATCAAACCTACGTAATACTGAAAAATGTTTTAACTTATAATTAGTTTCAAACCAAAGCTAACACCTAGCTAAGGTTTAGACAGTATTTCTCACAAAATAATTTCACAGTTAAAAACAGTATAGTTGGTGGATACTTTAAACATTACGAAATAGTTTTCCAAGTAGTATTTATCTAATAATGAAGGACATCATAGTTTAATAAAAATAAGATCTGTCACATTTTTTTACTGAGTAGCATATTTTCCTCAATGTACATTGCTAAACCATAGATAAATCATGAAATAACTTAAGAGCAAACTTACAAATATTCTACATAGTTTTCTTGCCGTTATAAAACTTAGCAAAGTTGATTGTGATTTCAAATTTGATGACCACAGATATTTTTTTTTCTGAGGGCTAATAATTCTGCAAAAATCTAGTCAAGTCTATCTGTTTATTAGATATACTTTATGGCTCAATGAGTTTAGTGAATACAAATCTAAGAAATTGGAAATGTATGTATTTGCCAATTAAGTAATATTTTTTAATAAGTATTTTATTTATTTAGGTATGTACTCACAGTACATAGATAAACTTTGCAGAGTATGTACCTATTTAATTTCTGCAAAAGACATGCTGTTATAAAAGCATGTTTTCGAAGTCATCATATTTTCTTAAGTTACATAGAATCTAAAATTTCTCGCCTGGTACAAAAATAAAAGGTTAATACAAAAAAGTAAAGACACCTTAGTACCAAGTTGTAAACAGTAATATTTCAATGTAAATCTTCATTTCAGATTTCTTATTTATTCAATTAAGGTTGATTGTATGTGGGAGCCTATCACACTAGCTTCTTCCACAGGCTATGAAATTTTGAGGCATATTTTTTCAACTTTCATGTTTTCATACGAATTATATTCTTGCTAGCTGTGGGTATAGAACAAAAAGTAACTTAAGTAAATTCAAATGCAAATTAAGCAGAAGTATAATGTGTTTATACTAACATTATCAATTAATAACTCATAAAATTTGCTGTTAACATTTATAGACACTAGAATAAGTGAAATTTATTACATTGGAAGTAGAACTATGTGAATCCGAAAGTATTAATTATCTTTATATGAAATAAGGTTTAGTAACAAACATGCTGGAACAACTTGTGGACCCTCCATTAATTTAACCACCTCTGTGTCAATACGTTGCTGTAATCTGCCTGCCCTCATTAGATAAAATCTCAATCTCGTAAAACAGACTACGCGTCGCCAAGTTATACCAATTCATAGACGCTAAAATTAATACCAGAATTACTACTCTTAAAATACGCTAAAATGATGTCACATTTGTCGTCCTAGACTGCGGCCTACGCTTATAAGTCATACTCAATCTTAGAATGGGAAAACGTTTGTGGCAGCAAGTGACCTCGCTCAAAGCTCCTCAGCGGTTCAAATCTTTCGTAATAGGTCACCATTCGCCACCAAAACAATAATACGCGGCATACTTTCCATTACGGACAGGGAGTGACAACTTAAGTTTAGCATACCGTTTGCGACCTATCTCGCTCACGCTTACAAAAAAACACCAAAAACGAAAGGGGACAAAAAATTTGGTCAAAACTTTACGAAGTATTTACACGTTCTACAAAACTTCAAAAAAGTAGACAAAGGGAACAGGATAAAGTTTAACGTGGATGTACTTACCGTAATCAAGTAAACATAAATCCAAAACAGATGACAGGGTGAAGTTATTAGTGAAAACAAGGCACAAAACACAAACACCTTTTTAGTTGAAACTTATGATCACAATGTCTGCACTTGATTCAACACAGCATGCACTAACACTTGGCACTACACAGGACGCGGCGCGTGGACTAAAAAGTTGATTTACAACGTAGAACACACAAAATTACTCATAATCTTTGAGACGTCTGTCATACGAACCAACAAATTTCAGCCATTTTGCTTGCTGACGAAAAGAAAGAGATGCCGTCAATTGATTGACCAATAGCATTTCTTGAAAAAATCATAACCAAAAGATCAAGTCATAGACAATAGCGAAACGAAGCTCCATCTATTGAGTACAAACCAATCAAAATAGTTTTGCTTATTGACATAAAAATCTATGCTCTATGATATTAAGCGCGAAAATTTTAAAAGACATTTTATTTTGATAGGAAGGTCACAATCATCAACGTCTGTTCAATAATGTAATTTAAAGACATAGTAACTTTGAATATTCCTATTACATTTTTCGTCATGAATGATGCAGAAAACGCTATTCTACTTGGCTGTTTACTTGCTCATAATGGTAAGCTTATAAAAATATGCAGGCTACTTTATTGTAAGGTGTAAGAATACCCGGATGGTATGGTACCCGGACATTGGCAGAATTATGTGAACGGCCCTCGGTCATGAGATGAAATTGAGTACATATATTATATGGGTAGCTATCTAAAATTGCTGTTTTGCAGTTTGATATTTTTATTGTTTCTACGAGTATAAAAGTGTCTTACCACTTTGAATGAATCACCTAGGAGTCTTGGACATGTACCTCAAAATTACCCACATTAATTTGTACGAAGTCATGATTTTTTTCAGCGTTCAGCATTTTCTGAGATGCAGCAATACAGTATTACCAACCAAAATTCTAAATAAGAAGAATAGTATATTAACCTGTAAGCCTTTTCAGATAATTATTTCAAGCGAATGCAAGAAAATTAATGGATCACGGCATACAATGAAAAAGACACATATCCAAGGTAGATAAGGGTTTTATCTAGGTCTAGAGCGAGACTAATTTTAACTCACCCGGCATTACCTATTTAATAAACATGTTCATAATTCCTTGTTTTAGATCAAAAAGTTCTAGAATCCATCTCAGATTTTCCACTTGATTTCTCCCAAGTGTTTACAGAAGCTAGTGATGTGTTCAAGAACATATTAGGAAAAATGTTGGGTAAAAAAAGGATCCTAGGCATCAACAATGCAGATTGGTACTGGTGATTCAAATAAATCTGTCAAATAGAAACGCTAGTTTTTCTTTTAACTAACCATCCCTTTTAAAACTATTCACTGATTTAATTTAAAATGCTATGCTATGCTGCCATAGCTAAATATGTAAAGCAAATAAAACTAAGTATGTACACTTGTGAGAATAATTTATTGAAATAAAAATCCAAAGTGTAGTTATGAGAAGTTTCTTGCTGCCCAGAATTAATAAGGTTATCAATTATCATATTTTCTTTTCCCCCAACTTCACATTAAACAATTTGCTATTTGGATCCAAATGTCTTTTCTTGTGTCTCAATAAGCAAGAACGTCCTCTCAATTTACTGAAGCAAACATCACATTCTAAAATTGGGTCCATATGGTGCTGTTTTGTATGCTCTGACAGTCTGGATGTAGATAAAAATCTTTGGTTACAATGATCACACTGATATGGTTTTTCTCCTGTATGAGTGCGAGTGTGATACAATAATGACTCTTTTGTTACATAGCACCCTCCACATATCTCACATCTGAAATTCTTTTCTTGAGTATGTTTCACAGTATGAGCTTTCAATCTAGCTAATGACCAAAATTTTTTGCCGCACCATGAACAAATGTGATGGCAACCATTACCATGATCAAACTGAATGTGAACTCTCAGTGTTCCTTTGCAAACATATTTCTTGTTACAATAATCACAAACATATTTTTTCTCTAAATCTTTTCTTCTCCAAACTCGATTACATTGCTTTAATTCTATATGATTTTTAAAACTTCTTTTATTTTTATAGCATTTCCCACAAGCATCACACTTTAGTGTTTCATGACTGGTTTCATGTAATTTTAGTGAACTTCTAGTGGCATAATTTTTTCCACATAAAAAACATACATATCCTTTTCCACTATGACTTTGTAATTTATGCTCATCTAATAAAGCAAGTGCTCCAAAACATTTATTACAAATGGAACAAACAAAATCTTTAGAAGCATGAATTCTAAAGACATGCCTCTTCAAATTATGCGACCTAGAAAACTCTAAATTACATTCATTACACTTAAATAAAGACAAATGGTTTTTGCTGTTAACCATTTTGCCTGTTGGAACCAAGTGGTTTTTATTTTTTGGTTTTACTGTCTCTCCTTCTAGCACATATTCTAAGTGATCTAATTTATTACATTCCGGCTCCTTGAGGGAAGATTGATCTGACATATCTGGTTGATCTAAAATAAATTCAAGTCTTTTAAAAGCTTCTTTGCGGTTTCCACTTACAGATATTTGGTCATAATATTCAGTGCCGAGAAATGTGTTTTTATTGAGAATCAAATACATTGTCTTATAGTTCACCATGCCTTCTTCACAAAGATTTATCCTTTCTATATTTTCAAAAAGATTATGGATATTTTTCGCATTTTCTTTACATGTAATTATAAACTTGTAACAATTTATAGACATACTCAAACAATTGCGACAAAGAATTTCTGTCGATAAGTTCTGCAAGTACTGTAAAAGATAATATAACCATCAAAATAAATTTAAACAAATGTTCAGCTCAGGTTAATGATAATTGAAAATCCAAGCCTTTGATACCCTTAATATCATTAATAAATATTAATTAAATGTTTAGTTTTAACTTACTTCTGGACCTAATACGTATTTTAATACTTTAGAAATTTCTACTTCGATAACATTTTCTGAACAAGTAAATGAAGCAACATCGATCAATGAAAAATATTCGTCTTCGACATTTTTCAGGCACATACCACAAAAAGTTACATTCGATGATATTAACTGAACTAAATCATTTACTAATGACTTCATTGCTGTAAATGTAAATATTTTAAACAGAGAAAGATTTTCCAAAACTTCGGAACTTTTGGCACCTTACCTTGTGTCACTTGTTTTGACATAGTCAAAGACAAATTTTTAGGTACAAAATTTTTTCGACCTTCCATATTAACTTTTGCAAAGAAACTGTATATATTTAATGCTTTGGTCAGTTAGAGTAGGATGGCTCAAACTATGTGCTTTACCAGCCCAGCAGTACTTTAAGCAAGACTTCTGTAGGTATATTTATTGCAGAAGCAGAACTAGACTCTACAAGCCGGCATTTAGCGGCAAAGAATCTCGCTTTCTCAATGATACACGAAATGGTTAATTTTCTATGTCCCTATAAACCTATGTGAGATTAGATTCGCCATTAAGAAACTTTATTATAATTAAAAATGGGATAATCAAACAAAGCTTATTCATTTTGTCAAATCCAAACAAAGTGAAATAATGCAAGATTTCTGATTGATTTCAGTTTTTCTTTTGAAGCCCGCCATTTTAATATATCAACATGGCGTCTTTTCTCTCTATCTTCTGCAGAAGCAACGTTGTTGAACGAAAATTTCCAAAACCGCGGGTTTATTTGACGTGAATTCAGTTTTCACATAATAAACCTGAAAACTTTATTCAGTAAATTATTGAGTTGTCCAATTTTTTAATTCTTATAAAAAAATAAATATGTTTACAATGCCTGAAGATTCTGAATTAAGCATTTTGGTGTCGAACGTAGTGAACGAAAGTCGATTTAGCCATTGCCGCTTATGTTTGAAACGGATCTATGAGAAATACGTGCGGATCCACGACTTTGTAACACTAGATACTTCCAACGCTGAATTCCGGCCTTTGTCTGAATTCCTTAATCAAGCCCTCAACAATGAACAGGTTAGAAAAGTTCACTAGTATTTTTATCAGATTATCCCTTGCTTTACATACTCCTCGCATTTTAAATTGAACCCTCAGATCATATTATTAGATTGTATTTTTATTATTTACAGACAATTGAAGAAATAGCAGGAATAGACGCAGTATGCATTAACTGTGTCATAAGAATCCTGGATGTTATCAAATTCAGAGAAATGTGTAAAAACTCCAATGAGTTACTGAATAAAGTTTTTAATAATTTACATGAAGCACTGAATGTTGACTTTGAGGTATTGGAGGACCAAACTATGTATATTGTATGTAACGACCAGGAAACCAACCTGCTATTTGTAAAAAAACCTCAACAAGAAAAAGAAAATGTAAGTACACAAAAACAAAAACAAAAGAAGAGGAGGAAGCAGTTTGAATGTTACAAATGTGATGAAATTCATCACAGTCTAGATGAATTCAAAGCTCATAATTTAGGATTTCACAGTTTGTTGACCTGTGATTTGTGTCAGGAGACTTACTCTAATGATAACGATCTAGAAGCTCATCTAAACAATGCACATCAGCATCAATGCTCCCAATGTAGCTTACGAATGGACTCTGAAGAAGAGTTAAAGGATCATAATGGCAAATGCCATAACACTTATGTCTGCAAAGAATGTGGCATCTCTTGTCAAGGTCTGGAAAAATTAAGGGCTCATGAATTGAAACATGTTTCTAAAAATCAATGTCCCAAATGTGGTAAATCATATACCACTAAAGAGTTTTACTTAAAACATGTAAAGTTATGCCTAGAAGACCGGTTGGACCCCCATCCCATAAGGAATGACATTGTCAAAACATACTTCTGTGATATTTGTGGTAAAGGGTACAGTACACCAGGGGGCTTGAGAGTTCACAATAGATTTACACACGAAAATGCAAAGCCCCATGAATGTAAACATTGTGGAAAACAATTCACAGCTCCAAGTTACTTGAAAACCCATATGATAAAGCATACAGGAGAAAAGAACTTCAAATGTGAAATTTGTTCAAACAGGTTTGTATCTAAAGAAGCTTTACTGTACCACACACGCAGACATACAGGCGAAAAACCATACTCCTGTAAATTCTGTAGTGAAAAGTTTGTAAACGCATCAGCTAGAGCCGAGCATGTGAAATTCAAACATGTGGGGCCCACATTAATGTGTGAAATCTGCTCACACAAATTTGTAACACCTCATTTCTTGAAACAACACATGAGCAGACACCATGATCCTACTAGCAAGTTGTTTGTTTCTCGGACATTAGCACCGGATGTGCCAGGAGAGGAGAATAAAAAAATCAAATATGACAGAAAATAGTTTTACAGTCAATTAGGAAGCGTGTGTTGTGGGTCCGAGTGGTTGCATACATTTTTCTTTTAAACTCCTGCAAACAATTCAACTACTGGTTGCAATTATGCTGATATATTCTTTTTATAATATATGTATCAAAATTAATCAAAATCTACAAATATAAAAGTCCTTATGATACTAACTACAAAGTATTGTATGAATTTTTGGATTATATTGTAAACTATTCTGAAATTAAAGGAATTAACTGTTCTTTCATATTTTATTCGATAACACACCTGAAAGCTTTATACCATTATCTAGATGAGAATTGAGTGATAATTTTTTGGACACTGTTTATTTCCATAGCATGTGTCTTGTATATAACAATAATAATCCAATGATGGTGTTGTCCATTGTAATTTAAAATTCTCTTGCAATCTGATGTTCTTACAAGCAGCATCAGTGCGCTTCAAAGATTTGTTTCTGTGGTTCTACCATTAAGATGTTAACATATCTGGTATGTACAATTTACTATGTGGGTTGTTATGTCTTTCAAGGTGCTTCCTTAGTTGAGTGCCTACTACAAACTTCATGGGACACACGGGGCACTCTTTTGTAGGGCCAAAGTGTTTTCTTCGTTTATGCTCCATTCTCCGTGATGTTGAAAGGAAACTCTCATCACACATATCACAGGGAAATGGTTTTTCTCCAGTATGCAATCTAACATGGTATACCAAAGCTGCATGGGTGACAAATCTATTTCCACATACTTCACAGTAGAAATTCTTCTCTTTCGTATGCTTGACGATATGATTTCTTAATTTGCTAATGGCATCAAACTTTTTCCCACACCATTTACAAGATAGTACATTTCCAAATCCATGATCAGTCTTCAGGTGGGAACGTATGCCGTTCTTGCGTACATATCCCTTGCCACACAAGTCACAAAAGAACTTTTGGGACTTATCTTCTAAATTGCCACACAGTTTTAAATGTGATTTGTATGTATGCTTATTACTTAAGGTCTTAGAGCACCTTGAACATTTAAATACATCATGCCTATCTAGGTGAAAACGTAAGGCTCTCTTTGAAGGAAACTTCATAAAGCACAGTTTGCAAATGGCAGCAGTGTGATCATTTTTATCATGATCTGCCAAAATACGTTTGGTACTGAACATCATGTTACATTTTGGACACTTCAATTTCTTTGCATAGTGGATCTTTTCAGCATGATACTCCAGTTGTAACAGTGATGTAAAAACTTTAGGGCACAGCGTACAAGCATTTTTAGTTTTTTTATGCACCCTTCCATCATGTCTCAGCAGTTTAAGAGTGGAAGAAAACTTTTTACCACATTCTTTACATTCAACATTGTTTAGTGTTTTTTTTTTATCTTTTGCATGTTTTACATGTTTTGTTGTTATCCTCTTTAAATTGAGCAACAAATCTTTTTTCTTTATCATTTTATGATCTTTCCTTGTCCTTAAGCTGATGCTACTAGACTCTTGCATTACAAGATAAACTGCTTTAACAGTGGATTTTAACATATCTGTGTCATTCAAACAGTTGCTTAATCTATCTAAAACTCCTGTCCATGTTTTTGTAGAATAATCACATAGTTTCTCAAATAGATAAGCGTTTGTTACTGCAGTCATACAACTACTGCAGAGTACATTTGGGAGGAAAAGATCCGTGGAGACCTGAAAAAATATAAGTAGATAAGAGATTGAAAAAGGAAGGAAATTTTATCAACTTAAATATTAGTATGTGGGAATTGTAAACCTTAGTATCAAGTATATCAATCAGTATTACAATGCATGAATTCTCATTCCTTTTCCTCAATTTCGGCTACAGCACAAAGTTTTAATATCTTACATTAAATGCACTTACGCGAAGTTCCTCCAACATATCCAAGTATGTCACAGTCCCTTCATAGTAGGGCTTCTGTAAGGTAACACTATCCTCAATATAAACTCCTCTTTCTTCAACCAGTCTTAAACATAACCTACAGACTTTCTCGTCGGCTCCGCAAAAGAATTTTAATGCGGTAACAGTCGCAACACGATCAAAGGTCATCTTTGATAATTAAGATTTAAGTATGCTAAAGAAAAACCACCTAACTCTAGTAAAAACCAAAAATGAAATTAAAATAAATATAAACAAAATTTAGCAAATGTTTACGTAATGTCAATGTCAGAGACGATTGGAATCGGAACGGAAGTCACAGAGTCAATGTTGACATTACTACTTTTTAATTCAAGGCTTGGAACATTGCTTGGAACATGGACTTCAATTTTTTTTTTTACATTGCACTTCAAGTTTGACCTCATCCCACCTCATGTTAAGTGGTAATGAGGTCCTAGCTTAAAGGTAACAAGTACAGCATAATAAATCTGTTAATGGAATTGTCACCCTTACCTTGAAGGCTTGACCCCTGCTACTAACGGAGCACCCCCCAGGAGCCCTGGAAACCTTACTCACACGCAGGAACACAACAACATAGAGGTGATTGTTATTTGGTTGCGGTCTTAGGTACTTCACCAGTCGGGCTGCTCCAGTTCGAGCGATAAATCGCTATGACCTACCTCTCTTATTAATTGATCGATGTCGAGTTATTAATTGAAAAACATGTTAGTCTTTACATATAAGAAAATGCAGAAACTTTCAAAAGCATGATTTAGGTAACATCGTTAACTAATTTTGACTCGAAACAGAATAAATACACACTGTACGCTATTTCACACTCTTTCATACTTCATCAAGGTCTAAATCCGTGGCCAGTCTTCGTATGAAAATAAATATTTATAGGATAGTCTTGATGAAGTTTCAGTTGTGTGTATTGAATCCTAAAATTGTAATATTATTAAGAATAAGAATAAGAATAAATTTATTTACCATAAGAAAAAGAAAGTACAACATTGACTTAAACTAGTGACCACTGCACTAAGCAGAGCTTGTATCGCGGCGGCCGGGTAACATTTACAATAAAATTTATGTACTTTTTGGACATTCAGTTTGTTAACAGACAAATTTATATAAACAAAAAGGAAAATAAGTAGAGGTAAAAATAAAAAATTATAATTATTAATAAAAAGAAAAACGTAAATAATCTACATGAGAGTGTGGGTGTGCGTATGTATGAGTATGGGTGTGTGAGTGTGGATGTGTGAGCGCGTGTTTGTGTGTGGAGTTTCAAGTCAGTGGATAAGCTCTTCCGTGTCATCGTAATCAAGTCCCATTAACCACGATTCTATAAGCCGCTTTACTGTTCGTGTACTGGCTTTTCTTATGTCAAGTTTTCGGCAGACTATGTTATAAGTACGAGGTAAGATAAATGAGGATTGACGCTTGGCAAATCTGGTGCGAACTGTTGGCATCGGAACTTTGTAAACGCGTTTTTTTAATAATTGTTCATGATCAGGTGATTGAACAGCAATTGCATGTACCCCAGTAGCGGCCCTCAGTATGAACAATTGTCTAACTCGCAGACATTCACTCTCCTTATAAAGTTGGTCAGTACTAAAACTAGTGGGTTTTCGAAGCATAACCTTCAGTACCATTCGTTGTGCTCTCTCCAGTTCAATTAGTGTCGATTTTGCTGCACCCCCCCAAACCCTGATACAGTAAATGAGGAGGGACTGACACAGGGTCTTATAGACAAGGATTAAAATGTCTTTAGAAGCGGAGTTTCTCAAAAGCTTCATTACGTATGCGGTTTTCCTTATACGAGCTGCTAAAGAAGCAATATGGAACTTAAACGAGAGGTTTTCGTCGAGAATAACACCAAGATATTTCACTCCTGTGGCACGCTCTAGTTGGTCACAGTCGCAGGAAAGAGAAGGCTGGCAGAACACTTTAGGATTGGTGCAGGTGTGCAGTCTCAAAATTTTAGACGGATGGGGCTGAGAAGCCCGCGTTTTAAAGAAAGTGAGGTATTGGGTCTTGGAGGCGTTTAGTGTTAGTAAGTTCCTTTCCAACCAGTTCCTCACCAACCTCATACCCTCCTCTGCCGCTTCGTAAGTCGCGTCCCAAGTGTTGCCACGAAATAGTAAAATTGTGTCATCAGCGTAACACAAGATATCAGCACTCTCCAGTTGAAGATCAAGAATTTCACTCATGTAGATCAGGAACAGGGTTGGGCCCAAAATGCTTCCCTGTGGGACGCCGAAATCTATGGGCAGCTGTTCACTGATGATTGAGTTTACACGAACGCATTGCTTCCTGTCTGTCAAGTAACTTTTGAACCACTTCAGTGCCACTCCTCTAATTCCCATGACGTCCAGTTTTTTTAAAAGTAAAGGTGTTGATACGGTGTCGAAGGCCTTGGCTAAGTCAATAAACACTCCCAAGCAGCAACGATTTTGATCTAAAGCAGAAGACACAATGCTCGAAACCTTTAAAACCGCATCTTCAGTTGACTTACCTTGTCTAAAGCCATATTGATTTTCAGGAATCAATTTTTTTTGTTCGAGGTAAGCAACAATTCTTTTATTCACAAGTTTTTCCAGTAACTTAGAAAATATGGTGAGTAGAGAAATAGGTCTGTAATTACTAGCGCTTTTACTATCTCCATTCTTGTATATGGGCGTTACTATTGATGTTTTCCAGCCTTCTGGAAAACAGCCTACTGTTAAACTTAAATTGAAGATGTGAGTTAATGGGTTAAGTATGTATTTTTTTATTTTTTTTATGAGTGAAGGAGAGCATCTGTCGATTCCTGGAGCACTATGTGACTTTAGATCACTAATGAGTTTACCTACTTCAATTTCCTCAGTTGGGGACATAAAAAAGGATTCGGCGATCGACCTCTGAGGTTTAGCCTCCGCCGCCAGAGAAGCTTGTGTGGTTGAAAGTTGGGTTAAAATATCATTTGCAAGGTTTTTTCCTACATTTACAAAGTAATTATTGCAATGATTCAGAGAAGCAATAGCGTCGCTCTGTGTCGAACTTAGGTCGGTTGGCTGTTTTGAGTTTTTACGCAGGTGACAAATGTCCTTAATGACTGACCAAAGTTTTTTGGGATTGTTTTTACTAGTAGTTAGCATTTGAGCTTCGTAGTTTGATTTAAGGTTGCGTAAGAGACTATTGAGGAGATTTCTGTATCGTTTATAACTTATTTGTATTATGTTGTTGAGGGGGTTTTTTCTTGCTTGAGTGTGAAGGCGGTCCCTGTGTTTTTGACATCTAATGAGGCCGGGAGTGATCCACGGCTTTAAGTTAAATTTTGAGCGGCTGGTAATACTTTGTATAGTGTTTCTGGAAATTGCTGAATCTATGATTTTGGTGAATCTAGCCGATGCCTCATTTACGTCATTAGAATCAATTACTGGACTCCAGTCCACAGAACTGAGTACGTCCACTATAGCATCATTGTCAACTTTGATACGGACACGATTGCGAGAAGTTTTTGTGTGACCGATTGCAGCTCCCACCACACATATATAATGGTCCGTTACGTCAGACGCACAAACGAAACCAACTGTATTTTAACAAAAGAGTGTAATGCAAGCAAACAGTCTGCAAGGTACCGGAGGAAATAAACAGTACTTTGCTGTTAAACTGGAAATAAATCCAGAAAACTGGGATTAAAATTTATTTTAACAAAAAAAATGTATTCCTATTGTTGTTGCACCACGTGCGCCAAATGAGGAAACTGATATTAAGTAATTATTTATTCTTAGCTAAAATGTTAATAACTTTTTTATTTCCAAAGTTTCGGTTTTTCTTTACAAGCAATTCTTCTTCGTCCATTGGATCTATTATTGTACCAGCTTTGGTAATTACGGCGGGTCGTATCAACTTCTTGTGAGCCGTTTCTGGTATAAACGTATTTCCTAACGGCGTCCTCATAGAGGCTTCATACTCCTTAATGGTTGTAAACGGGAACGGTACATCTGTCAACTTATGTGACGCTAGTTTTGGGTCTTTGTATTCTTTTATGATAACATCTCCTTTATTTTCATCTCTGCGAGGCATCGGTGGCGGCGCTTTCAGTATAAATCTATTCTTTTTCCTTTTAGGGACCTTCACTCCTTTTCCTCCCCAACTACCCCAGCCAGGTAAACTCAAATCAATGTCTTCAGGCTTATCTTTGTTCGCTTCGTCATCTTTCTCTTGTCTAAAACTAGCTACGACATCATCTTCTTCGAACACTTCTTCTATATTCACCTTAGGCACTACTTGTTCCTCGTCATCTAACTCATCACCCTTGTTATCACCACCAGATAGGGCAGTAATCAAATACTTAGGTTTCACTTCAATAAATCTGTTAGGATCTATGTTGTTACTGTCTTTACTTTCTTCTGCACTCTTTTGTGCAATCTCTAGTATTTTAGCAGAAGAAGCAATTGAATTATTTGATTCACCAGCATTTTTCCCATCAGTTTCTATTAACTCTTCATCAATTACTGCTTTTTGTTTCTTATTTTTTAATTTCAAGTATTCCAAATTATCAAATTCTACATTGTCTTGTTTTCTTTTTTTATTGCCTTTAGTTTTATCTGATTTTTCCAGTTTTTCAATGCTCGCTCTTAGCATCTTTAACTTCTTAGTAACTTGATTTGCAACAGTATCTTCAAGAGATTCAAAAGCAGTATTTATGTCTTCAGCAGCATCATTTTTCTGTTCGTCATTATTATCATTAATGTCTTCAACCACCCAATTTGAAGTAGCTACAACTTTTATGGGTTTTCTTTTTAATTGTTTTTTTGGCTTTTTATTATTCTTGAGATTGTTTTCCGTTATTGTTCTTTTTAATGCTGCTGTATCAATGACATATTCTTCAACCTCTAAAGGTGAATCATCTGCTTGTGAAATTTTATTTATACTTTTTTTCAAAGCTTCCAACTCATCACCTTTTTTATCATCTTTCTCATCTTCCTCACTGGAATCGTCGCTATCCTTAGTTTTTATCTTATCTTTCAAAAATTTTTTATATCCAAAGTCAAATTCAGCTGCAACATTAGATTTGTCTGATTGTTTCATCATCCATGGGTTCATAGGATCTTGAGCTAAACTTATATCAGGAATGACTTTGTTATCATCTGCTTCGTCATCGGTACTATCAGTGTTTTGTGTTTTATGTGTTAAGCTTCGGCTCACAGCTAACTGTTCCGCTATTTGTTGTCTCACCTGCAAATTTACAATAAAAATAAAACTAAAATTGAGTTCAGTCTCAAATAATAAATAGATTTTACAAAATTGAAGAATACATGATTGGGATAATCTCCACATCATAATTTCATTTGCCTTACCTCTTTATCATACTTAGCACGAATTAGTTGATTTTTAGCCCATTTTCCGGTATTTTTGTGCCTCAATGTATGTCTCTCTAGAGCTCTAGACTTTTCGAGAGCCTCCAATTTCAGTAAAGCTTCTTCTGGATTTTTCTTTTGTAATTCTTCAAATTCTTTTAGTTGCTGTTTCAATTTTTCTTTTTTTAATATTCTGGAATAAGACATAATGGTTTTACAACAAATTTGTTTTGTTGTCAAATTCTAGGAGTTTTAACTTTAGAATCTATGATGCATGAAATATCTATATAATGCTAATCATTAAGACTGCCATTTAATCTTTCATGTTATAGGTTCAATAATAATATTCGAATAAAAACAAGTGCTTTGACATAGATGTTTCAACCTACCTATGATATTTCTTGCTTTTGATTTTACTCTGCCTCTTTGCTTTAGCAGCTTTATAGGACTGCTGCGCTCGGACCTTGGCAGACCTTTGACGATGCTCCATCATTTCTTCATATGACATGGGATATGTTTGTTCTTCCTCTTCTTCATGGTCTATTTCAGCTGGAGGATCAACTTCTTCTAATTCCTTTTCCAGTGATGATTTTAATTCTAACCTACAAACATATAAATGCACCATATATAAAATATTACAATGCTCATCTTTATGATAAATATTTATTAAATATAAAGCAAATCTTACAAAAATCATAGAAGAATATTAATTATATTAAAAATTACAATGATATTGGAAAATTAAATTAGCACTAATTTTTATTAGTTTTGAGGACCACCAGTAACTAACCCAGTAACAAGTTTCTAGTAAAACTTGAGTATTTCAACAAAAGAAATTGTTTAAATTTGTAAATAAGCATTTTTTTGGTTATTAGAAACAGAAATTTTTTATCTCCCCTTGCGGTGCGGGAATTGAACCCACGACCTTCACATATCGCACGTGCTGCTCTTGCCAACTGAGCTAACCACAAGTTATCATAGGCGATGAAATTTTTCTGTTGTGTTGTATTCACCTAGACAAAAATTCACTTGTTGGCTGTAGTTTGGTGTCAGCATGTTTCAGTGGGAATGAAACATAGTCGACAGTTCGGCTCCTGGCTACTACGGGGTCCCACCGCCCGACCACTTTCTTCGTTTCCTCATAACCAGTTGCTCTTTTTATCCGCTCAGCCTGAGGTTTCTCCAACGGTTTCGGTAGAATACTGGACAAATTTTGACTTTTCTTCAACTTTTTACTTATCTGCACGTGGTGGGCCGTGTCTTCTAACACTTTTACAACATTGCTCAGATCTAATCTCTTCCTTTTCGATAGATTAAACTCTGAATTTGATACCGTTGGCTCATTCCTTGTAGGAGCGCTAATGTGTTGAGTTTTATCCAAGTTAGATATTGCGCTAACAAGTAAATCATGTTCATATGCAACATAATCGTTATCTTCTATATCTTCCATGATTTTAGCAGTAATTACGAATTTATCACAAGAAGAACAGATGATATTAAACACTAAACATAAGACATAACCTCAAACAGCAATGACAGCCACATGACAGAATGTTTTTAAATTTTTCTTGGCATTGTGAAACTAGGTTTTGAGCCGTAATGATTACCATTCTCGTCACGACAATTCAAAAGACCAATTTCTGAGGCTGGTTATATTTAAAAACCGGTTTTGGTTAAATCGAAATGTGTACATCCCTATATATAATTTTAATCCTTGTCTGTGGCACAAATGTCAAATGAATGAAATCGAAAATGATCTTGAAAAACTTATTTTCATAAATTTTGAAAAATGTGATGTGATTTATAATGATTTACAAGTTGATTGTGTAATATTTTTTCAATAAAGTAAAAATTTCTCCATTGAATACCTTTTACGTGAATATATTTTTCCTAAAAGGACCGGTAGAGGTTATGAAATAGATTTTCTTTGAAAACATCAATTGGTTATTTATGCAATTAATTTGTTAGGAAATAACTAAAGAATTACGTAAACAATGTCAAGAATACTACACAATCGTATGAGGTAAGAGTTTAATAATAATAATTCGTTTGTAAATGAAACTATTAATAAAATCGAAATCTTGAAATTGTTTGGTTTTGATCTGTATCCTTTGAAGCTTTTGCAATATTTTGAGCTTAACTTTGAACTCTGTTATAATCTGACTAATAAAACTGGTATAAACTCGTCAGTAAAGTCATGAATTAGCTTGATTATGTTTATTTTTACTTTTGGTGTAGTAGATTCTGATTGTGATAGGAATATTATAGAAAAAGAATTACAATTTCTTAACTCACTTCACTCTTTGATTAAACTGTACTATTTAAGTGCTACAAGTACAATACGCAACACAAGATAGTAGTTAAATTTGGATATTTCATCTGATTCTGATTTAATCTGAATACTCGCCATATATGTAATGTTATTTGAATTTAAACTAGAATAAATTAAAGTTAATTTACTATATAAGTCTCTAATTTAAGAAGTAATTATATTAACTGTTATAATATTATTTGTCTACTTAGACATATTAGTAAAAAAATTTATGTGAGATTCAAAATGTACTTTATTAATTTGGAAGCTTTTAAATAATCAAATAAAATTATAATAAAAAAAGACTTTACAGTTTTGTAATAATAGTAATCAATAACATTTTGTGATTACAGATCCTCGTTAAGGAAATCAACAGCATGGTCGTGCGTGGACAAGCGTGCTGTGGCGTTCTCCGTTTGGACGGGCCGTGGCATGCTGCTTCACAAGCCCCTGGACCCAAGTCAGATCCCACGTAGGCGGTATGGTATGCTCGTTGCTCGAGCTGTACGGGGCATGCTGAAAATTAGATACTTGCTCCTTGGTGGTGCAGTTGGAGGAGGGATGACATTAAATAAGGTAGATTCATATAAATATTAATTCTAAAATGTCTAAGGCATTATATGTCCGGTATTATTACAGAAATACTCAGAATGGAGAGATGGGCTCCCAGATATGGGTTGGCTGAACGATTTACTCCCAGACAATGACCAGTGGGACAGGTTTACGACCACACTTATCACAGCTAAACAGAAGATTGGTGACAATCTTCAGATAGGTAAGACGTTTGATTATCAGCTAGATATATTTGCTTGAAAGTGTCAATGGATTAGTTTATTCATAGTGTAATGGTTGTTATGTAATCTCCATTTAAATATTATTGAAAAGACAATTAGATTGTCAAAAAAAGTCAGTACTTTTGTTGGAAAATTAGGAAAAAAAAATACAGAACCAATTCAAAATTCGAATTATTACAATTTAGAATGAGACATTCGGACAAACTGATTGCCATTTTCAAAATCAGTTATGTGTCTTTGTTGCTATCTATGTAGTTATGTTTTGAGTATTGTGTGTGCTCGAATCTTAGTGAAGAAAGCATGGGAATACAGGCTCCTGCGTTAGCTGGATTCCTTACACTATTGATGTAAAACATGCACCTAACAGTATGTATTTATTTTACAATATTATTGTATTAGCATGAGCTCAGAAGAAAACAATCTCCACATTTTTTTTTGCCTTCCTTAATATAATGATAATTCTCGCCCCCCCAAAACTAATGCTAAGGAATTAACTAAACTAAATAATATGTCATCTTTAAATAGTTTCATTTTAAGAAAACAACATGTTTATTAAAAAGTGTTTCAATATTTCTCACATTCAACGTCATAAGTTTTTTTAACTATTATGATTTCACTTTGACTTTGGTCTTGCGTCTGACATGTCTCCGGTGGTGTCAACCTCCGGTTTTATTGAATTATGAGAGTGAAGGGAAAAGAGTGCAATTGTTATTGTTATGCACAATCAAGGTTTACGCGTTATTCTTGGTTGATTTGAATAAAAATAATGCAGTGAAAATCGGTCTGGACAATAGTGTTAATAAATTATGAATACTTGAATCTAAGATATTGCAAAATTTTACTGGTAAACCTACTGTAGGTTTTCACATTAAAATGTATGTCTTTAGTTAGTTCCTAATGAAATTAAATTTGATATTCCATTTACCTAACGAACTGAAAGTACTAAAAGGCTTAAAAAATTTAAATAAACAGTTTATGGCAAGTGAAACACTACTCGAAGTCATTTTAACGTGCACTGGTTTATCTCAAGCCAAAGTCAAGATAATTGGCTACTTTCCACTAAGAACAAACCGGAAGGATAATTGTTTCTAATGATAAATTAAGATATTTAGATAAGGAAATACGAATTTCAAGAACATAAATATCAAAGATTATTAATATTTTTAGAAAAGAAAATCCAATAACATAGGCATTAAGTCACGTGACTGAAAACGCCGAGCAGAAAGTCACAACGTCACAGCAGCCGATATGTCATATTTTAGGGGTGTCCATTCTGTACCACAGATTAATAATGAACGTACTATGGATGTTTTCGATTTGAAAAATCGGAACGCGAAGTCGATTATTTTTTAAACATCGTCTAAAAAATCGATATTTTTGAGTATTGATTATTATTCATAATTTTATATTTCCATCGAGACGCTCAGTTCGCAACGGGCCGTGCAGCAGAAATCGTAATATTTTAATTTCGTCCACCATCACCACCATACTTAAACTGCACTTAGTGATGAAATACTTTATATTGATGAGGATTAACAGCATGAAAATAAATGAGATTGAATGTGGTCCAAAAAAATTCAAGATTTTTTTAATAACAAAATGGTTGTTGTGCCTCACTCGACTTATGTAGATAGGTATAGTGTGTCGCGAACTTTTTTGTAAATAGTTATAAGATCTACAATTAATTTGAATATTTTATGATTCTATCTTTAATAGTTTAGGCAGCGTACGCAAAATAAGTAACCTTTCTGGTTGATTTTAAACCTTGTGTCCGAAAAACCCAAATATTTTGCGGAACCCTATTTCTTTTTAAAATGAGTTTCGGATATTATCTATTATTTGTGTGTACTATTTAGGTTATTGACTAGCATATACTCATAAAAAGATGAAGTATTATTGAATGATCAGATATTAATAGTGACGTTTAGCGTATGTAACGTCAAATTTGTCGCATGAGATGACAAAAAATCCATATTGTTGATTGTTTCGTATGATATTATATTTAACGCAAAATTCGTAATTTACGCTCGTAATTTCAAGTTTTCAGCCAATCGACAGGACGCTCTGAATATTAACGATTTTTAATACATCAAAAAAGAATTGTCAAATAAAATTAAGAATATCGAGAAAAAACATCATAAGGCTTCCATCGAACAAACTCGATATGACAATCTATGATCAATGACAGCCCTAATCTTGCTAGGGTATATTGACGTCATTTTAGGCGCCATGACAGCTTAGAGCGTTTTCGTGGGAAATTTAAAGAGATTTTTTAAAATGAAAAATACATGTAGTAAATATATATTTTTTTGTGAAATATACTTTTCATACGATGAAATGAGTATCAAGGTTTACAATTAACAAGATTTCAAAATTTTGTCAAGTAGCCAATTATACAAATGCACATCTGTAAACTGTGTCAAGAATACGGTCCTCCATCGGCCTGAATGCAAGCGTACCGTCTCGTACCGATGCACTCGACGCAGCGTGCAGCGGCCCGACTAAGCTAAGTGCCCCGCTAGGTGTCCCTCTGACGCTGTCGCTGACCTCAGATCCGCGGCTGCGCGAGGCGGGCGCGTCGCGTGCGCTGGAGCTGCGCGCGTGGCTGGCGCAGCGCTACGAGGACGCCGTCGCCGCCGCCGCCGCCAACAATCAACCCACTCATATAGGTGAGTGAGCTCGAATGCGTCTACATACTAGGTAGACGACTTCAAATTCAAAGTTCAAATTCATGTAATACGTCAGTAATATTTATGAAACGTCTATAAAATGCAAATGACGCTATCTCCGGTTCGGAACCTATAACTTACAGAGAAGATCTTGACAAGAAACTCTGTAGTTCATATTACGAATGAAGCTGAACTTATAACTAGTTTTGCACTAAGACACTTGTGTTACAGAAATCAGAAACAACAACGGTACCACAACACCCAGACCCGAGACAATATAGTTCGTTTCCCATATTGACCCGACCGGGGATCGAACCTCAGAGATGGCGCGACGCCAAAGTCCGGCCCGCTCGCCTCTCGGCTACGGAGGTCGTCGAAGGACAATAACTTTTAATTGAATCGGTAATTTCAAAAACCTCATAAGTCACCTTTTTTTCCTAACATGCTTTTTTGGAGAAAATGGTTCTCTATAAAGAGATGCGTATTCTATGTATTTACCATGCAAGTCAATGCATTATTTTCTCGTCAAATGAAACAGTGTAAATGATATATTGACATTAGACGATTTAACGCAAATTGGGAATAGCATTTTTGAAGAGCACATGCCATTTAATAACAACATTTAAAGCTGACCAACTGCAAATGTTTAATAAAAACCAGATAAAAATGATAGAGAATATGATTAATTTCATTAAAAATGAAAAATTATTACATCTCAAATGCTAATAAGTCATAATTTCAGTGCAATTTTCAATAATAAGCAATAAAATATGATTTTAACTATAATTTTGATTGAATAATACTACCACTAACCCCATTTTCTACTAAAACAACGTAAGTCAAGAATAGTTTTTCAAGTTTTTTTCATTGTTGTCAGTGATAAATTACAAATATTATTCGCTGTTTCATTTTTATACGACCCATATAATAAATTAGGCATAAAAAAGTGATTTAAAATTTACTTGTTTGAGTGCGAAACAGTTTTAGTCCTGAAAAATTCTAATTTGGTGACTTATGAGGTTTTTGAAATGACCGATTCAATTAAAAAACCAACAACATTTGTGTTTGGTCTAACAGTTAGATTACCAAATGTCGGGCTATGTGGCGGGTCGTTACATTCCCTACAATAAGGTTAAGTGAAGCGATGGCTGGCACGTACGTCATGCTTGTGAACTGGTCCCACCGCCGGGGCACTGGTTTGCTCTAACTTACTCTCAAAAATAAATACTTAATAGAATAGAATGGAAAATGCCTCTTTATTCATGTAAATCAAACACCGCTTGGTGCAAGTGATGCTTTTTTTTAAATTTCCTCTTTACTCATGCTATTTAGTTGAGGACTGAGGTTTTACTAGTAAGATATACAATGTGAATATAATTCCTACCTACTCTCTGATGTATATATTAAAATATGTAATAATGAAAATATCAGTCCTCAATATTTTAGTTATCTATTTATTCATATATAATAGGATTTTGTTATTATCCAGTGTCTGAGTACGGTTTGCTAAAAGTACCTATCGCTTATGTATCAATAAAGTTTATAGTTTACGTATTCAATTACCAGTGTTAAAAGTATGTTATGTATAATTTTTTTATAGATTTATTATCAGCAACCAACTTGACTAATTTGCATATAATATTTAATTAAAAAACAATTTGCGTAATCGCAAATTGTTTTTTAATATATGTAAATATATTTTTATTAGATCTACAAACAGCTGTCTCCATTTATAAAAGAAGTCAACAAGATATTTGGCACATAATACAATAAGTATTACTACATCCAGCAACAAAAGATTGTTTGTAAATCATATAATATGTATGAAGTAGGATGTTTCAAAACTGATTGTTTTTATTCAAGGAAAGAAATTTGATACTCAAATAATTTAAAACTCTTATAATTTATGCTAACTTTAACTAGCTATTTTGAAAATATGTGACGTTTACAAATTATTAAATGTTAATAAGCAGTTCTTATCATTTGATTGATTTGTGTGGCATTTAGACATCAACATTTTGCATACAAGTATTATCCTAAAATAAAGCCAAAAGTAGCACTACTAATAGTAAACGCCGTTTGCTTTCAATTAACTTAACAGAACGCATTACTGAACTATGATAAAAAAATCGATTGATTATTATGTTGTTTTACTACCGAGACAATAAATATCCTACACATTAAGTTTCTTGCATACTATTGCCTTATTAATACTGTCCAAGCAGAGCTGTAGTACCTACATACAAATACAGTTCGTAAATCGGAATCTTAATGACTTAAGCTAGGACCTCATTACCACTTTACATGACGTGGGATGAGGTCAATCTTGAAATGTAATATAAAAAAAAAATCTTCGACGAAGATCATAGTACCTACATACAAATACATTTTATAATGTATTGTTTTTCCTCGACACAGAATCTTCGCCGAAGATCATAAACAACCTGCAGAGTAAGCCCGCGCCGGTCCCTGCTCGGGGCCCCAACGAAGACACCACTTCTTATGGTAAGTGCCATTTGAAGAATTGAAAAGTCAAAAGTACTCCTAACTAGTACAGTCGCCGTCAGTCACTTTGTCTGCTCCAATATATCTGACGGCGACTGTGCACTTTTTACTGTAAACCGACCTTATGGAGTCGGTAATATCGAACTGTATTTTTTACTGTGATGTGCCTATACAGATCTATTCTCCGTTTTTTTGCCTCTTGCCTTCAGAATTTGATTGGTTTTGCTATGACATTGTGAAACTAGATTTAATAATTGCTACCGTCATTTGCACGCATACTCTCTCCGTTCTTACCACGTTTTCCACTGATTCTGCGCTGCTATTGGTCGCAGCATTATATAGCCTAATGCCCGGTTCCAATATTAGAGAAACGATTCGTTCCGGTTACAGAGAGTAATATATTATACAAGCCGTAAGTTAAAAACGACTGATGACAGCTTTCCATATCAGCTGTCCTCAGTCGTTAATTTGAAATATGAATTAACGACTCTTAATCGGTTAGAGAAAAAACGGATAGTCATTTTTGACACAGTACGAATCGTAAAATATTGGATTAGGGCAAATTAATACAACAAACAATAATGGACATAATAACAAATTAATAATGGACTATGCAACACCATAATAATTTTCAACCAATAGTTCCTGAGATATGCGCGTTCAAATAAACAAACTATAAAGGAAGCTCTTCAGCTTTGTAATGTTGGTATAGTCAATGTTTAAAATTATCTTAATTGTAACAGAGAAGCGCGTCCATGCTCTTCAAGAGGAGGTGTTGGCCCTCCAGGCCAGGTACCAAAGAGAGCTGCAGAGGCTTGAGCAAGAGAACAGGGAGCTCCGGCAGCAGAACATGCTGCTTCGGCAGGGCCGGCAGCCTTCCGCCAGGAAAGTCAAGGTGGGATACTGTTCATTGTTTAGTTTACTTAGAAATTAGTTGTAAAAAATTTTAGTTACAAATAGAAATTAGTCGTAATTCGAAGTTAGTCGTAAAAGTTTATTTACACATAGATATTAGGTGTAACTCGAAGTTAGTTGTCAAGGTTTTAGTTAAAATATATAAATTAGTCGTATCTCGAAGTTAGTTGCCAAAGTTTTAGTTATAAATAGAAATTGGTCGTAACTGGAAGTAAGTTGTAAAAGTTTAGTTACAAATAGATATTAGACGTAACTCTAAATTAGTTTTAGATAAAATATAGAAATTAGTCGTAACTCCAAGTAAGTCGTAAAAGATTCGTTTTAAATAGAAATTATTCGTAACTGGACGTTAGTCGTAAAAGTTAAGTTACAAATAGAAATTAGTCGTAAGTTGAAGTAGCAGTTAGTTGCAGGTTGTAAGTCAAATTTAGTCTTTTACAACCTTTGATATAAGATTTTGTAGATTCACGTATTCAAACCAATTATTGTTCCCCGCATCATGATGTACATATGTGATTGCATATCAACACAAGCATTGCATAAAATGCCTAAACGTCTAATATAATTGGAACGATTGGAGGGTATATTTTTTTTTATCATTTACAGAGTGAAAGAAGGCTTGTAGCCTTCTTTTGCCGCATTCATTTTTTGAAGTCGTGGTTATTTTTGATTTTTGTCAACGTCAGATGTCAGTTATCTTCAATCTCAACCAATTTTACAAAACTTAGTGAGATGTATACGAGGCAAAAAAGGGTAAAGTTTAAAAACCTTTTATATAAACCACCTAGCCACAAGCAATTGTATAAGAAACACACTCACAATATGTCCATTCTTATATATGTCGCAGTCGGATTGTATAATCCGCCGAATTACATTACGGCTAGCTGTTATCTAAAACAGGGCCGTTTTGAAATACAGCGGTTCAAGCATTAGCCGGATTGAATGCGGCTATATAAAAAACCGCCGGTTTGTATTCGGCGCCAAACGTCATTCAACACGGCTAGCCATAATGTATTACAGAGAGAGATTGGCTAATCTCAAAAAAAATTGTCAAAAGAGGCGGCTGCCTCTTTTGACAATTTTTAGTTCCGGTTCTTAACACTCGTGGCGCTACCTGATATAACAACAACGATGACGTTGAATACAGCGTGTTGCTTAATTGCAAAGTTATGAGTGAATTAAACAATCGTGTTAAATATGTCGGTGACCGAAAAATTTTCAAGTGCATTTAAATAATTTATATTCTTCTTAATGTGAAACAATAAAAAAACCATGGCCAAGGCACCGAGTTTTAGAGGTGATAACACACATCAAAACTGCTAATGTAGCTATGGGTTCTGGTGTTCGGCGTAGGATTCCGCCAATATTATTGGTGTAAAAAATGTGATGTTATGGATGTGACCGATGAAGAATATTAGATATTAAAGAAAAAATATCCAGAAGATCTTACTATTCAAGTAGTACCCATGGAGCAGTATTTTGATACTTAAATGGAAATTTACAAGGAGAGTGCTCACGGTGGGCGAGACAAAATTCTTCAAAAAAGGCAATTGAAATATTTATCTCCTTATGCCCAATCTGCAAATCCAAGCGAAACTTACCAAAAAAAAGCCTTGTTACAAAATCTATTATTTCAAAAGATTTTAACTGTAGGGGCCGCTTAAATTTTAAAATTGGTTTTCATTTTAAATATTGTTTTATTTTGAAAGCATCGTCACCCTACAATATAAGTAGTAGTACGATGCGGCTAAACGTGGGCCGCCTTATTGAAGAACGTATCGCAATAACAATCCGGCTAATGCTTGAATCGCCGCATTTCAAAACGGCCCTGTTTTAGATAAGAGCTAGCCGTAATGTAATACGGCGCATTATACAATCCGTCTGCGACATATACAACTTACTTCCCAAAAATGTTAAAATATATGGAGTAAACCAATTCAAGAATAAATTATGTGACTGGTTTCTAAGTAACTGTTTTTAAAATATTAGGTATTTTTTGAATGTTGTAAGAAATTTAATTTTTAAATATTGAATTTAATTATGACATGATTATTTAATAATATTTGATATTTATTCTGACATATTAAAATAACTAGACTAATTATTATTTGCACGTCTGCTTGCAGGCAGAATACTAACAACATACTGTAAATAATGACATCAAAATGTAAAATTGTATTGTTGCAAATAAATGTTTGATTGTTTGATTGATTGATTGATGGATTGATTGATTGATTGATTGATTGTTAATTCTGTGTAAGTGAGGATCGTTGTCTTTGTGTGGGCAGCGTTCGCTGATCGACATGTACTCGTCTGTGCTGGACGAGCTGTCGGGCTGGGACGCGGGCGAGGCGGACCGGCTGCCGCGCGTGGTCGTGGTGGGTGACCAGTCCGCGGGCAAGACCTCCGTGCTGGAGATGATCGCGCAGGCGAGGATCTTCCCGAGGGGCGCCGGGGAGATGTGCACCAGGTGAGGCGACTTAACATCGGTACCACAACACACGGACACGACACATATCGCTCCTTGAATATAAAAGGGCCAGAAATAAAAAAAAACGGTAATTTTTTATCTCCCCTTGCGGGAATCGAAACCACGACCTTCACGTATCGCGCGCGCTGCTCTTCCACTTATTATGTTTCTGTTTCTTTAAAATATTTAAAGTTCGCTAGTACGGCGTATAAAGTACTATAAAAATAAAAGTGACGACAGAAAATTAAAAAAACACCTCACGCAATTTATGGACGCCCCCTTACTCACGCGCAGGAACACAACAACACAGAGGTGATTGTTATTTGGCTGCGGTCTTCTGTAAGGTGGAGGTATTTCACCAGTAGGGCTGCTCTAGTTCGAACGATAAATCGCTATGCCCTGCCTCTCTTAAATTTATATTATTTATTGCATTTACAATATTAGTATATGTCGTCTGTTTGTTGCTGGTCAGGGCTCCGGTGAAGGTGACGCTGTCGGAGGGCCCGTACCACGTGGCACAGTTCAGGGACTCCGCGAGGGAGTTCGACCTCAACAAGGAGGCCGACCTCGCAGACCTCAGGAAGTATGGATCCTATTCACTATCGTTTTTATAGAAAATAGATTAATTTTATTCGATTATTTTTATTCGATTATTTTTATTCGATTATTTTTATACGATTACTTTTATTCGATTATTTCTATTCGATTAATACTATTCGATAAATTAATATCGATTAATTTCATTCGAATAATTTTATTTTATTAATTTTATACGATTAATTTTATTCGATTAGTTTTATTCGATTAATTTTATTCGATTCATTTTGTTTCATTAATTTTATAAGATTTATTTTATTTGATAAATTTATCTTTTATTATTACCAACTCTTCCGTTTTTCATCTTTTTTTTTATAATGCACTCCAAGATTGACCTCATCCCTCCTGATGTTAAGTGGTAATGAGTTCCTAGCTTAAGGGCGAAAAGTATAGCATAGTAAAACTGTTACTAGACTTGTCGCCCTTACCTTGAAGGCTTGACCCCTGCTACTAATGTAGCACCCCCCAGGAGCTCTGTAAACCTTACTCACACGCAGGAACACAACAACACCCGAAGTGATTGTTATTTGGCTGCGGTCTTCTGTAAGGTGAAGGTATTTCACCAGTCGGGCTGCTCCAGTTCGAGCGATAAATCGCTTTGCCCTGCCTCTCTCTTGTCTCATGAAATGCGCCCTCGCCGCCGCCGCTGCCCGCATCACACCACGTCCCATTGATATTTATCATTATACTATTACATTTTTTACGCTAGAAATGGTAACTAGGCTAAATTGAAAATTGGCTTGAAAATTTTTAATAACGGTACTTAACGACCAAAAATAATTTGGACAGTTAGAAAAAATATATATGTTGTATGTAATCTCGAGTGTTGTTGTTTTTTGTGCCCAGAGAGGTCGAGCTGCGCATGCGCAACAGCGTGAGAGGAGGACGCACCGTGTCGGCCGACGTCATCTCGATGTCCGTCAAGGGCCCGGGGCTGCACCGCATGGTGCTCGTCGACCTGCCCGGCGTCATATCGGTTAGCGAACAACATGTTACTATTACTATACGTGTGTGTCGGCCGACGTCATCTCGATGTCCGTCAAGGGCCCGGGGCTGCACCGCATGGTGCTCGTCGACCTGCCCGGCGTCATATCGGTTAGCGAACAACATGTTACTATTACTATACGTGTGTGTCGGCCGACGTCATCTCGATGTCCGTCAAGGGCCCGGGGCTGCACCGCATGGTGCTCGTCGACCTGCCCGGCGTCATATCGGTTAGCGAACAACATGTTACTATTACTATACGTGTGTGTCGGCCGACGTCATCTCGATGTCCGTCAAGGGCCCGGGGCTGCACCGCATGGTGCTCGTCGACCTGCCCGGCGTCATATCGGTTAGCGAACAACATGTTACTATTACTATACGTGTGTGTCGGCCGACGTCATCTCGATGTCCGTCAAGGGCCCGGGGCTGCACCGCATGGTGCTCGTCGACCTGCCCGGCGTCATATCGGTTAGCGAACAACATGTTACTATTACTATACGTGTGTGTCGGCCGACGTCATCTCGATGTCATAACAGATGTGTCACATAAGTGGTTGTATGTTCCAGACGCAGACAGTGGACATGGCCTCAGACACGCGCGAGGCGATCAAGCAGATGACCAAGCAGTACATGGACAACCCGAACGCGATCATACTCTGCATACAGGTGAAGGAAACAAACATCTTGCGGGCCAGTATGGCGATGCTAACGGATAGGATACTACGGTATCAAATCCGTTGTCATCGCGATGTGGGTTCCTCTCTTTTTTTTATAACCCACTTTAAGATTGAGCTCATCCCACCTGTTAAGTGGTAATGAGTTCCTAGCTTAAGGGCGAAAAGTATAGCATATTAAAACTTTTACTTGACTTGTCACTCCTACCTCGAAAACTTGACCCCTGCTACTAATGTAGCACCCCCCAGGAGCTCTACAACCTGTAACGGAAAGGGGGTAACAATGTAAAGTAGGTGGATACTATACCTTGTATAGATTCTACAAACGAAATCCCGAGTTAAAATAAACACTTTATTGTTTTTATGAAATAAAAAATGATTAACTATAATGACTGACTAAAACGTAAACAAACGCATCACAACACTATTGAGGTCAGCGACCCCAAATCACGTTATCACTTCACGACAATCACTGCGATCCTGAATTTCTCCACCTCCTTCCTCGACATGCGCGCCTAGTACTTTCTTAGAAGATGCGCGAACATTATGCAACATTTGTGGTGTCACTGTACAGAACGCGGCCTTGATGCTTTCTATCATCTCTTCCCTTGACGAGCATGCTACAGCGTACACCTTCCTTTTAAATTAGTCCCACAAGAAGAAGTCCAACGGAGTGAGGTCTGGTGACCGAGCTGGCCATGTGATACGACCTCCTCGCCCAATCCACAGATGGAAACGAGCGTTTGATGGTTTCGTAAATCTCTTTCTCTAGCTCTCGGTCGGCCATCACGCTGCCGTCGGTTGCTCCGACACAGAGAATCATCTCGAATATTCTTGATTGCTCAAAGACATCACGAAATATCACTAGGCTATCCGTAGTAAGTAGGTAATCCAGAAAGGCAAAAACACAAGATGTTGTCACGGCGACGACAACTCAATGACTTAACGCTAAACCAACAAATTTCAGATGTGATTCAGTAAACACTAAAAGATGAACCACCATTGTGATATTTAAATTAATAGCATAATAGGTAGGTACATCCAAGTCTTTCGACGATTCCAACAATACTGTGATAGTGTTGTGCAAGCGTGACTTAGTCAAAATTTTTACTTGTATTTGACTGATATTTCAAAAAATTTATTGAATCAATAAATGCGTGTACACAGCTACAAATGGTCCCATACAGTTTGTAACCGTTAACTGCTTTGGTATTTTTGATATTGTTATATCCTTTCCGTTACACGTTGTATAAACCTTACTCACACGCAGGAACACAACAACACAGAAGTGATTGTTATTTGGCTGCGGTGTTCTGTAAGGTGGAGGTATTTCACCATTCGGACTGCTCCAGTTCGAGCGATAAATCGCTTTGCCCTGCCTCTCTTAAAACCATCAGGCTGGGAGGAGCCAATATACTGCGCTTCTATAAAAAAAGTGACCGTCGGACTTACCTAATGAGGGTGTTAGAGCGGGTAACATACGCTGGATAGCGATACATAGGCGTGGTACGGGGGAATGCTACATGACCTGTCATTGTTTACATCAGGGCTGTCCGGACCAAATATATCCGAGATCCGGGGCTAATTCACATCACTGATTAGATTTGAGGGCCGCACAGGGTACACTTGTTCAGAAAATTTACAGTAATGTTACGAGCTTCGGGTTCGTGACAATAAATAAAATATATACGGTCGAATTGAGAACCTCCTCCTTCTTTTTGAAGTCGGTTAAAAACTGCCGATAAAAATTATCAAAAGTTACACTTTGATTAAACACCACTAATTACAACTTTAAAACCACAATCGCTCTTAAGTCGCACTTTAAGATCGCTTTCGAAGTAATCACTTGTATCGCTAATTAAATACTACTCCGGTCGCGGCCAATCCCGGCCTTTTATAGTGCCGCAGGTTGTTCCCGAACCTTCCAACGTAGAAACATCCTGAATATTCGCGCGCAGTCCGGCCGCGAACGACCATAGTTCTAGTAAGTGCGGTCATCCTGACTCTCGACTCCATTAAGTTCCGCCATTCTAAACTAGATGGCGCTGTTTGGCAAAAACATTAATCGTGGCGCGTAACAGTAAGTAAATGTTTTCCTGTATGCGTTATATGAATGATGTGTTACCAGGACGGGTCGGTGGACGCCGAGCGCAGCAACGTGACGGACCTAGTCGCGTCGTGCGACCCGAGCGGCAAGCGGACCATCTTCGTGCTCACCAAGGTCGACCTCGCCGAAGAGAACCTGGCCAACCCGAACCGGGTGAGTCGGAGTCTTATTAACAGAATTTAGTGATTAAAAAAGAGGTTTATTTTTTTGTCTTCTTTATTTTTATACCAGCTGTGTCCGCGACTTCGTTCGCGTGGACTACATCCCTTCATGGTCGGTTGTCTAACTCTAACTCCCCTAATATTAGAAACAGAAAGTAGTCTACATTTTAATCCAAGTTTCGAGCTATATTTGTGCCAAATTTTATATCTCTAACTTAACTAACATTCACATCTAACATTTTCCCATATAAACTTTCTGGTGTATTATATAGCATATGGTATATGGCTTGGTCCACAGTGTTCTAGACATAGTATAAGTTACATACTGCTACTGTAACTAATCTGCTGAGTCTCTTACCGGTGTCTTTTCGTGATGCCTCCTCTACACACCAGACACTTTTGAATCGTCATTGAATACAATGCAAAGTGATTCTACTTCCAGTTCGGAACCTATGTCTGATGCCGCCCCGTACGCGTCCGCCGACGTGTAGACGTGAGGTGATTTACTCGTCTGCCGATATCAAATATCTACCACAGACGAGCAAATCACACCCTGTACATGTCAGCGGACGCCGATGCCATCTGCAGACGAATCTGTCTACGTGTAGAGGAGGCATCAGATATAGGTTCCAAACTGGAAGTAGAATCACTTTGCATTGTATTCAATGACGATTGAAAAGTGTTACATGTAACGTACTTGAATAAAGAAATATTTGTTTTGATTGTCATCAGATCCGACGCATCTTAGAAGGCAAGCTGTTTCCCATGCGAGCCCTGGGGTACTACGCCGTGGTGACCGGCCGCAGCCGCAAGGACGACTCCATCCAGAGCATCCGCGAGTACGAGGAGAGGTTCTTCCGGTCCTCCAAGCTGTTCAAGTGAGTGCCTCATGTCTGGGTGTTGTCGGATCCGCTACTACGCCGTTAATGTGCTTGACGGTCTCCGGAGTCGAGAGGCGAGTGGGCCGGACTTTGGCGTCGCGCCATCTCTGAGGGCCCGGGTTCAAACCCCGCTCTGGTCAATATGGGAAACGTATCTTCTATTTGTCTCGGGTCTGGGTTGTTGTGGTACCGTCGTTTTCATTTCAGAACACAAGTGCTTAAGATTACCACAAAATCAGAGCAATGTATGTGATGTTGTCTAATATTGATTTAATGTCACATATTTTTTTGTTTTCAGGGACGGTCTAGTGACTCCCTCTCAAGTGACAACAAGGAACTTATCGCTAGCAGTAGCGGACTGCTTCTGGAGGATGGTCCGCGCGTCAGTGGAACAGCAGGCTGACTCGTTCAAGGCGATGAGATTCAATCTGGAGACTGAGTGGAAGAACACATTCCCCAGGTAACAAAAGAGTAAAGGGTGTAAGTAAGGTCCCTGTTGCACTCCTGTAAATACTAGAATATCAGATGCGTTAGTATGGACAAATAAAAATTTAAAAGGTTTTGGATCTAATACGGATCCCTGAGGCATTCCCATTAGTACTGGAACGCTAGAAGCTCGAGTAAAAAAGATAAATACACGGTTAAGACAAGCAGAGGATTTTGTGTAGGGGCTTAGTGAGATACAGTGTTACTTCAAAAGGTGTATTATATTGGTAATTTTAAGAACTAATACAAAAGGATAACTAGGTTTAGTATATATTTCTGAGGTTTTTATATGACTAGTGAAATATTATAAGATCCATTAAATAATAAAACTAAATAGAATAAACTAAATGGATACGGTTCAGTAATATCCCTAAGACGTTCCCTTAAATAGGTAAACACTTAAAGCACTACTTAAATTATTATTATATAGCAAAAGACTAAGTATATATCCCTGAAGCACTCCCATGGTTAGCGGAGCGATGGACAAATAAGTTCCGCGTATTTTAACTTTTAGTACTCGGTCAGTTGATCAGATTTATATTAAGTTTAGCACAGCGATTGTAAGATACTGTCTTGCAATTTCATTAGTAGATTTCTGAGAGTGACCCAATCAAAAGTTCTCACGAAATCAGAAAAAAATCGATCTGTAATTCAATTTTATTGATGTTTCGTGGTTTATGACTTAACATTGATAAATTTATACACGGTTCCAATATTTTACGATTCGTAATGTGTCAACAATGACAATCCCCAACTGACTAAGTCTGGAAAGGTTTTAGTTTACGCCTCGTATAATTTAATACTGTCCGTAACTAAAACGGATCGTGTTTCAAATATTGGAACCGGGCATAAAACAGGTTAAGCATCCCTAAAACAGGGGTCGCAAGGGGTGTCGTTTCGATTATAATTCGACACAGACTGATTGAAACGACTTCGCTCTAATAAATAACATGAAGGTCGTGGGTTTGAGCTCCATATCGCAAGGGGAGATGAAATTTTACTGTTTCTTTAAGGTTTATTTTAAAGAAACTTTACGAATTTAGTTACCTCCCTTTTATTTATAAATTAAGGTATTTTATAATATTAAGGGAGGTAGCGAGATGCGTACAGTCCACAGTATAGTTGTTGACATAAGTCCGTGTGTCGCAGACAGCGCGAGCTGGACCGCGACGAGCTGTTCGAGCGAGCGCGCGCCGAGCTGCTGGACCAGTCCGCGGAGCTGTCCGCCGTGCCCGCGCCCGTCTGGGAGACCAAGCTGCACGCAGCTCTGTGGGCCGCCGCGGCAGACAGGGTCTTCACAGGCATATACCTGCCCGCCGCCGCGCAGGCCTACGACGACGTCGGTGAGTCCGACCCTTTACACTACTGAGACATGCCCTGCCACGCAGCGGTCATGCACACACCGCCGTCGCCACCGACATATACTTGCCGGCAGCCACGCAGGCCTACGACGATATCGATGAGTCCGAGGCTTTAGGCGTACCTCAAGGTAAACACCTATGCCCGGTTCCAATATTTGAAAAACGATTGATGACAGCTGTATGGAACGGTATTATTTAACGACTCGTAGTCGGGTGGAGAAAAACGGATAAGTCATTTTTGACACATACGAATCGTAAAATATTGGAACCGGGCATTTAGCGCTCTTGCATACGACGCCGCCACCGCTGTTGTATGGGAGCCCCCCTCAAATGTTTACTTAATTTAATCATTAATTTTTAAAGTCCATAAATATACAACTAAATATTCTGTGAATATTTCAAGCGTCTGACTGTTGCTGTTATTTAAAATCGACCACAAACGGCTAAAAATCATGTTTGTTTGTATGGGAGCCCCCTTAAATAATTATATTATTTTGATTTTTTAGTATGTATTTGTTGCTATAGCAGCAACAAAAAAACAATCTGAGAAAATGTTCAACTCCAGCTATCACAACCTTGTTTTAGTAATAGGGTTATGTTATTACCCTTAAGATACGGAACTATAAAAAGCATATAATTTATCTTGTTGTAATTTTTTATCTGACATTGAAAAATCAGCTTTATAGTGTATAATCTAAAACATAATCATTTTGCTAGCTATTGCGGTTCCTGTGAAATACAAGCATGGCTCCAACGGAAACAGTACTACCATATGGGTGGACCCTTACGATTTTGATTTTAGTAAGATGCTGAAGATTTTATTTAAAAGTAACTAGAATGTAGTAAATTAGTTTAACGTAAAAAGAATAGACGTAAAGCTTTTGTTTTTATTCGTATCATTTTTGTAGCTCTATTTTAAATAGTATCGAACAAATGAGATACACAATAGTTCCTAAAAACGGTTTTAGATAATAAACTGTATGGAATACTTTACTTTTATTATTAATTAGATAAACTAAACTGATAAGACGCGCACATTTTTATTATTTAATGTTGCCAATTACACAAAAACAACTCCTTAAATAATAGTGTTACGACATTAAGTAGTATTCGTATTTACGTATCTACTATTGGTAAAAAAAAACATTTTATATTTCATTCTCATTGCAGTTTGAGTCACACTTGTATTACATTATTGCTCTTCAATGTATCAGTTACGTTATACTTGTAATACAGTATATTTAGTTCATTAGTGAAGTTTTACGTCATTATTTCGTAAAAATTTTGCGAATATCGTTGCGCTATTGTTTAATGTAATGTATTTAATATGTTTTTGTGTACTTGATAAAAGAAAACCGGTGTGTGTCTTAGACCAATCAGAAAAAATTAGTCATTGATGTACCGTACATCAATACCGGCGTGTGTGGGACTCCCCCTCTCTAAAGAGCGTAGTTGACTCCTCCCCCCCTCCCTATCGCCTTAGTAGTGGCGTTATTGGAATCGAGATCAATCATCACAGGCACTCGAAAGGCATAGGAAGACCAGCGTCGGGGTGTCGCTCCGATACCTCGACAAATGCTGAGTACTTGCCTCTTTAGGGACATCATTTTAGTTATTGGTTGCTGTTCAATAAGTGTCATGACCCTACTAAAAGTTGTTTCTTTCTTTCCTATTTTTTTTACTATTTGAATTGACCTCATCCCATCTGATGTTAAGTGGTAATGAGGTCCTAGCTTAAGGGCGGCAAGTACACCATTATAAATCTGTTACTGGACTTGTCGCCCTTACCTTGAAGGCTTGGCCCCTGCTATTATTGTAGCACCCCCCAGGAGCTCTGGACCTTGGGTCACACACAGGAACACAACAACACAGAAGTTATTGTTATTTGGCTGCGGTCTTCTCTAAGGTGGAGGTATTTCACCAGTCGGGCTGCTCCAGTTCGAGCGATAAATCGCTATGCCCTAAGAAAACATCTCACGTAATTTATTGACGCCCCCTTATCTACCCTATTCAAACCACTTTGCTAACAATTAGTTTGATGAACAGACAAATTCAACACATCAGTGGACATAAAGCTCCGCGAGTGGGCGGAGGCGGAGCTGCCGGCGCAGTCCATCCAGGCCGGGCGCGAGGCCCTGCGCGCGGAGGTCGCCGACCTCATGGCTCGTGCCGCCGACACCGACCCCGTCTACGAGCCGCTCAAGCGGGAGGCCGTGGAGGAGGCCCTCAGGAGGCACCACTGGGAGGACAGGGCGCAGGACGTGAGTCACTCTACAACTAGCTGTAGCCCTCCGAGCGGAGCTAGATAGATAGATAGATTAGATAGATATACTTTATTGCACAAAAACTTTACAGATAGGCTTCACAGATTAATTATACTACACTATGTAGTGAAATATATACTTATAAAAAATCAAAACTAAAAGCAGCCTAAGCTAGCTAGTCCTTATCACATTAGATAATGGACGGCCCCACTATTAATCATGCGAGGCTCAAAAAGGTGGGGGGGGGGGGGGGGGCTGTAGTGATATATCACGAAAATATATATTTTTTAATTTGATGATACTTAAATCTGTATTTTATAATAAATATTAGATGTTAAACTTAAACGACCTAAAACAATAAAAAATCCGATATTTAAATCTATGCATAGACAAGTCAAAAACATTATGTGGTAATTCTATAAATATTGTAATACTTAACCCTATCAAGTAATTAATAATAATAATCTTTATTGATGCAAATAAAGGTACATATTTTAGTTTACGTATATTACAATTAAAGGAGCCATTATGTAAGAAGGAAACATTAATGTCTGCGCTAGTTTAATTACTAATTTTATGTACCTTAAGTCTTCAATAACATAACCTTTTCCCCAGGTTCTGCGCGTGCTCCAACTGAACGCTCTTCAAGACAGATGCGTCTCCTCCCGAACCGACTGGGACGCGGCCGTCGCGCTCATGGAGACCGCTCTCAAAGAGAAGCTGAACTCAGTCACGAACGACTTGAAAAATCTCACCGGTGAGTATTTTACATATTTTAAAAATGTTAATCTTAGTATCTAGTTCTATATTCATACGGCAGAGGGCACTTACCGAAGGCTAAGAGGTAATTAATAGATAATTCAACGTCTACTATAATTTGCGGTTAGTTCAGTTGCAAGAGCACGTGCGGTACGTGAAAGTCACGGATTTGAAGCCAAGAAGAGATGACATTTTCTGTTTTTTTTTTAGTATTTGAAGTTAGCTTAAGCGGCGTGAAGCACAATAAAGATTATAAAATCTACTGACAGGTGAGTGAACATCGTTTAAAAAAACGAGTTTGTCGTAAGCATTAATAATGTAATCTTTATTCGTTTCGTCGGACAGGTCATTATTAACATGAAGTAGAAATAAAATAGGACCTAACATGCTACCTTGAGTTATTCCGACATAATTTAATAAATAAATATTGGAGAATGTCACTTACATCAGTATCTCTGATTCTATGGTAAGTAACTGAATCACTTGTGTTACAGAAATCAGAAAAAACTATGATACTATAGCACCTAGACCCGAGACGATATAATATTTACAGTTTCTTCTTCATACAGAAGAGCAGTTGACAATATATAATGCTTCTTTTAACTTTGAACCCAATTTATTGACGTGACAACGTCTAATAACTCTATACTACGGGCCGTATGCACACAAAAGATGACGTCATTGTCACGTTTCGCAAGCGAGAGCGCGGCACGGACGAGATAGAGGCGTGATCATTTTTACAACTGACAAACTAACTGTATGTCTTGGTTAAAAATTAGTAATAAATTTAGCTTTTTATTTGTAAAAAAAACTACTGAGTTTCTTGCCGGTATCTTCTCGGTAGTTATAGGTTCCGATCCGGAGGTAGCTTTAGTTGCATTGTATTGTATAGAGACGATTCAGAAGTATTACTAATGCAATCTACATGAATAAAAAATATTGAATTGAATCGGCTCGGCGTTGTCACGTCAAACTACCGTCCGAGCCAACCAATTTGTTTTATCTCGTTGCAGGGCCGGGCTTCAAAGAGCGCTGGCTCTATTGGCAGTCCACTTCGGAGGAGCAGAAGCGGAGGGCCGAGGTGAGGGCCGAGCTGGAGCGGCTCGGCTCGGCGCGGCCGGCCCTCGCCTACGACGAAGTGATCGCCGTCAGGGACAACTTGCGGAGGAGAGGGGTCGAGGTCGACAACGATTATATTAGAGAAACGTGGAGGCCTGTGTATCTCAAGTAAGTTGGTCACCATGCTCGCTCGAACGTCAGAGATATGGACATAGATATAACAAGTCATTTAGGTAATACAAGGCAACAAAGTTGTATGTTTTGCATGATGCTTTAAAGCAAGTCGACGGTTATTGTAACTGTTTGTCTGCTGTACATGAATCTAGTTTTATTTCTTTTCTTACATTGGAGGTCTAACACTAGAATTCATGGCAATCTTGCATAAAAAAAAACAAAATTCAGTAATTTTAAGAATTTTGCCATGGTCTGTGGTCGGCCTCGAGCGAGTTAATTTTATAATTGAATACAAAATAAATACTTTTCTTATTTGAAATTTAATTTAAATTATCAGTTTAGTATTATTATTTGTGAAGTAGTTATTGATTCTTGAGTGGTTTTTAAAGTTTTTATTAATGGCGTTTAATTAAAGTGTAACTTTTGGTAATTTTTATCAGCAGTTTTTATTGTCACGAACCCGAAGCTCGTAACAATATTACGATATTTTTGTTTCAGAAATTTCTTAGAAAGAGCTCAAACGAGAGCACGAGATTGCAAAAAGAGCTTTTACTTGTACAGCCAACAGAATGGCAATGGGGTAAGTACTTATTGGCTAGTTGACAGTTTTTGGAAAAAGTATTGTAAAATGTGCGCCCGTTGTTTAATATCCTAAGAAATTCGAAAACATGTAAACTACCAGAGAAAAACTAGATTTTGTGTAAAAAGCGCGTGAAAACGCGACGTAACGTGACTGTTGAAATTGTGACGTCAACGTTCTATACAAAACCGATACGGGTCGGACCGACTTATTTTTATGAAAATATCGTATTTTTAAATACGTATATAGTGTACATTATACTCGTATTTTCTGCCCATCAGCTGTAAACGAACTGATTTTTGTCGACTTTGACATATTATGTTACGAGTGCGATAAAATTTATTATCGTCGTGTAAGTAGTTTATTTTTTCATTTTATAGTTTAACGGCATTGGATTTCTCCATACAGCCGAAATGAAGTAACAGACGGGTGCCACTTGGTACCGACCAAGTGGCACCACCGGTTGCCAGGGCGTAAATGGTAGTATTTGATGGAATGGTAGTATATCATAGAATGGTAGTATTTCATGGAATGGTAGTATTTCATGGAATGGTAGTTTTTCGTGGAATGGCAGTATTCACGTGACGTCAGGCTACAGAAGGAGTTTTAATAATTCATCTCCCCTCGTACCTACGATTTTGTTTTTCTGTTTGTAGAATATTTAATGTTCTCTATAATTGAGGTAAATGAAATGAAAATTGTTCATTCAGTAACAAACAGATATTTTGTGATGAAGCGATGGCTGGTGTCTCCTTTTAAGCTTACAGAAGCCTGTGTCAGGAGGCACCGCTCTTCAGTTACATTTCCTTACATATTTATAATTGTTACAAAGTAATAATCGTTAACAAACAATTTATATTAACCTTATTTTATTACAATTGTTATACAGTTAGACTCTTCGAACAGCCAACACTAGCGAGCAGTATGTTAGCTATTCATGAAATACTTCTATTTCATTGTAGGTTTTTGATTCTAGCCAATTTGATACAGACCTTTTGCAGTCTTTGAAATGCTTATTGTGTATATCCAGGTCCTTATTTACACGTAGGTGTATACCTACGTATACACGTGCCGACCTTTTATTATATTGGCGGCTAATGTAGTGTTAGGTGTGAATCATTGTATATATGTTGAATCCGTATGCAGAAGGAGTGCTGCGAGGTGGTGATGTTCTGGCGCGTGCAGGCGACGCTGCGCACCACGGCCAACGCGCTGCGGCAGCAGATAGGCAACAGGGAGGCCGCGCGCCTCGACCGGGACCTCCGGGAGGTGCTCGACGAGGTACGCCCACACCACCTATACACGGGGAACACTCTAGCTTAAAGGTCGGCAACAGGGAGGCCGCGCGCCTCGACCGGGACCTCCGGGAGGTGCTGGACGAGGTACGCCCACACCACCTATACACGGGGAACACTCTAGCTTAAAGGTCGGCAACAGGGAGGCCGCGCGCCTCGACCGGGACCTCCGGGAGGTGCTGGACGAGGTACGCCCACACCACCTATACACGGGGAACACTCTAGCTTAAAGGTCGGCAACAGGGAGGCCGCGCGCCTCGACCGGGACCTCCGGGAGGTGCTCGACGAGGTACGCCCACACCACCTATACACGGGGAACACTCTAGCTTAAAGGTCGGCAACAGGGAGGCCGCGCGCCTCGACCGGGACCTCCGGGAGGTGCTGGACGAGGTACGCCCACACCACCTATACACGGGGAACACTCTAGCTTAAAGGTCGGCAACAGGGAGGCCGCGCGCCTCGACCGGGACCTCCGGGAGGTGCTCGACGAGGTACGCCCACACCACCTATACACGGGGAACACTCTAGCTTAAAGGTCGGCAACAGGGAGGCCGCGCGCCTCGACCGGGACCTCCGGGAGGTGCTCGACGAGGTACGCCCACACCACCTATACACGGGGAACACTCTAGCTTAAAGGTCGGCAACAGGGAGGCCGCGCGCCTCGACCGGGACCGCCGGGAGGTGCTCGACGAGGTACGCCCACACCACCTATACACGGGGAACACTCTAGCTTAAAGGTCGGCAACAGGGAGGCCGCGCGCCTCGACCGGGACCTCCGGGAGGTGCTCGACGAGGTACGCCCACACCACCTATACACGGGGAACACTCTAGCTTAAAGGTCGGCAACAGGGAGGCCGCGCGCCTCGACCGGGACCTCCGGGAGGTGCTCGACGAGGTACGCCCACACCACCTATACACGGGGAACACTCTAGCTTAAAGGTCGGCAACAGGGAGGCCGCGCGCCTCGACCGGGACCTCCGGGAGGTGCTCGACGAGGTACGCCCACACCACCTATACACGGGGAACACTCTAGCTTAAAGGTCGGCAACAGGGAGGCCGCGCGCCTCGACCGGGACCTCCGGGAGGTGCTCGACGAGGTACGCCCACACCACCTATACACGGAGAACACTCTAGCTTAAAGGTCGGCAACAGGGAGGCCGCGCGCCTCGACCGGGACCTCCGGGAGGTGCTCGACGAGGTACGCCCACACCACCTATACACGGGGAACACTCTAGCTTAAAGGTCGGCAACAGGGAGGCCGCGCGCCTCGACCGGGACCTCCGGGAGGTGCTCGACGAGGTACGCCCACACCACCTATACACGGGGAACACTCTAGCTTAAAGGTCGGCAACAGGGAGGCCGCGCGCCTCGACCGGGACCTCCGGGAGGTGCTCGACGAGGTACGCCCACACCACCTATACACGGGGAACACTCTAGCTTAAAGGTCGGCAACAGGGAGGCCGCGCGCCTCGACCGGGACCTCCGGGAGGTGCTCGACGAGGTACGCCCACACCACCTATACACGGGGAACACTCTAGCTTAAAGGTCGGCAACAGGGAGGCCGCGCGCCTCGACCGGGACCTCCGGGAGGTGCTCGACGAGGTACGCCCACACCACCTATACACGGGGAACACTCTAGCTTAAAGGTCGGCAACAGGGAGGCCGCGCGCCTCGACCGGGACCTCCGGGAGGTGCTCGACGAGGTACGCCCACACCACCTATACACGGGGAACACTCTAGCTTAAACGTGTGCTTCGATCTATGACTCTAGCTCGCAAAAATATGATGTACGAGAGGTAGGGCATAGCGATTTATCGCTCGAACTGCAGCCCGATTGGTGAAATACCTCCACCTTACAAAAGACCGCAGCCGAATAACAATTACTTCGATGTTGTTGTGTTCCTGCGTATGAGCAAGGTGTCCAGATGGATATCCCCCTGGAAGGGGGGGTTCATTAGTGCACGGGCTAACAGATTCACTATACTGTAATTGTCGCCCTTAAGCTAAGACCTCATTACCATTTAACATCAGGTGGGATGAGGTCAATCTTGAAGAGTAAATAAAAATATACAGGGTGTAACAAAAAGGCGAAATAATATTTTAGGGTATGTATCTATAGCAGGTGTACATTCAGTTGTATTAATATCAGCTAATTACAAACAAGTTTTTTCTTCCATACTAACTAAATAAATTGTTTTTTTACTGAAAATGTTGACAACCCTGATTGAGGTCATTCGCGCTCAACCACAGACGCGCCGCGCGATCAGCTGATGCGCGGCCGCCGCTACGCGCCCGCGCAGCCCACCCGCCTACTAGAAACTACTATTACTTAATTTTACTTGGAATAGGACTGAATAATCAAACCATAATTACCGAAATGCATTTATTAAAATACTATTTAGAAACAGTACATAGAAATAATCTGTTAGGTACGATTCTTTTCATAACTACATATGTAGGTACACGTAAAAGTTAATGTCTAGTTTTTAGGACAATACCCCAAATATGACTTTACCCACTGAACTAAATGACTTTACAATTGAAAAAATCTCTCATTAATTGTCAGCACCCCGTAATTTGAGTCAGTAAATAATAGGGACATAATAGGGACAACTTACAATGTAATCAACATGTAGGTATCAAATAATTATCGGAAATGGCAGTCATTTACTAACCTTATTTTTTTGATATGCTTAACTGACGCGATTTGCCAATTACTATTTTTTGTGTAATAAACAAATTAGTTTCTTGGAAAATGTTAATTTATGTATGTGTTACCTGTTAAGTTTCTTATCACCAACACTTATGCGCTTAAGTTTATGTTTAAAGTCAATACTTACAACAATTTAAAATGTTGGCCCGACAGTCACACGCAGTGATAAAAAAAATGTTGAGGTTTTGTTTCTGATAACAACAATTGGATAATGACAGTCTTTGAAAAAGTATTGTAAAATGTGTGTTTTATATCCCAAGCAACGCGATTTATGATTTTCGAAAAAAAAAATTACCAGTGATAGTAAGATTTTGTGTAACAGATTATAAAAGCGCGCGTAAACGTCAAGTCACGTCACTTTACACCAAAACGATACTGGTCGGAACGCCTTAATTCTATGCAAATATCAAATTTTAAATGAATCGAAATTGTTCAAATAAATCCTTAATATGGTTAGCGACACAATAATTCAATTTACTCGGTAAAATCATCGTTTCGTCACATTAAAATAAATAAAATCCGCCGACAGCTGTCATTTGCGAATTGTAGTGTTTAATGACGTCACACAAAAGGTGCTTTCTGTTTCGGTTCTTTTGTTCCACAGACAAAAAAAAAGTAAAATTTAATTTTTAGAAATAAAATACTTTAAAATAAAAAAATAAAAATGTAAAGATATTACTTAACTAATAAGCTAACATAGCTAAAGTTTTAGTAATCTCAAACTTTCACTTTTTTATACTTAATAAATATTTTTATTTGTAGATTTTTTCATTTTACCGAGAATTCTGTGTTTCATTTTTAACATGTTTAGCAGGATCTCAACGAAAAAGTTTAGAAGAAACCGTTCTAATGTAACGGCATTTCTAAGATTAATCGATTAATTAATATCGGTGCTACGCAAATAATCAATTACCAAAATATCGATTATTTCACAATCGATTAGCATCCCTAGATCCCTCCCTACCCGGAAAGCGGTCCGAAGGTGACAGTCACACAGGCGACAGGATAATATTATTGGCTAAGCGCATTGTTGCAATGTTTGCGAAATGATCGCTGATTGGTGCGGGCGCTTAGACTTTTGACGTAAAGGTGCCGCAGTCCACGTGGACTCCCGTTGTCGTGATCTTTGTGTGCGTGATTAGTCACTGATAAAATAAGCGCAGAAGGTCACCAAGTTGAAATGATTGGTAGGTAGGAGTATTTAATAAATTTACTGCTTTTGTGATCTAATAATATTCCTTAGGTAATATTTAAAAGTATGAATGGATAGTACAAATAATAAATGTAAATATCATGTTTTCGATTACAAAACTGTGCTTGCTGATATTGACTATTTCTGTTAGGTTTTGTTATGTACCAAACATCTCATATTTAACAACCGGCCAAGTGGGAGTCGGACTCGCCCATTAAGGGTTCCATAGAAGCAAGTGTGATAATATTTGTATTACTAAAGGTAAATTGTGGTTTACGATTTATGACGTATTAAAAAATTACTTACTAGATCTTGTTCAAACTACTACATTCTGTAGAAGTTTGCATACATTTTTCTACTTTAAACACCACACGTAGGTATAGGTTTGAAGAAAAAAAATGTTGACTTTCAGTTTTAAGTATGGAGAGCCCCTAAAGTTAATTGTTTTTTTCTATTTTAGTGAAAATCTTAATGCTTAAAGGTTCACAGAATACATCTACATACCAAGTTTTAACAGCAATAGGTCTCATAGTTTCGGAAAAAAGTGCCTGTGACATACAGACAGAACGTACAGAACATTTGGCTACGAAACCCTAAAAAGTAGTGTTAAATAAGTACTTAACGATCACGATCACTGCACACTCAACTGAAATTTGTCAAAGTTGCACATCTGTATTCTACTTAATCTTTTGCTTCATTTTGATTTATGATTTGTTTACATCTAATAGGGTTATCAACGATAAGTTTTAGTAAAAACTTTGACATCGATTTACTCCCTAATTAATAGCTGTACGAGGTTGTGGTTTTGCATTGGAACTACACACTACCTACCCTACACGCCCTTAAAATTTTATTTCACCTTTTTGTTACACACTGTATACTAGACTAAATGTGCCCGCGACTTCGTTCGCGTGGACTACATCCTTTCATGGTCGGTTTTACCCCTTTCTCCCCTAATATTTGAAACAAAAAGTAGTCTATATTTTAATCCAAGTTTCGAGCTATATTTGTGCCAAATTTCATATCTCTAACTTCAAAAATAAACATTTTTCCATTTAAACTTTCAAAGGTAGTATTACCCCCATCCCCCACTTATTTTCTAATAAAAAGTAGCCTATGTCCGTTCTTGAGATTCAACGTATACCTATACCAAATTTCATCAAAATCTGTTCAGCCGTTTAGGCTTGAAAGAGTAACAGACAGACAGACAGGCAGACAGAGTTACTTTCGCATTTATAATATTAGTATGGATTAACATATGAAGGGTCCACTACAATAATGATAAACGTCCTTTGTTTTTTGTTTCGAGATATTTGGGTGTTAAGTTTATAAACGTTGTCCAAAATTAAGCCTTATTGCCGTGAATACCTGACACTGAGCGTTCTAGACGTGTAGTCAAATATCAGAAACGGTTTTATCTCAGTACTGGAAGCGATATTGCCTAGTTAGTAAACGAAATTACTAGCTGCGTGTATGAAGTGACCGAATGACGTTGATCACATAGATTTTAATATTTTAGACATACTTTGTATGCCGAAATATCGGCGGGGAAATCCGCGGAAAACGTCTAGTTTTAGTATATATTTTACCTTGACGATTCACTACATTTTCGATGATAATCTAATATATTAATAATTCATTTTAAAACCCCAAAGTAAATATTTTGAGTTTGACGTGTGTCTGTCTGTCGACCGACTTAAGTCAGCTCTTAAATCAAGGAATGCGAAAATCTTCAATTGTATTAATAACGCATGGCGTCTGTTCCAGATGGCAGCGGAGCCGGAGCTGAAGAAGAAGCTTCTGTCGGGCCGGCGCGTAGAACTCGCCGAGGAATTAAGTAAGTGCTGTGGCCACCGCTAATTTAGTTTTTTAAGATTTTTGATGAACGTTTTCTGCACTCGACGACAACATTAATTCTATCGAGGGATACCGTAGTATTACCGTAGTCTCCGGGGAATCCAAAAAGGTTGCCAATTTGGGAGTTTTATTTCTTAATTTTTTATGGTAATGCATCGTAACGCTTTACATACTTGAACGCTCCCTAACATGAAGTCCTCTTTTACAGCATTGGTACCTTAACATTATTCGGAAATTTGTCGTTCGGTACCTACTTATAGAACTAGAGAAAACCATACTTTGACCTTGGTGGCGCATTGGCAAAGGCAGTCACCCGGAGCGCGAAAGTTCCCGGGTTCGATTCTCGGTAAAATAAAATAAATAAATTGGCCGATAGTACTTTATGAGTTGATTCGTGCGATTAAATGTATTTATCATTGGTTTTTAAATATCGTATTTAATTTTCAGAGAGAGTGAGACAAGTCCAGGAGCGGCTAGAAGAGTTTATAGAAGCGCTGAACAAGGAGAAGTAGTCATGTACCATAGCGTATGTATAGTAGGTGTGCACGGCCAACACAACTGTATGACTCTTATTTATTGCAGCGTAAGGTCGCTTTTGGTGGTATAGACAAATAAGGTGTTACTTAAGTTGTGATTTAGTTGTAGATCTGTGAAAATATAAATATTGGAAACTTGTATGTGCTCCTGATGTATGCAAATGTGTGCTAAAACATCACGAGAGCAATAATTAGCGCATAGGTGTCCGCAAGCAATTGCTGCATAACTCTTCACTGCGTGCATTTATATTAAACCATATCTACCAGGTGTTAAGGTTGAGATCTCAATAATGTCTTAACATATTTTTCAGTTTAAGTTCAATTTGGAAGTTTTTGATTGTAATGTTGCAGCTAGGGTTTCCAATTATTATAATATATGGAGAAAATGAAAACTTTTTGGTTTTAAATAATCCTGTTAAATTTCATGTTTGTTTACAAAAATTAAGATGAGCCAATATTTATTTTAATAATGAGCTGTAATGTATTTGGTGTTATCGGAAATGAAGTATCTACTAAATGGTAGATATGTGTGATTTCTCAATTATAGCTTTTTTTTGGGTGTGAAAGTTATTTTGTGTTATAAAATTCCCATGATAATACTCTATTTGTGTATTTATATTAATGTTCTTTGATATGCTCTTATTTGTTTGTGTCACTCATAAAGTAACCTTATATTTATTGTTACTTAGTATTGTGTAACATTGAAAAGATGACATGTTAAAATATTTAAAGTTTAACAAACTTGTTGTTTATTTATATTACTCTAAGTAACACATTATTTTAATGATGTGTATTAAACAGCCATTTATATAAATACCCATTTTATTAACGATAAAGGTTTAACATATCTAGAACACGGTAGGATAATTATTTTTTATTGAATCCTAGTTTTTTATTTTGTATGAATTTATGTTATGCTTTACTTGTAATATCGGCGTTATGATGAAAAATGTATAAGATAATAAATGGATTATAGGCCATTTTGTTAAAAATTCAATAGGAGGATGAAATACGTTCCCTTGGCTGGTTTTACCAACTTGTAAAATCAATTTGGAGACAATGCGTTTTAGGATTTCGGTTGATTTAGCATATTTAATTATAGCTGTTATGAGATAATAAAACGAGGATTAGAAATGTGAATCTTTCTTCGATATTTTATCAGTTCGATTGATTTGAAATTACTTAGATTTTATATAAAATATAGAACATGTGTTAGAAATTTCCACTTGTAATAGAAACCTACTCTGTAGAAAAACTAATATGCATTTATCCAAGAATCAATTTTAATATTGTACTTAAAACGATTAAAATCCTCCTACAGTAACAAATCACTACATTCAATCGATATCTTCATCCATTGACGTCACGTTTATATGCATTACTGGCGTTTACAATTGTGTTGGTAACTGTACATATTTATGTTGTATTATTTTGTTATTAATTTAACTGCTTGATCTAAGTTCTCTTATAATAAAATGTTGATAAAATATATTGTTTTATTTTGTAAGGAACGTATGTTCTTTACTAAAAGTGGAAGTACTTCCGCCGAGCTAGGTGTTATCTGCTCGGGGACCAAGGCCCAACTACCAATCTTGGTTTGTTGTATATATACTTAGTGGCGACGAAAACTCTGATATCGCGATGTAGGATATTGATGTCACGCATTACGTATGGAGCGTTGTTTACTACGCTAATTCTGCTGACGCTGTATTTGTGTCGACTTGTATGTCATGTCGTAGGTCGGTAAATCAAATTTATCATTTTAAACACTTATAAAACTATTGGGAGTTATGTTCTAAATCCGCCGCCGTGAGAATGACAGTACGTCGCGGTAAACACTTTCAGTTCTATATTATTCGTTGTTATAAGTTGGTACGGTCGTAAGCACGACAAACTACACACTTTGCTCTTTGTACCGCCCTTAAGTAACGGGCATAAGAATCAAAATCAAACTGCAAGTGTTACTCTGATGTGCTGTTCACCTTTCATCCTTACGTAGGTTCCGTGCTTTTGACTAAAGTCAACTGTGTTTACGATGATGATGATGATCTGCTGTTGACCATACGGTCATTATACACAGATGTAGAGCATCATAAATTCTAAAGTTTATACCATTGTATAGAAAAATATGGTACCATTAGAAGCGTGATGTCATCATAAGTTAATATAGCGCCTTCTTCAAGTCCGAAAGTAAAAAATATTTCTATAACTTGTTTCCTATTTCGATCGAAGCTTCTTTAATAAATAATTAAGGATTCGTGATATACTTTTGAAAAATATATACCTTATATTCATTCGCACTAGCTTTGCGTGGATTTTTCGGCTTTCGATTTGTCAGTCTAGTTTTAAATCTTTAATGATGTGTTAATTTTTAAATAATAAGGCAAAGTAAATTATCAGAAAAAAAGCAAAGCGTTTGAGCAAAATTAGCTATCAAAGCCAATAAAACAAGTTGGCATACAATAGCTAAAGCCAAGCAGGAATTCCACGAGAGTAAAACTATCAAATACGGTTGTTATACTAAAATAAAGGATTATTTTCATTCGCATGACCTGCGTATCCCACTTTCTACCATAGGTTTTTGGCACACCACCAAACGCGACACCCACACGTAAGCTTTATAACTTACTACTGCAAATGGTTTAAATATTGTGCAAAAGCATCAACAATTCAGTTTGATTATTGGATTATTTATCTCTTTATTGAGTAAACTTTGCATTCGTTCCCGTGAAAACATAACAAAATTACTACGTAGTAGTTTTATTGACACATAGTAGTAACTATTTTATGTTATAAACTGGTATCCCCGAATGCACTGTCAAAAAAGTAAAACGTCAAAAAAATTGTATTGAAATTTTCTGCTTGCTAAAGCAAATTTACGTAAAAAATAAGCTCGTAATTAATCCCATCGCCATTAAGTAGAGCTTGTGATACAAGGGACATTTCTGTGCTTTGTGACAAATATTAAGTGAAGTGTTTTACAGTCCGTGGATTCCTTTCTTTGCGGAGTTCGTTCACTCAGCGTAAGTATTAATCTACAGAAGGTTTTTGAGCAAGGTTTTAGACAGTGTTAATTGATCCAGTAGGGTAATGGACTAGGAAGTGATGATATCACGGTCCAGTTTTTCGAACTTCGCTAAATGATGTAATGTTGAGTGCTTGAGTGGCGCATATTATGGTTTCTTTTGATTGGTTTGCGTTATTTTTAGAACTGTAGTACGCGAAGAGGTTTGTTTGCTCGTGCCCTGTTTATAGTCTGTTTATTTGTCTGCCCGTACTGGGATGGACATGAAAGCATGCCTTGTGGTTGTTTGCCCAATCTAAATTAGGGTTCTTGAACTGTTCAGTAAACAGAAGTGGATGCTACCTTTTTGATGGCACACACTTTAAATTTTATATTCCACGGGCCTTACGTTACGTAGATTTGGAATAAATAATGGAAACAGCTTTTAAGGAAGTCTATTTTTAATTAGAACGAAATAAAAAGTTTAGGTTTTTAAAACAAACTAATACTTAATTTATTTATGCTGCTTACTAAGTTTTTATTGTTCAGTGATTAAAAATATCAAGCTTTGCAATGATATGTATTTTTCAGTTAGATTTCATTTCCTTTAATGGTACAATATTAAGTAAATACTACAATAATGAATGCAATGAACATAAATCGGTGTTTATTATTAGACTGCGCTTCATACTCAAAAGATAAAACCTTATCAGGGAGTTATTTGCCATTTAACTGTACTGTCCTTGCTTGTCACCCTTTAAGTTAGACTAGGCAGGCCATTATCTGAGTAATGGTCCAGTAACTAAAAAAATAAATAACATATTACATATACCTTGACATAAACAAAAAGATTATGGAAACAATTAAGGACAAATCTAGGTAAACCCCGGAGGATGGCAAGTCTCCATTTAACCACCCAAAAATCATATTTGAAGAGTACAGCGAAAAACAACTGATCACAAATGTAAACAATCAAGAAATGCATATTTGAAAATATGATCTGATCTGTTACACCAAGGCATTCCCCTGAAGTGTGACTGCCCATGATATTTAAAAAAATATATAAAATATCTGACAAACATCAATTTCATAACTTTATGTGAATTTAGTGAAAGTTTAGAATTGAATGTAACTTTTTGTGGTGACACCAAATTTTTCAATTATGTGTGACATGGCTGGTTTTTTCCTTAAATATTTTAAAGAAACAGAAAAATATCATCTCCCCTTGTGGTGTGTGATGTTTTTATCTTGTACTCTTCACTTAATTTTATATTTTTGTATTTTTACTATGCTTTAGACAGGCTTGATTATTAGAAATTCAAAGTGTTCAGTGTTAAAATATGGCCATTTACTTACTATGGTTATAGTATATTTTACCAATACCACTCATCATTTAATAAAAATAAAATTTCTTACATGAGACACAGAGTATGTTGATGGAGACTTGTAGTCAATATTTGAATATCAAAAACATATTTTAATTGCCAAACTGTTATCTGTTATCCTAAGTTTAATTATTTGGGTAAACAGTTATTATAGATTAATATATCTTTATTGATTTAAATCTTAATAGCGATGGAATAATACATCTTACGATTGACAAACTACTTCTTTTTTTTGTAATACTAAAAAGTAATAAGTGGCTTCTAAAAAATTTGGTAATCTTTTCGACACTAATCTTATATGAGTTGACATTCCTAACAGTGTACAAATTGTGAAGAGTGTATCTTTACTATGGCACACACTGATAAAAAGCTAAAATAAATAAAATAGCATTGCTAATTAACATGTTTTGATAGATCACAATATTCTTTATATATAATGTTGCAATTTTATCAAGTAGCTACCATTATTATTTTCCTGCCACTGCAGCCCGACCTCTAAAGCTTATCTGAACTACATTTCAGTCAATTAAACATGTGGCAATTGATTATTTCATGGCTGATACTGTTCTATTAATAAAATTTTACTTTAACTTCCTAGTCATACGGTTGTTTGTCCTGTGGGCTGTGGATTAAATATAATTGATTTGTTTTTGAAATATTATTCTGTTCAGGAAAATAGCATAAAATCATTTTGTTTTTAAATATAATTGTTTTCTGAGTTCAATTTCAATTGTTGAAATAGTTTCAATTAATTTTATGTCAATTGCATTATGTTTATGAAGCTTTGTGTTCTCCTAATATCAAACAAAGCATATATTTTAATGAGATACCACATTACAAACTTATACATACTATTTATATGTACATATGATGTTATAGTTACAAAATATATCTAATAAATTTAAATAAATATACTATAAACTTAACTGCTATAATTATTTAGAATTAAATATTGGTATTGTTTAAACCTTTATATATTTAAATGGATATAATATATAATTAATAATATAGCAAAATTAACATTCTCTAACAATTAAGCTAGCAAATGCATTGTCTTAATTTGCCAATAAAAATTAATGTCAATAATGTTGGTAATACAACATTGATATTAAATTATCATTTTAATAACTTGTTTCTTGGGTCTATACTTGGATCAATACAAAACTCAAAACCAAATTAAATACACAAGTATGCATATAAAAAGAATCATGACTTCTAATTCATAATTGATCATGATTTATAAACCTTCCCTTTGTCTTTTGTTTGACAATTCAAACATAATTTATGAAAAATGACAAATAAAATTTATAAGTTATTTAAATACAAAATTATTAGGAGCAACCTTCTTGATTATTTTATAACATGTCATAATTGATAGTGATTGTGAATTTCCTCTTGTTATTTCATAAAAACAGGTAAATTATGTATTAAAACAGATGAATTTTACCTATAAAATTTTACAAAAACAACACTTGGTAGATCATGATTATTGACTTTAGTGACCTGAAAATATTTATAGAACATGCGTTTGGGAATTAAATAATAAAATTATGGTTACAATAAGTATCCTTAATAATCTATAGGCATTCAGCGCCATATTATTTCGATGTAACTCCTAGAATATTCAATGAAGGGAAAGGGTGTTAAAGTTCCCATTCCATACCAAAGTTATGCTTATTTTTTTTTTTTATATTGCCCTTCAAGATTGACCTCATGCCACCTGATGTTAAGTGGTAATGAGGTCCTAGCTTAAGAGTGACAAGAACAGCATAATAAATCTGTAACTGGACTTGTCGCCCTTACCTTGAAGGCTTGACCCCTGTTACTAATGTAGCACCCCCCAGGAGCTCTGCAAACCTTACTCACAGGCAGGAACACAACAACACAGAAGTGATTGTTATTTGGCTGCGGTCTTCTGTAAGGTGGAGGTATTTCTCCAGTCGGGCTGCTCTATTTCGAGCGATAAATCGCTGTACCCTACCTCACTACTTACTACTTATTATATTGACTTACTTATTTGACCATCCTTTTTTGAATGTTAGGTATTGTAACAACCGGATTTACCTAAGCTTTTGATAAGTGTTTGGAAATTCAAGCAGTGAGTCATACTCCTGATGCAGGAAGGAAATAATGACGGTTCGGTTCGGTCAAGCGATAATTTGGCAGCGTGCGAGGTCGAAACACTTTACGTGCACCGGTCGTGAATGGCGGTAAAGTTGAGCGCACATTGATTGGTGCATGGTTGTCAATAACGTCACGTCGCGTTGGTCGAACAAATATCAATTTACATCTTTCAATTAGACATAACCGAACTCGTATGTCCGGTCCAATATTTTACGATTCGTAATGTGTCAAAAATGACTATCCGTTTTTCTACGAGTCGTTAATTCTAATTTCAAATTTACTTTCCATATCAGCTGTCATCAGTCGTCTGTCGGACGATTTAGCTCACGCTTCGGATAATTTATTAACGTTCGTAACTAGAACAATTCGTTTTTCAAATATTGGAACCGGGTATTAAAGAGGATACGTTCGTGATGCTCGGGGCGCGGCTACAACGGTTCGATATTGGTGCGGTATCGGATGGGTCGCCACTCAGACCGTATAAGAGAGGTAGGGCATAGCGATTTATTGCTCGAACTGGAGCAGCCCGACTGGTGAAATACCTCCACCTTACAGAAGACGACATCCAGATAACAATCACTTCTGTGTTGTTGTGTTCCTGCGTGTGAGTAAGGTTTACAGAGCTCCTGGGGGGTGCTACATTAGTAGCTGGGGTCAAGCCTTCAAGGTAAGGGCGTCAAGTCCAGTAATAGATTTATTATGCTTTACTTGTCACCCTTAAGCTAGGACCGCATTACCACGTAACATCAGGTGGGATGAGGTCAATCTTGAAGAGCAATATAAAAAAAATAAAAAAATATATTTTTAGACGTAAGTAGGATTCTGATTCCGTGTTTCGGAGGGCACAAAGGTAGAAAACAATAAAAATCACACCATAATTTTGTTGCTGGCACTTTGGTTGCCTCGTACTATCCTCTCCTGGAAAGCAACAAATTCACAACGATACTTAACCGGTTGAAAAATCAATTTCCAAAACGGATTTCCAAAATTCTGATATTACTAGGCTTTAGCTAGGAATTAGCAACAAAATGTTGTGTATTTTTTTTTCTTTATAAACACGCTTTTATAAACTTGGGTTGTATGGATGTAACATCTTTGAGCACGATTTTCACTTGTTTCGAAATGTCTAATTAACTTGAAAATTTCATTAATTAATTCATTTAATCATAGATACCCAGCTCAGCTACCGTGATAACAAGCTGGCGGTAAATGCGATATTTCGAAAAAAAAAAATGGGATTTCGGCAACTAATATGCAATAAATAACCTACAAATTATGTTGTTACTAGCTGTGCCCGCGACTTCGTTCGCGTGGACTACATCCTTTCATGGTCGGTTTTAACCCTATCTCCCCTAATATTCGAAACAAAAAGTAGTCTATATTTCAATAGAGCTATATTTGTGCCAACTTTCATATCTCTAACTTAAAAAATAAAAAATTTCCCATATAAGCTTTCAAAGGTGGCATTACCCCTCCCCCCCCCCCCCTTACTTTCTAACAAAAAGTAGCCTATGTCCGTTCTTGAGGTTCAAAGTATACCTATGCCAAATTTAATCAAAATCGGTTGAGAGGTTTAAGCGGGAATGCGTAACAGACAGAGTTACTTTCGCATTTATAATATTAGTAGGGATTTCCCATGAATTCTGCCAATTAACTGCTAGTGCTGATACTGCATGACAGAGGTATGCAAGGCATCTGGGTTCGTAGAAACATAAACAATATCGCTGACTACAGACGTTGGTTCCAACATGCGGTCCCTGAGCTACGTAAAATCACGGTACATCATCACAGCCCACGCATATACCGGAATGCACCCAAACAAAGCGAGTGGTGAGATCATCACCCACACACAACTATGTGGTAATCTGCATCATAAAGAGACTACTGTAAATATTTGGTCTGGGCACTTTTATGGTACTTTATTCACGTGGCCCTTTAGATCATTACATAGTAAAAAACAAAGTCGCTTCCCCGTCTGTATTAAGTATGCTCAAATCATTGTAACTATGCAACCGATATTGATGAGCTTTTTTAAGGAAAGCGGAAGTTTTTCCTATTTTGTCACCGTTTCTTCTCTCCTATTGGTCGCAGCGTGAGGTTATTTGCTTAGCTTTTCTCGACATATAGACTACTAGCTGTGCCCGCGACTTCGTTCGCGTGGACTACATCCTTTTATGGTCGGTTTTACCCCTTTCTCCCCTAGTATTCGAAACAAAAAGTAGTATATATTTTAATCCAAGTTTCGAGCTATATTTGTGCCAAATTTCATATCTCTAACTTCAAAAATAAACATTTTTCCATATAAACTTTCAAAGGTGGTATTACCCCCATCCCCCCCTTATTTTCTAATAAAAAGTAGCCTATGTCCGTTCTTGAGATTCAACGTATACCTATACCAAATTTCATCAAAATCCGTTCAGCCGTTTAGGCGTGAAAGAGTAACAGACGGACAGACAGATAGACAGACAGACAGACAGACAGAGTTACTTTCTCATTTATAATATTAGTATGGACTAATCCAAAAATATTATCAGTAGGTACAGAGATTAGCGCGCTTAAAAAAACAAACTCTTCAGCTATATACAATATGAGTATCTCTACATAGTATAAAACAAAGTCGCTTTTTCGGTCCCTATGTGCGCTTCAATTTTTAAAACAACGCAACGGATTTTGATGCGGTTTTTTTAATAGATAGAGTGATTCAAAAGGAAGGTATTTCTAAGTATTTAAACATTACGAAAACATCCGTGCGAAGCAGGGGCGGGTCGCTAGTATATTTATGTAGTATCATTGCTCTAGTGCAAAGTCAGGGCGGGTTGTAAGTAATAAGTACCTTTACTAATATTATAAATGCGAATGTTTGTGAACGTATCAAAAAACCCGAACTATCGAAACGTTTGGTCGATCCGTGAATCGAACCTAGGATCCCAAAATCATAGCCACAGAGCTAGTTATTTCAGCACCGGCTTAAATAACTCGTTCGTAGTGCTGAGCTTACCAACCAATAAACCAACATTGTTTTTGTTCGTCACCGGATGCTAAAGGTTAATCTCTCGAACTCTTGTAACAATCGGGGTGAAACACTCCAGTATCCAACTCAACCATTCAGGCTAGTGCTGCTGAAGTATCGATAATTTAAATATCGATAGTTTTCATCTAAAAAGGACGTGATATAGTTAGTGTACGAAAAAAAACATAGAAGCATTTCTAACGCTTGAAAATGGCACCACGAAAAGTATGTCACGGTGGGAGTGGTTAATAAAGTGAGCTAGCGACGGTACGAACGTTTCTACGGACGCCGCGAGTCATAGGCGTGGACCAATTGCAGCGCGTGGGATGGAACCCCATTCTATGTGATGACGTAACTAACGACCCCTTTAACGAACGTCTTTTTGTCGACCTAAACGCATTAGCTTAAAGTACTTTTCGAAGTGTCGATACTTTAATACTATATTGCGTATCTATTGCTTTTGTGCTTTAGATTTGTGTGTTTTGGTTCCGATATATGATTCAAGTTAGTATCAAGGGAATTCTTCCATCTTTATTTCGTTCACTGACTATAGTCCTATCGATTCTATTGATGGCTTTTGATGGTAGCGATAGTATAAATTCTTTAGCTTTATAAAATTAGTATTAGTATGAATAAATGGATTTATGGACTGATGCTATTGATATGACGTCATCTATCGATAAACTGTCGATAGTCTACTGTTGGTCGGCAACACTAATTCAAGTTCTATTCTTATCTTATCGATTATGCATACTGTTTATTTTAAACCACTAACCGGATGGGCTCTTATCTCGATTCTAGACGGGAAGCATATTAATCTCTGCTGGCTCCCATATTGGTGTCGGGAAACTTTAGACCGACAAAGCTACGCGAGTTAATTTATCGCGTTTTTAACAAATGTCACAATCGATAAAATGCAGTGCGTCAGTAGCTGATTGGTTGAAAATGCGAGTGCGGTGCGCTGACCAATCAACAGTACTGATTTTTATGTCGTTCTATCGTGGTGACAATGTGTGTGATGTCGATGTGTAATGCTCGTTCGTCGTGCTCGTGTTCTGAGCTAAATTATGAGATACTTGGGCCGCAAAACAAATAATATAGGACAATAATTTAGTAGGAATAAAACCTGAATGATGCTTTGACGGGATGACTCCTGAGATGACTTTATTTTGGTGCACAATACGGGAGCGTGCTTCATCAAAAATACCAGATAGTTAACTAGTATAGTTATTAACAAAAATATTTATTATATTGCACTTCAATATTAACCTTATCCTTATAATGAAGTACAGTATAATAAATCTGTTACTGGACTTGTCGCCCTTACTTTGAAGGCTTGACCCCTGCTACTAATGTAGCACCCCCCATTGCCTCTTAATTAGTTTATCACTATTGTCATTCGTTTGCACTTTTGAATAATAAGCTTACTGTAAACATTTTAAAATTGCTTAAGTTATACATCTATAGCGCTGTTGGGTTTCGATTAATCGCTCGAACTGGAGCAGCCCGACTGGTGAAATACCTCCACCTTACAGAGGACCGCAGCCAGATAACAATCACTTCTGTGTTGTTGTGTCCCTGCGTGTGAGTAAGGTTTCCAGAGGTCCTGGGGGTGCTACATTAGTAGCAGGCGTTAAGTCTTCAAGGTAAGGGCGACAAGTCCAGTAACAGTTTTTGCTATTAAGCTAGGATTTCATTACCACTTAACATCAGGTGGAATGAGGTCAATCTTGAAGTGTAATATAAAAAAAACGTTGTGTGTATAGGCTCTAACAAATGCAATTCAATTCAACATAATATAATATGCTGAAACTTGTTACCAATCGGTTGTAATCAACTGATTTAATTAGTTCATTGGCGGCTCTTGAAGATTCATATCTTTTGCTTTATCTTATCTCCTGTATACCCCACATATTATTACATATCAATAGAAGCGATGACACCATTGTTATTTAATATGATTCACATCTGATACGTTTATGTTGGTTGCTTATTAATCCGCAATTTGAGTTAATATAATTGGCTATTAATCAATTACACTGTGGCTATACAGACATAAGGTACAATTTTCATGTTTTCGGGTAAAGTTACGTTTAACTTTTGCGTTTCTTGTGAACGAATTTCTTGTTATCTTCTATTTTTTTTTAATGGACTATCCCGCGTTTCGTAAAAACGCAGTGATTAAAGTGACACGTCAAAAATGAGACTGCGCGGTGAAATGAGGCTCAAACTTCTACTAATTTTATAAAATGGATATTCATTTTTTTAAATACATCATTCAAGGGAATAAGGTGACACTTGGAAAAAATACGGGGTACTAGATTAATATAATAGGATACTTTTTTATACCGACATAACTCAATCAAAGTCGCTGGCAACTGCCAGTCTTCTCAATAGTCTTCTTCCTCGGTCCCGAGGAGGTGGGGCGTGTCAAGTGGCCTGGCACGCTCCAGCCGCGACGATGGCCGCCTAGCAGCAGGCGCCATGGGGGAGCCTGTGTAGAGTCCGCAAGGGATCCCGCTTCCCCCACCACCTAGGGGGATTTAGTCAGTGCGAGCACGAAATACCACTCTCTGTACCCCACCACAAAATAGAAAGGTACAGAAGTCAAACTCATGTATGTACTTCACTTTTCATACCTACGTTCGGCGATCGCGCTAGGGTTGTCAACTATGGCTTATGCACGAAAAACTATCGTGGTATCATGGCGCTCGTATTTAGCTGTATGATTTATTGTGGAGAATGAAACGGGATGAATGGAGATATAAACTAATAATAACTACAATATTTTTATTTTAATGTCATTGTTATTTATATTACAACTTTGTCACAGAAAATATCTTGCGACGATTTCGACATTGGCGAAATGCACGATTATTATATTTTAAAAATTCGCATTCTCATGTACAATTGTACAGTAATTTAGTGGAAAACACTTGCAAGGCATTGAGAACATTAGTGTCTATACCTCATTTAAGAGACTTTTTAGAATTTCACAGTTCAAGTAGTTCCTTTTCAAAAAGTTGCAGAATCGGTCCTCCATTGATCTAACAAATTCCACAAAACTGTCTAAGCTAAGCGGATCGCACTCGCGCTCGCACTGGTTTGAACTGGCTTGAGATATCGTGTCCGTGAGCAGTATCTATGTGTGCGTTGCTCGAGCGCGCTTTGTATGATGATTGATTTCTGTACCTATCTATTTTGTGACCCCACAGAGAGTGACGGTGCGGTAGGCATTTCCCCCTCGACAAAAATGCGGTCTACTGTATTTGTGAAAGTTTGTGTCAGTCTATGTGTGCCTATAATGTTTTTTCATTCTGTGTTTTTTTGTTGTTAATGTTAACAAAATGTAAATGTGATGGTGTCTTGAATAATGATACTATCAATCATAATTGGCTGTATCCATTTTTAGGACCTTTTTATTGGCATATGATTCACGCTTATGTCAAGCTATAAATATCCTCATTAAATGTATCGCTGCAGATCGGCTCATCCTCATCATGAGTGGTGAATGTGATGTCATTGCTATTTTGGTATCCATGCATTATAAATTATACATAACTAGCGGGACGCTGCGGCTTCGTTCGCGTACTCCACATTTTCTATTGATTCTTCGCTCCTATAGGCTGCAGCCTGATGTTATATAGCCTAAAGTCTACTTCGATAAATGAACTATCTAATATAAACATTTTTTTTATATTGCACTTCAAGATTGACCTCATCCCACCTTTGGCGACCTCCGTAGCCGAGAGGCGAGCGTGCCGAACTTTAGCGTCGCGCCATGTCTGAGTTTCCGGGTTCGATCCCTGGTCGGGTTAATATGGGAAACGAACTTTTCTGTATTGTCTCGGGTCTAGGTGTTGTGGTACCGTCGTTGATTCTGATTTCTGTAACACAAGTGCTTAACCTACTTACCACAGAATCAGAGCAATGTATGTGATGTCCAATATTTATTATTTATTATTACTTTATTTATGTTAAGTGCTAGTGAAATCCTAGCTTAAGGGCGACAAGTATAATTGCTGTTGTTGGACTTGTCGCCCTTATCTTGAAGGCTCGACCCCTGCTCCTGATGTAGCACCCGCCAGGAGCTCTGTAAACCTTACTCACACGCAGGAACACAACAGCATAGAAGTGATTGTTATTTGACTGCGGTCTTTTGTAAGGTGGAGGTGTTTCTTCAGTCGGGCTGCTCTAGTTCGAGCGATAAATCGCTATGCCCTACCTACCTCTCTTTTGAATTCAAACTAGTTGGTCGTGAGATCTGCGCGGTCAAACAAATAAACAAACAAACTCTTCAGCTTTGTAATATTAGTATATGTAGATTTATAGTTTGCGCAGTCGCGGATACTAATACTGATTAACATAAGCGTATTTAATCAGCATTGTATGACTATGACAGGTTGACATGTTATTATGAAGGTGGTCGTAAGGATTCTAGGCGTTTTGTCATTGAAGACTATACTAGCTGTGACAAAGAAAGGTCCTTTGTGAGCAGTATTACTTAGTATATCGTCGTGCTAAAGGCATAATCGACCAATGCCCGGTTCGAATATTTTACGATTCGTAATGGGTCAAAAATTACTATGCGTGTTTCTCCAATTGACTACGAGTCTTTTAAAATAAAGTTCCATACAGTTGTCATAATTCGTCCGTCGGTCGTTTTAGCTTACGCCTCGTATATTTTATTACTATTAGTAACAAGAACGGATCATTTTTCAAATATTGGAACCGGGCGCTATGCCCGGTTCCAATAAAAATGATAGATAGATAGATAGATAGATATACTTTATTGCACAAAACTTTACAGAAATAGGTTTTACAGATTGATTATAGTACAATTTAGGCGGTCTTATCGCTAGAAAGCGATCTCTTCCAGACAACCTTAAGGTAGAGGAAATAGTAAATGGCGAGAAATGGGTACGGTCGTGCAACATAAATACAGTTTTATTTTAGAATTATAGTAATTGTATAGCATGATAAACATACATAAACTCATAGATATATAATATATATATATATATATACAAATAAACATGCTTATAAAATTAAAATCAAGTAAAGTATTTTGAATAAAAAAAAAAAAAATAATAATAATCACATGTTAGTAAGTAGGATAAATGTTTGAAACTTACTAACAACCATCATGCCCAGCTGAAATTATGGATAGAGGACATGAACTAACATTATTTAAGTGAGAGGAAGTACGATTTAACCCTGGCTTTGAAAATGGTCACAAAATATAGTTCGAAATGCTTTAGTTAAATTAATTTCAATTCTTTATACTGGAGAGGAATTAAAAATGTTTTTTTTGTTGTCAGGTTTGGTATGATTGCTCTTTATTTCTTTTTTTAGCGTGTAGTAAAGGAATAATTTATATGTTAATTATAAATCAGTCATAGCATAACTCGTAACTGCAATTGCCCCCCAAATCTAGTAGCTGAGAGACCAGCTGGCGGGACTTTGGTGTTGCGCTATATCTGAGGTCCTGGGTTCGATTCCCGGCCGGGTTGATATGGAAAACAAACTTTTCTATATTGTCTCGAGTCCGGGTGTTGTGGTACTGTCGTTGTTTCTGATTTCTGTAACTCAAGTGCTTTAGCTACTTACCACAGAATCAGAGCAATATGTAATCTAATGAAGAATTTATTTTGTTTCAGAAGGCGTGCGGTGTGATAATGCCAGCGTGCACATAGTATATTTGCATGGTGTGGTGACACGTAAGTATGCTGTGTAAGAGATATGGCCTATTTTAAGGAGGGAATGCATTGACGCAGCGTGCTGCTATGTCGGGGAAGGTAGCGACGTGTGTGGGACTTCCCCACTAAAACCCACCCGCACCTCTCATCGCTGAGTGTCGGTGCCATAGGAATATAGTATCTATAGCAGCTGCGACGTCATTGGTGGAATAGCTGCCTCTAATGAGCGGCTCCGTCTAGCTCTTCCAGGTTTGTCAGGGAACTGGTGGGACCAGCTGAAGTTACTAATGTTTGTGGCTTATTTAGAGTGGACTACATAGTGGACTACATTATATGTACCTATGCTTTACTAGGTCGGTGGGGAGGCCTGTGGTAGGTCTTCTGTTCCCATGGCATCACCATCAAGGTGATGAGGTCCACCGGGGGGTTTTAGTGGGTATTCCTGCCCGCATAAGGGCAGGGAGTCCCACACACGCCGTCACCTCCCTCGGGTGACGGTACGGTGCGTCAATGCATTTCCCTCCGAAAAAAAAACAAAAAAAAGGTCGTTTGGGAGGCGCAGCGTCAATAAAACGTATCAAATCGCAATAAATTAATTTTATTTACACGCACATGCACTTCGTTACAATCAGAGAAACTGAAGTGACTGTTGTCACTAGGCAAATAATAATGTTGGTGTTACCAACATCTAAGGCTTAGCAGACCAAGACACTGGTTCTCATTAAACCCTGCTGAGTGATACCCACGGACGACGTGTCCTCATTGGCCTTTTTGTAAAATTGTATATTTCAGATTGAGGAGGCATGGCGTCGGTGTGGAAACGGCTCCAGCGCGTGAACAAGCGCGCGGCCAAGTTCCAGTACACCGCCTCCTACCACCGGATTGACCTCGAGACTACGCCCAAGTGGTAAGCGTTCTGAACTTCAGAAGTGGGATAAGCTTGTCTACCGTCCCGTTGGATTATGAGAGTGAATAAATAGAGAGTGCACTTGTGTTTCGCGCAAACGTTCTGACCATATAAAACAAGTCCTGGGTGATCAGTTGATCTCAATTATCGCTTTGGCCGTAATCGCTATGGTATTAATTGTCGTAAACTTTGTTTGTAGGAAACCGAATAAGCTAAGTATAGTATGGACGCGGAGGTCTCGCCGCGTCTTCACGGAGCCACAGGAGTGGGAACCCTCTCTGAAGGATCCTCTCAAGTAAGTATAGTTATACGCCATCATAGCATGACACCTTGACATGGATTCCTTAAAAAGGAGCGTGAAGAAACATCTTGCGGGTATGGCGATGATAGCGGATAGGATACTACGGTATCGAATCCGTTGTTATCGCGAAGTGGATACCTCTCTTGCTTACCATCGGGCTGGGAGGAGCCAATATACTGAACTACTATAAAAAAACGATTAAGAATATGGGTGGGCTCATAACAAACGTCAAAATCGATTGAAGTCAGTGCGTCAGATGCTGATTGGTTGAAAATACGAGTGCGGTGTGCTATTAGCCAATCAACTGTATCGTATCTTTAGTCGTCTCATGCGAGAAAGCCTTTATGAGAATTAAATATTGCTATCCGTTGTTGGATCCGACATATTTCATTGTTGGGAGTAGATCATCTGGTTCCGATGTTTGGTGAAAAGATGTGCATACGTGTTTGTTACTAAATCTGAACGCGAAGGGTCGAGTATCAATGATGAATTGTTCCAGGGGTTCAGTGATCTACAATGTACCAGTGAACCGCACAGTGGCAGTTACTTTGTTCAAGGATTCGCGAACTAATGACCTTGAAGATAAGGACTGGACGTTCGTCTTAGAAGATGTGAGTATTAACTGTTTATTCTTTAGAGATAGAGCAATTAGGTATACTAAAGAAGGCTTGCGATACATTTTAATTAGCAGTGGACAATTATGTACCACTGTTTTTGTTCCGAAATAAATATCTTATGTCAAGTCATTGTTTCTGCCTTATATTTTTTGAGACATTTAATTTGGTTTAGTGGGTTTAATTTAAAGAACGCATGCCGTGTACCTTGAATACTCCCGTATTCTAATTTGCGTATTTTAGTTCAGGTTTAGGTTTGGGTTTAGGTTAAATATATTAGAAACAGAAAAATTATATCTACCCTTGCGGTGCGGGAATTGAACCCACGACCTTCACGTATCGCGCGTGCTGCTCTTACCAACTGAGCTAACCGCAAGTTATCGTAGGCGATGAAATTTTTCTGCTGTATCAACCGTTAGCCTTCCGGTAAGTGCCCTCTGCCGAATATGTTTAGAACTACATGCTTAACGCACCGCACCGCAAGGGGAGATATATTTTTTCTGTTTCTAATATTTAAAGTTCGCTAGTACGGCGTATAGTACTATAAAAATAATAAAATCGATTAGGTTAAATATGTTTTAATACACACGCCATAAGTTGAAAAAAAACTTTCTCAATAGTGTATCACGCCACGTGCTAGTTAACTTACTTTGACGCTTACAACAAGTTCTACTTAGGTTAGTTTACGTAAGTTCGATTATGTATGCCCGGTTACAATATTGAAAATTGATCGGTTCTAGTTACGGACGGATAGTAATAAATTATACGAGGCGTAAGCTAAAAACGATTGACGGACTACTGATGACAGCTGATATGGAAAGTTAACTATGGAACGGTGTTAACGATTCGTAGTCGGTTGGAGAAAAACGCATAATCATTAAATAAATAAATAAAATAAATTCGCCAGACAATCGCACCAATCACCTGGTCTCAAAATAAGGTTTCCCCTTGTACTATGAGCACCAGACGATACTTACTGGGGGGCGTTATCCTAGCACACCCAAACGCTCAGTTAATTTAGAAAATATTCAAATTGACCTGACCGAGAATCGAACCCGGGACCTTTCGCGCTTTGGCCGCCTACCATAGCCACTACGCCACTGAGGTCAAATTACGAATCGTAAAATATTGTAACCGGGCAGTAGTGATGTCCCCCCCCCCCCCCCCCCGGGCGCAGGTGTCGGTGTCGGGCAAGCGGCGGCGCGTGGCGTCGTGCGCGCTCAACATGCGCAAGTACGCGTCGCTGGAGCCGAGCGCGCGCACGCTGCGCCTGCCGCTGGAGCCGCACACGCGCAAGGTGCCCGCCGCCGCGCTGCACGTCACGCTGCACTGCGTGCTGCTCAAGGAGGGGCAGGCCACGTGAGTTGTGCCACCACCAGCACCTGCAGGTCCCTGCAGCTGCCCAGCTGTCGTAACAATGTCGATGCACTCGCGCACGTGTGTTGTGCCACACGCACCACCTACAGGTCTTCGGCCCTGCCTAGCAGAGCTGTCCAGCTGATGTTTCAACATAAATAATAATAATAATAATAATAATAATAATCCTTTATTTCCATTCACAATGACTTAACATTACAGAGTTCTATGACAGTTTTATACATTGTAAGTTTTTAGTACGTATAATGCAATGTTATCAAGCCAAAGTGAAAGAGCGGAACCTATACTAGGATATCCTGTGCTACAGGCTTCCGGCCCCCCTCTTCAGACCTTAAGTACAATTTTTATTTAGAATAGACTAATAAAGAAATATTAAAAACAAAAAGTTAAATAAATATTATACAAACTAATATTATATGTAGGAAAAACATACAGTAATACTATAGGAGACAAATAGGAATTTGAGTGTTGTGTGACGTTTTGGTGTGTGTCTGTGTATGTGTGTGTGTGTATGTGTGTGTGTGTGTGTGTATGTGTGTGTGTGTTTGGAAGTTTGTATGTGTAATATGTGATGTTCTTGTATGATGTTGGGGTATATACTGTTATGATTGAAAAGTATCTTACTGACTTATTTTTAACATACTTTCAATATCCTCATATTCTTTTTTCTTTAGAAATTTCTCTACAATCTGTTTACATCTAAGATAGGTTAAAGGGTAAATATCAATCATTCGATTTATTTTGTTATATAGATAAGGACCTAAAAAAATTTGTTGATGTTTGGCGAATGGTGAATACGATTTTTTGGATTTAAATATTATGTCTTTTCTTCTAGTTTTAGGCGCATCTCTACTATTGTAAGAAGTTTTAGAATGGCAAAATAAAACTGTTTTCAGAATATATAACTGTCTAACTGTTAAAACGTCAGCATCAATATAGAGTTGCGAGGTAGAGTATCGGTAAGGTTTAAAAGCGATAACCTTTAGTATAGCTCTTTGGGCTCTTTCCACATTTAACATGTGATTTTTATATGTCCCTCCCCATGATAGGATACAGTACGTAATAATCGATTGACATAGGGCAAAATACGTAGTTTTAAGTAGTTTGTAGTCAGCGACAGATCTTAGCCGTTTAAAAATATATATTAATTTACGGATACGCTTAGCTAATATTTCTGTGTGTGTTTTCCATGACAAGGTGCAGTCTATGTGGACACCAAGATATTTTATTTCCTTAAGTTGTTCTAGTAATGTACAAGAACAAGATTCTGATTCAACGCAATTGTGAGCTTTTAACGTTAAGTTTGTCGGCTGAAGTTGTTTTAGTTTAGTGAAAGTAATATACTTAGTTTTGTCTATGTTCAGAGTGAGAGCACTTTCTTGAAGCCATTTTATGACACGTCTAAGACCAGATTCAGATATATCTTTCACTTCGTCCCAAGTCGATCCATGAAAGACCAAAGCTGTGTCATCCGCGAACGCAAATATTTTACCATTATCCAATGATAAACTACATAAGCTATTAACATATAGAGTGAACAATGTCGGGCCCAACACACTTCCCTGAGGCACACCGTAAGATATGGGATGGAAATCGCTAACAATATCTCCCATCTTTACACACTGCTGCCTATCATACAGATAGCTGCTAAATAGGTTTAGCGCTATACCTCTAACTCCAATTCTCTCTAAGACATTGAGTAGTCGTGGAATAGAAACAGTGTCGAAAGCTTTTGCTAGATCCAGAAATACCGCTAAGCATTTATCCTTTTTTTCTAATTTTTCAACAATGTATGTAGTTAGATCATTAACAGCTTGTTCAGTTGACTTACCCTTAACAAAGCCGTATTGATTTTCTGAGATTATTTTAAATTTATCCAAATATGAAATCAGTCTTTTGTTTATTAGGCGTTCTAGAATTTTGGATAAAGATGGTAAAATTGATATCGGTCTATAGTTACTGACACTATGTCTATCCCCTGCTTTATGAATTGGCTTAATCAAGGCTTTTTTCAGGGTATTAGGAAATATCCCTTCTTTAAAGCTCTTATTGCATAAATAAACAATTACTGGCACAAGACTCTGAGCTGCTCTTTTATATACTGAGATTGGAATCGAGTCTACACCCGAGGCCTGACTGTTTTTGAGTTCGTGGATTGTAGTTAATACTTCATTAAAGTCCGTTTCATACACAAAAAACGAGTTAAGTAAACTTCTTTCACGGTAATGATTTTGGCAGTTAGTAGGTTCAACGATAATTATCTCTGCTAGATTTTTGCCTACATTTGCGAAATAATTATTTACTACATTTGCCGAGTCTAAGGGGTTTTCTTTAAGACATGAGAGTTCTTGATATTTGTCATCTGTTTTAGATTCTAACTTTGCTACATTTTTAATTAACTCCCATGTTTTTTTTAGATTATTCCGGGCTTCATTAAATCTGGTTTTATTATATGAGATTTCAACATTTCTAAGTAGATCTCTGCAAAAATTTCGGTACCGTTTATAAGTGGTTGTAAGGGATATATTTTCTGGATCCTTTTTGGATTCGGAATGTAATCTATCCCTATTTTTTATACACCTAAGTAATCCAGGTGTAACCCATGGTTGCAAGAGGATTTTCCTGTGCGGTGTTTTTTTAATAATCGTATTTTTACGAATAGTATCCGAAATTATTTGTAGAAATAATTCAGTGGCTTCATTGACATCACTGAATTCAAAAATGTCAGAGAAATCAGTATTCATTAATTGTTCATTTACCATGTCATAATTTGTAATTTTTTGTATTTTTTGTGATTTGCGAACTTCTTTTTTATAACTTACGCTAAAAATTGTAGAATGGTGGTCTGTTAGTGTAGTATTAAGTACAGCCGTCATAATCTCGTGCTCTGATTTTATTATAATATGGTCCAAACAGCTCTGTTCTCTTGTGGGAAGCATGTGTCCAGGCATCAGACCATGGAACGCTAGAATGTTATTGTAATTATTAGTGGTATTATTGTCGTCCAATATGTTAATATTAATATCCCCCGTTATAAATATATTTTTAAACGATTTTAAAGAGTTTAGAGTCTGATCAATTGAATTAATGAAATTTTCAGTATTTCTAAAAGACGGTGGTCGATAAATAGCTACGATACATATATTATTCGGTAATTTGGCCACTAAACAATTGGCATCAAGGAATGGAGGTTCAGTGACATGAGCAGTGTGAGACTTTTTAATATATATAACGACACCTTCATTTTGCGTTTTACAGTTTAAAGTGTAATAGCAATTATAATCTTTAAGAGTCGGGGGCGTGCAAGCATTTTTCAGCCAGCATTCCGAAAGAACAATAATATCGACGTTAATATCTATTCTCATTAGTAGAGCTTCCAACTCATTGAAATTGTGAAAAATACTCCGTATATTCTGCGAGAGTACAATTAGGTGATTAGTATGAGGGAAATTTTCTGTTACATCCTCAGGGTTACACATAATGTAGCTGGTGGCATCTTTAAAAGAGTCAATGCTAGTAGTAACGTAATCCTTATGCGCGCCTGTGAACATGGTTTTTAAGATAGTATCTCATTGCTATATTTATTTTACTCATAATAAAAAAGTATGACAGCGATAGAAATACATTGGTGAGAATATAACCTATCATTTCAGTCATGTATGTCAATTTTATTAATGTTTGACGTATTTTTGTATATGGGCTATTGTTGAAACAGTAACTTTTGATTGACAGACAGTATATTATATTATGTTGTGTGTGTGTATATGAATAAGTATATTTAAAGTGTGTAACACGCCAACAAAATGTTCACTTCAATTTTACGCACAGCTGTACCAGTGCGCCGACGTTTACTCGCGCGGTAACTAGATGGCGCTGGGTGTACTTTACATCGCGGTATCGTTTCGTTTTTCTGTTAGTATAAGACATTCCCATACATTTTGATTTGTAACGAGAAACTATACGGTGCAAACCTACAAGGTGGCTTCCAAGCTTATTGGGACCTCCTACCTAGTGTTTGTTTACTATATAGATCTTGTAAGGCACCAAGCTTATGTGCTTCCACGCTCAGTGGGACACTCTGCGGGGTCCGAATTCACTTGTATACTACAACCAATACAAGTCTCGCTCAAGCAACATCATTTGACTTTCCTTCGACGCAGACGTCGCTTCACCCCGACCTCACCCGGACACCGTGCACGTTCAAACCTTCTTACAAACTGGCGACCAACGGGGCCCGAAACAGTACGACGAACCCGAAATTTGTAACAACGCGATACGGACGGAAGACAACCTGTGTGAAGAAGTCAGCGGATCCGAAGATGGGAGTCAATTTGAGCGACGAGCAATTCAAACAGTTGCTAACATCTGTTGGCCAACGACGCAGCACCCTGTCGGCATGCAAAGCGACGTACAGCGGTACGAAGAACGCAGAAGCCGTGGAAGCGTTCTTAGCAGCACTACGCGTTTACAAGCGAGTAGAAGACGTCTCAGACCAGGATGTTTTGGATGGTCTCCCCTTATTACTCCTAGACGAAGCAGCTATCTGGTGGCAAGGTGTAAAGGAGCATATAGGCACATTTGACGAATTTGAAAACCATTTGCGTGAAAACTTTGCCCCGAAGAAACCGGAGTACCTTGTTTACCATGAGATTATCTCCGAGAGGCAAAGTAAGGATCGAGACACAGCTTCTTTCATTGCCAAGAAGAGAATGTTATTCTCGCAGCTGCCCAAGGATGAACAGCTAGTGGAGAAACAACAATTAGACATTGTCTACAGCCTACTAAATCTCACAATCAGAGATAAAGTTCCCCGTAGTAATGTACGGAAATTTGACGACTTGCTACTACAGGCGAGAGGAGTAGAGCAGGTACTAAAAGAAAAAGGAGAAAATGTTATCCCAACACTTCCAACCAAGAAGTTCACAACTAAGACTCGCTGCAATTTCTGCAAGATTCCCGGACACTCTCAAGAGCAATGCCGTAAGAAAAAGGCCACACAACGGTATGAGTCACGTGGTGATGTAGACCCAGTACCGTCCACGAGTGAAGTAAAGCCGGAGTCAGGGCTCGTAAATACAGTTTCATGTTATGGTTGCGGGGCACCTGGAGTATATCGAAGCAACTGTACCACGTGCAGCAGCAAATCGGTCGATAAGAAGTTGAGCTTTTGTGCCCTAAATGTGGATATACCTACAGACGCTAGACCGATGGTATTCATCAAAATCAGAGGGATGGATGGTACAGCGTTTATAGATACTTGTGCCAAGACCAGTGTCGCCTCATTCCAACTTTACGAAGCACTGCGTAAACAAGGGCATACATTCCACGAACAGAGCGCCTATGTTACTTTGGCGGATGGGGTCAAGAAATGTGAAAAAGTCTTTACGTTCAAGACTTCAGTAGAGCTATGTGAGCGAAGAATTCTTACCAGCTTTGTGGTTCTACCTGAATCTAAGGACAACCGAACATTGTTAGGAGTAGGCTTTTTGAAGCAAGCTGGCATTGTCCTTGATTTGGCTCAATTCACCTGGCACTTCATTGATAACCCGAGGCAGAAGTATGAGTTGTTTGGTGAAGACTTTGTCACCTTTAACAACATACAGATCCAATCTCCTCCCAAGATAATCGAAGTATCGGCAGTTGCATCCAGAACACCGTTAAGCCCTGATAAACCATCTTCTAGTCATGCCAAAGCAATGTCAGGAGCAGATGTACCTGAAATGTTACACGGGATGTTGCCACTAGAGTTTCAGGCAAGTTTGCCCCTGGAGAGAGCATCGCAAAACTACAAACTCATCCCGATCGATTTGGCTGAGACTCCACCATCTGTTAAGCGTAAGAGGCAAGAAATTTTTGACGGTTATTCTCCACGTCTTAACTACATGTACAAGGACGCCATCACGAGTATGAACGAGTACACCGACACGCTATCCCCAAATTCAATGGAATTATTTCCAAACATTCAATTGTGTACCCTTAATTTAGAATGTAAAAATCTAAATAATGAACAAACCGTAAAATTAGATAAGTTATTACGAGATTATAACGATGTTTTTATTCCAAAAACTTCTCCTACTGACATTATAGAACACTGCATTCAGACATTTGATCACCCACCAATCGCAATGCCACCTTATCGTCTAGCACCCCCGCGTAGGGAGAATCTTAGGGTTGAAATTAATAAAATGTTAGATGATGGAATTATTGAGGCATGTTCTTCTCCTTGGTCTGCTCCAGTTGTTATGGTTCCAAAGCCAGATGGAACAGTTCGAGTATGCATAGACTATAGACGTTTGAACCAAATAACAGTACCTGATACTTACCCATTACCTAGAATAGATGACTTGCTTCATGATGCTAAATCTACAGCCTTCATGTCCACAATAGATTTGAAAGCAGGCTATTGGCAGGTAAAGGTCCGTGATGAGGATCAGGAGAAGACAGCGTTCATCACGCCGTTTGGTATTTACAAATTTAACAGAATGCCTTTTGGTTTGAGAAACGCACCTGCCACTTTTCAAAGGCTCATTGATAGATTTCGTATTAGCCTGACTCACATAAAGCTGCTGGCTTACATGGATGATTTAATTGTCCTTTCTTCTGACTTTGAAAGCCATATGTCAAATTTAGAGTGCGTTTTCTTAAAACTTAGAGAATTTAACTTAACAGCAAACAAAGAAAAATGTCGCTTTTGTTGTTCCACTGTGAAATATTTGGGTCATCTCATTACTCAAGACGGTTTGCAGATGAACCCTGACAAGATTGCCGCTATTTGTAATCTACCAGTACCTTCTAATCTGAAACATTTAATTACATTTTTACAAACCTGCTCTTGGTACCGTCGTTTTATAAAAGGTTTTTCTAAAATTGCCGAACCTCTTACCCGACTCACCAAAAAAGCAGCTAAGTGGGTATGGGATGATGCCCAAAATGTTGCATACAAAGAATTGAAAAGGCGGCTTACCACAGCGCCTGTGTTGAAACAAGCCGATTGTTCGAAACCTTTTATATTGAAAACTGATGCAAGTAATTACGCTTTGGGAGCAGTTCTGTTGCAGGGTGAAGGCAGTGATGAACACCCTGTTGAATATGCTAGTAGACTTTTAAACGCTGCGGAGCGAAATTATAATACCACAGAAAAAGAAGCACTTGCCGTAGTCTGGGCTGTAATGAAATTTGCTGGATATATTGATGGTTTTCCCATTACAGTCGTTACAGATCATCAAGCATTAAAATGGCTTTTGTCACTGAAATCGCCTACAGGCAGACTAGCTCGTTGGGCATTACTGCTCCAGGGTTATGATATAACTATAAAGTACACTCCTGGGCGCTCGAATGTTGTAGCAGATACCTTATCCCGACCGCCATGCACCGATGCAGATACGCAATCCTGTGGCATATGCAGTGTAGTAATTGATATGCCATCAAGAAGTGCTAGTGACATAAGAAATGAACAGTTGAAGGATGATAGAATCACAAAGATAATTGATTCTCTAGAGGCTATTAATGAAAGTGAGAATGCCTATTATTGGAGCAACAAAGGATATTTTCTTAATAACGGGCTCTTGTACAGGAATAATCCCAATATTGAAAATGATGATGCACAACTTGTAGTCCCTGAGCATGAATGGGCCAATGTGTTAACAACATATCATAACAGCCCATTGGCAGGGCATTATGGAAGTGAGAAAACTTACCAAGCTATTGCTAGACGATACTTTTGGGCTGGTATGCGAAAATACATAGAAGGATACATAAAAAACTGTCCAGAGTGTCAAAGGTACAAAGCAAGCAACCAAAAACCTGCTGGATTACTGCAAACAACAGCTATGAATCAACGATTTGAGGTTCTGTCGTTTGACTTATTTGGCCCGTTACCTGTTTCACCTGATGGTATGACATGGATTTTAATAGTTGAGGACCTATCATCAAGATGGATAGAACTCTTTCCATTAGTCGCGGCAACTGCGGAAAAGTGTGCGCTTACATTAATAAATGAAGTTTTTCTAAGATTTGGGTTCCCTAGACGCATGATAAGTGACAATGGCACGCAATTTGTTAGTTCAGTCATGCAGCAGATAGCATATTGTATGAAGATAAAACATGCTTTTACACCGGTATATCACCCCGAAACGAATCCTGTTGAGAGGCGCAACCGAGACCTCAAAACCCAACTAGCAATGATATTGGGGGACAATCAGCGTAATTGGCCTGAACAGCTACCCAGTATTCGTTTTGCCATGAATACAGCTCAATGTAGTTCTACTAACTATACTCCCGCCTTTTTAACATTTGGAAGGGAACTAAAAACCGTAGATGATGGTTGGCACAACTTTAAAGAAATTGTCATTTCGGAGAACTTCGTTCCTGAAATAACACCCAAGTTGTTACAAATGGCAAATATTATGCAGAAAGCGTTCGAAGTCCATGAAATAAAGGAAGAGAAACGAAAAGAATATGTAGATAAACATAGGCAGAGTCATCCTGGATATAATGTAGGAGATCTTGTAATGGTAACATTACATCCAATAAGCAAAGCTTCTCAAGGTATAAGCGCCAAATTCGCGCCACGTCGTGATGGACCATATGTAATAAGAAGAATACATGGACCATCTTCGTATGAAATTTCAAATGTTGATCGCCCTGATGTTCCTCTGGGGGTATATCATAGCACAGCTCTAAAACCTTACTCTAGTGCCGAAACAGTTTTGCCTAAACCTGTTAATCCACTCAAGAAGAGAGGCCGCCCTAAGAAGAAAAACAATACAGAAAACATGGAGAAGCAACAAAAACGTGGACGGGGAAGACCTCGAAAAACTCAGAAGTAGTCCATAACTCTGATTTCTGAATTATCTCTCGTCGGGACGACTTCGAGCCTAGAAAGGGGAGACTGTAACACGCCAACAAAATGTTCACTTCAATTTTACGCACAGCTGTACCAGTGCGCCGACGTTTACTCGCGCGGTAACTAGATGGCGCTGGGTGTACTTTACATCGCGGTATCGTTTCGTTTTTCTGTTAGTATAAGACATTCCCATACATTTTGATTTGTAACGAGAAATTATACGGTGCAAACCTACAAGGTGGCTTCCAAGCTTATTGGGACCTCCTACCTAGTGTTTGTTTACTATATAGATCTTGTAAGGCACCAAGCTTATGTGCTTCCACGCTCAGTGGGACACTCTGCGGGGTCCGAATTCACTTGTATACTACAACCAATACAAGTCTCGCTCAAGCAACATCATTTGACTTTCCTTCGACGCAGACGTCGCTTCACCCCGACCTCACCCGGACACCGTGCACGTTCAAACCTTTTTTTTTACAAGTGTGCTTTTGTGTGATAATGAGTAATGTGGAAGAAAAAAGTAATTATTTTTGTGATTGTAAGATACAACTTTAAAATGTAATTGCTTAGATTTAAAAAAGTTGTGATTGCTTTCCCATAGTTCTCCTTTAAAGATAATAATCGTTTTGGAACAGTAATTGCGGTTTCAATAATATTTAGTCATTTTTGGACTTTGAGAGTTGTAAAAATTGAATCCGAGGAAACACTTATTATTTGAGCGCCATCGTCCTTTCGTAAAAATACTTTACCAAAGGAAGTCCAACAGTATTTAAAATTTTCTTGAGCAGCAAAGTCACGTGCCATGAAGAATAATTTTCTCATTTTAGGAGTAAGATTATCTGATACATAGATTGGTATTTTTGTGCCGTTCCTTCCAATATGTTGAGTATTTAACTTACAATTCTTGTTGCTTTTATTATACTTTTTTGTACTTTGTAAAAAATTTTCTTTCACAAGAACACTCGTGAACTCCATAATTATTGGTTTGTTTTCATTTTTACTTTGGATGCGGAAAATGTCTCTTATATCCGCCGGAACAATAGGGCAGTCTACGGATTGGCCCAGATTGACAATTGACTGTACTAAGTCTTCTTTGGTTTCATTCTGTATTTTGGGGATGTTCCGTATTTCCAAGCTAGAGGTGCGCAATTGTCTCTCCAATTGCTCAACCTTTTCTTCCAGTATCACTATACTCCTGCGGTCCTCCTTTTTTTCGAACTCAAGTCTTTCAATTCTTTTCAAAAAACTGTCTAATATGTCCGAATTATAATCTGCGGCAAGCTTTAGGGATTCATTTTGACACTTAATTTCCTCTATTTTATCGTTGATTGTCTTAAAAAATCTTTGCTGATCATCTAATAGCTCTTTGAACATATTTTGGACGTCCGCTTTAAAATCACAAAGATTCATTTCAATGTCGTCCTCTCTTCTTCGCTTAATACGACATGTCACATTCGTCAGGTTATTCGTCTCAGATATATTAGGATCGGAATTGTAATGGGTCTGTAAAGCTAATTTTACAGTACTGGCGGCTCTTTCCGCAGTCTGCCGAGCGGCTGTGGGACCAAGCGGTGCGGAGGGGGAGGTACTAGCCTTTGTAGACTTTGTTGGAGATCGTGATACCATCATGTTAAAACTTTTATTGTAAAAAGTACCAGGATACTATAACCTCAGGGCAGTTTGTTTAAGAAAAAAATGGAAGAGGTCTAGTTAACTGGGGACTGATCGACAATTTTCATACAAACGGCCTTTCCGTCCAATTACGGTTGACCTCTGGGTGTTAGTGTGCATAAATATTTTCGCTGTCCTTGTTTGTTGTTCTTGTAGGTGCGTATTTTATCCTATTCTCATTAGATTTGTAACGCAGTATGTTGCATGTAGTAATGTATTAGGCAGATAATAAGTGGGCACTCACACTGGGATATCTTTCTTTTCTTGGCTGTTGTACTCGTAGTTGTGTGTTGAATGTAGTGCTTCTCCGCCTTTATGCACTCCTAATATTGCGTCGCGATTTAATACACAGGTTTATTTTGAATTTGGAATTATTAATTTAATGAATAAACAAATTAACTTTTATCACGTCTAAACTGCTCAGAGATCCGGAGGGAAGGATAATGCGTGCTGCTAAAGCAGGAGCTAAGCAAGTGATCGCACTAGCAGTATCTATCAGGTCCCTCTCTTCAGGTCAAACTAGGAACTATTTCAGTGCGTGCTGCTCTAAGAGGGGCTACTCGAGAAATCACACTAACTGTACTGGTAGGTTATTGTAGCAGCTCCGCTGTCTTTGCTTGACTCCGAAAACTAGATACTAGTTTTAATTGAAAGTAGTATTTCAATACGTTTTGTTCAAGGAAGGGGGGGCTACACACTTGTGTATCACTTCATCGTACTAACAATATCAGCAGGTCATTATAGCTGATGCACTAACAGCTCAGTTTTCGTTACTTGGCATCGAAAAGTAGAAACAATATTAGACAACCTCTGTAGCTGAGAGGCGAGCGTGCCGGACTTCCGCGTCGCGCCATCTCTGACTCGGATTCGACCCCCGATTGGGTCAATATGGGAAACGAACTTTTCTATAATGACTCGGGTCTGGGTGTTGTGGTACTGTTGTTGTTTCTGATTTATGTAACATAAGTGCTTAAGTTATTTAACAAAGAATCGGAGCAATGTATGTGATGTGGTCCAATATTTATTTATTTATATCCCCAGTATGCTGTATATGCTAATCAAGAAGATTTTTAAGCTATTTAGATTTCAAAGCGCATGTAGAAGTGCCAACTATAGACATCGTTGTATGCGATATCACTTTCTGCCGTTGGAAACGAGACGCAGCGTTAGTGACATTTGTTTCTTGGCGCAAATCATCACTGGTAAAATAGACAGCCCCGAATTACTCTCAGAAATATTTTTTAATACTAATTTACTCAGATTTCGGTCTCGCTCTGTTTTGTACTTTTTTATTTTAAAATCCATATGCGGAGATTTGAAATTGGTATACGTAGTTATAGTATCTATTAACACTGTTAATCTTCCAAATAAATAAATAATAATATTAGTAGTGTAACTGGTGTAGGTCGCTGTTGACACTCACTTCCATACTCCGCCAATGTAACGCCACCATCTTGTTATAGGGATGAGGACATGCAATCTTTAGCGTCGCTCCTGTCCGTCAACAATAACTCGGACATCGCTGTTCTGGAAGATCTGGACGAAGATGACTATACGCTCTCAGACCACTCTACGAGACAGGTAAATTCAATATTTTCAAGAATCGGGAAAAAAAATATCTCTACTTGCTTGAACCCACGACCTTTATGTATCGCGCGTGCTGCTCTGCCAACTGAGCTAACCGCAAGTTATAGCACCCACACCGCAAGAAGATGAAATGATAGATAGATAGATAGATAGATACACTTTATTGCACAGAAAATTTACAGAAATTGGTTTTACAGACATATTTAAGTACAATATAGGCGGTCTTATTGCTAGAGAGCAATCTCTTCCAGACAACCTTTAGGTAGAGGAAATAGTAGTCATCGAGAAATGTTTCTGTTTCTTAAAAAATAAATACCTAAAGTTCGCTAATGCGGCGTGAAGCAAGGTAAATTAAAATGTTGTGAGGTTCCGTATCTAAAGGGTAATTTTTAGTCATCTACCGTATAGTTGAGTCACATTAAACCTTCATAATTGGAAAGCGGACTAAAAATCAATATTTAGTTCGCTTTGTCTGTTAGATTATCTAAAACTAGCGGTCCCGGCGAACTTCGTTTCGCCTTAGATAATTTTTCCCGCTTTTCTGTTAAAATTTTTCAAATTTTACCAAGGATCCCTAATTTTATCCTATGTTAAATTGGAAGAATGTAGCATTCTATTGGCGAAAGAATTTTTTAAATCGGCCCAGTACTTTTTGAGCCTATTAATTACAAACATACAAAAATAGGTTAAAATCTTTCCACTTTATAATATTATAGTCTAAAATATAGGACACGTATTTATGCATTTTCGACCTTATCAAAAAATAACGGCGAATCGAAATGTCGCATGACTTCATTTATTACTCACTTCTGACATATCGAGCCCCCACCCCGCAACTTGTCATCGTTTTATCAAAATATTTTTGACGTGACAACGTCTAATAACTCGTTATTACGGGCCGCATGCACAAAAAAGATGACGTCATTGTTCCGTTACGCTCACGAGTGTCGCATCACGAACGAGATACATGCATGATCGGCTAAGCGTTGTCATGTCCAACTACCGTCCATAAACAGACTTTACAGACAACCTATTTTTTTTTAATTTAGCAAATAAAAAATACGTGTTATATATTTTTCTAATAGCTATTTGGAACTATTTCAGATCAAATTATCGAGCTCATTAAATTTTTTAGCAAATAAAAAAATACTTGTTTAATATTTTTTAATAGCTATTTAGAACGCATTCTTAATAACAGATGTTCGACCTCCGGCAACAAATGGAAGAGATGACTCAATCTCTAACGAACAGCGACATCGCGGCGACACCCAACAGCGTGCAGAGTCTCAAGTTCGACTCCCGGACGCCGACCGCGCCCGTCTCCCCCGAGGGTGGCACTCCCACCACGCCGACCAATGAGAACCCGTTCAGTTTGCACGTGGAGGGGGGGCTGGAGGAGAGGGAAGACACGAGAGAGCCGCCCAAGTTCGCCTCCACGCCCAAGTTTGATGACGGACTAAAAGGTTAGTAACAATTAAATAAATAATAAATAAATATTAGACAACACACACATTGCTCTGATTCTGTGGTAAGTAGCTTAAGCACTTGCGATATATAAAATGCAATATAGAAAAGTTCGTTTTACATATTGACCCGACCGGGGATCGAAACCGGGACCTTACAAATAGCGCAACGACTAAGTCCGGCCCACTCGCCTCTCAGCTACGGACGTCGTCAACCGCCGTAGATTTTATTTTGTTTCTCATTTCTGTAACACAAGTGCTTAAGCTACTTACCATAGAATCAGAGCAATGTGTGTGATTTTGTCCAATATATTTATTTATATGTATATACTTATTTATTTTACAGGTATAGTGTTCAAGCCGAAGACGATAGCAAAGCGGAACCTCAAACCGCTTGAGTTAAAAACCAACTTGACTCTAGTGAATCTGGACAATAACGACAACGGGGCTGAGGATACGGACAAGACTCCCACGGCGGACCCGGAGAGGATCGACAAACTGATACCGGGAAGAACTGATAAGGATAAAACGCCGGTCAGTTACAAATAGTTGCTATTCTAAAACATTTAAACTGTTTTTTATAGTGCATCACGCCGCAGTACTGAACTTTAAATATTAAAAATAATAATAGAAAATGTAACTCCCCATTCGGTGCGGGAAATGAACCCACGACCTTCAGGTATCGCGCGTGCTGCTCTTCTAACTGAGCTCACCGCTAGTTGTCGTAGGCGACGCATTTTTGGTTGTGTTAACTAGTGATGTGCCGGATATCCGCGTCCGTATCCGTTAATTTTTCACGGATCTATTTGCCTTATTAATTAATAATTTATAAATAAAATTCTTTAAGGCGAAGGGTAAGGCGCACTAGCGACGCCAATTTCCAGTATTTTGACGGTCCACAAATATTTAAAATAGATCCAGGATAGTAGCTAACAATTTAAAGCAATTGGCGTTGCTAGTGCGCCTTAGTCTTCGCCTTCAATAGGTGATTGGGTACCAATAAAATCTATTAATATCAATACAGGTATTTTAAAATTTCAAAAAATGGCTTCTTTATGTTGCAAACTTCGCTATAGATATCTATGCTGCCCAGTGTCACATTAAGATCCGTATCCATATCTGCGGATCTAACACAAAATAATCGTATTCAGACCAGTATCCGCGGATCTACATTTTTGACGATCCGGCACATCACTATTATTAACCTCCCAGCCTCCGGTAGGTGCCCTCTGCCGCATGCGTTTAGAACGATATACTTAACGGCCCGTGGTAAATTCGCTGCAGTAATGTTTTTTTTTGTAAACCACGGAATCGAAGACACCTTGACATCCCACACCGCAAGGGGAGATGAAATTTTTCTGTTGTTTTTTTAAATATTTGACGTTTTCATTTAAATTAAACTATACTCAGTATATACTTGTTCATGTTTTGTTTAATGATTGTGTGATCGTCTCCTTTAGGTGCAAGATCTCCTCGAGTGGTGTCAGACGGTGACTGGCGAGTACAAGTCGTGTCGCGTCACCAACCTGACCACCAGCTTCCGTTCCGGCCTCGCCTTCTGCGCCATCATACACCGCTTCCGGCCTGACCTCATGTGAGTTGTCAACACACGTACACACGCATGCACAAACACAAAACACATATATGCGCACAACACACACACACAAATACATACACATACACCAACAAACACGTACACCAAACACACACCTCACTACGCAAATACACGAACAAACGCACATATAGTAAAAAATACACCAAGATTACTTAAAATATACCAGTGACTATGACTACGACGTGGCTTAAACTCCAGTTACTAATTTGCAGATTCTCCTTAAATCGCGCGTAGATAAGTGTCAAGTGAACTTTATCCTACTCATATTTGTCCTAGGGAAATATTAAAAAGTTTCAAGTAGTAGGTTGTTTTTCAATTATAAATCTGAAAAACCACTGAGGATTTATGAGGTATTACCTCCATAGATATACTCATGAATATTATTCACGGAATTGCACCTTATTTAGTCTTTATATTTAACTAGCGGCCGCCCGCGACTTCGTCCGCGTGCACATTTTTTTACATTATTTCAATAGTAATAATTCTTTCATACATATATTTTTGGTATCTTGAACCGTTTTCGCAGCGCACGCAACGGAAGCCCTCATGGATGAATAATTTTCCCCGTTTTTTTCACATTTTCCATTATTTCTTCGCTCCTAATAGTTGCAACGTGATGTTATATAGCCTAAAGCCTTCCTCGATAAATGGTCTATTCAACACAAAAATAATTTTTCAATTCGAACCCGTCGTTCCTGAGATTAGCGCGTTCAAACAAACAAACCAATAAACTCTTCAGTTTTATAATGTTAGTATAGTATAGATCAATCTATTGATGCTGGTGAATCTATTTCCTACTCTTATGAAATTTAGTAAAATCACCACATTGCATAAATCAGATGATAAAAGTGATACGTAAATTTTTAGGCCAATTTGTATATTACCAGCATCAAGCAAAATTATTCAAAATTAAATTTTTTAGTTAATTTTACGGTAAATGCTTTGTTACATGGTAAGCAGTTTGTATTAACTAAAGGTCTATCTACAGCGGGCGCAGGTGTGGCACTTATAAAACATATTTTCGATGCTCGGGAGAGAAAACAGCATGGTATTGATGTTTTTTTTTGCGAAATTTGACGAAGGCTTTTGATTGCGTTGACTACCAAATGTTGCTGATGAAGTTCAGTTATTATGGTATCTTAAACATTTCTCTACGTCTGTAACAATCTTCCCTTTCTGACAGAATTCAAAAGGTCAATGTAAATGAAACTAACTCTTCAGGCACACCTCTAGCGATGGGAGTGCCTCAGGGCTCAATATTAGGACCTTTGCTATTCCTTATCTATATTATTGATCTTACATACTTGGTCAAGGATCTCTGTGACAAGGTGTTATTTGCTGATGAAATTTCTCTCATCTTCAAAGTTGATAGATATAAATAATCATTTGAAGATGTAAATTATTATCTCTCGCATGTGAACTTAGAATACTAAACTTGTAGTGGCAATTTGTACAGCTTACCTGAATAAAGATTTTTTCTATTGTTTTTTTCCGGTTCAATGAGTGAATGAATTGTTGTGCAGCGACTTCTCGGGCCTGCAGCCGGAGGACGCGGAGGGGAACCTGCGAGTGGCGCTGGAGGCGAGCGGCGCCCTAGGCCTGCCGCGCGTGCTCTGCGCCGCCGACGTGCTGCCGCGCCCTGCGCCCGACCGGCTCGCGGTGACTCACTCACTCACTCACTCACTCACTCACTCACACACTCAAACACTCACTCAGCACGAACCCGGCCCGACGTGCTGCCGCGCCCCGCGCCCGACCGGCTCGCGGTGACTCACTCACTCACACACACACTCACTCAGCACCAACCCGGCCCGACGTGCTGCCGCGCCCCGCGCCCGACTGGCTCGCGGTGACTCACTCACTCACTCACTCACTCACACACTCACTCAGCACCAACCCGGCCCGACGTGCTGCCGCGCCCCGCGCCCCACTGGCTCGCGGTGACTCACTCACTCACTCACTCACTCACACACTCATTCAGCACCAACCCGGCCCGACGTGCTGCCGCGCCCCGCGCCCGACTGGCTCGCGGTGACTCACTCACTCACTCACACACACACTCACTCAGCACCAACCCGGCCCGACGTGCTGCCACGCCCCGCGCCCGACTGGCTCGCGGTGACTCACTCACTCACTCACACACTCACTCAGCACCAACCCGGCCCGACGTGCTGCCGCGCCCCGCGCCCGACTGGCTCGCGGTGACTCACTCACTCACTCACTCACTCACACACTCACTCAGCACCAACCCGGCCCGACGTGCTGCCGCGCCCCGCGCCCGACTGGCTCGCGGTGACTCACTCACTCACTCACTCACTCACACACTCACTCAGCACCAACCCGGCCCGACGTGCTGCCGCGCCCCGCGCCCGACTGGCTCGCGGTGACTCACTCACTCACTCACTCACTCACACACTCACTCAGCACCAACCCGGCCCGACGTGCTGCCGCGCCCCGCGCCCGACTGGCTCGCGGTGACTCACTCACTCACTCACTCACTCACACACTCACTCAGCACCAACCCGGCCCGACGTGCTGCCGCGCCCCGCGCCCGACTGGCTCGCGGTGACTCACTTACTCACTCACTCACTCACTTACTTACTCACCCACTCACTCGCTCAGCACCAGCCAGACCCGACGTGCTGCCGCGATGCGTGCCCGATCTGCTCGCGGTGACTTACCGGGCACCAGCCCGACGTACACAGTATTTTTAATGTTTTGTCGTTAAAATTGATGGTTTCTAATGTTTCAACAAATACCGAAAATCAGGAATTGAAAGGAAAAATATGATAATGGAAAAATAATAAGTGACGACAACATCTTTAACGTTTTGCTATTTCAGATAATGACGTACTTATTCCAACTCCGCGCGCATTTCACCGGCAACGAATTGCAAGTGGAGCAACTAGGTAAACACATACGTATATTATAAATATAAATACAGGGACACTCTGACACAATGAAATCTGTTTAAGCTTTTAATTAAAATTAAGTGCACATAAGGTCCACTTTCGAGCTCAGGCAAGATGAAAAAAATCGCAATTTCCAAGTTTTTTTTCGAAGGTCTTATTGAAATATTCAATAGGGATAATGACTTCGTAAAAAAACAATGATTTATTCGTCTGTCAGTTAATTTTCAATAGGAAATGAAAACAGCTTCGAATGCGTACTATCCCCGTTGTCTCCACATTGCCCACTAATTACTCGCTCCTATAGCTCAAACTTTCCTCGATAATGGACTATCCCACACAAATGTATTGTTACGATTCAAACCAGTAGTTCCTGAGATAAGCGCTTTCAAACAAACTTTTTAGCTTTGTAATATTAGTATGGATGTGCCTTATCCCGTGTGCAGGCAACGACGAGACGGAGTCGTCGTACCTGGTGGGGCGACACGACACGGACGGGTCCGTGCCGCGCGACCTGTTCAGCCGCGAGGTCAGCGCCCGCAGGTCCAGGAACACCATGGACAGGCCGCGCCCGCAGTGAGTACACAATAGAGGTTATGTTCAGCCGCGAGGTCAGCGCCCGCAGGTCCAGGAACACCATGGACAGGCCGCGCCCGCAGTGAGTACACAATAGAGGTTATGTTCAGCCGCGAGGTCAGCGCCCGCAGGTCCAGGAACACCATGGACAGGCCGCGCCCGCAGTGAGTACACAATAGAGGTTATGTTCAGCCGCGAGGTCAGCGCCCGCAGGTCCAGGAACACCATGGACAGGCCGCGCCCGCAGTGAGTACACAATAGAGGTTATGTTCAGCCGCGAGGTCAGCGCCCGCAGGTCCAGGAACACCATGGACAGGCCGCGCCCGCAGTGAGTACACAATAGAGGTTATGTTCAGCCGCGAGGTCAGCGCCCGCAGGTCCAGGAACACCATGGACAGGCCGCGCCCGCAGTGAGTACACAATAGAGGTTATGTTCAGCCGCGAGGTCAGCGCCCGCAGGTCCAGGAACACCATGGACAGGCCGCGCCCGCAGTGAGTACACAATAGAGGTTATGTTCAGCCGCGAGGTCAGCGCCCGCAGGTCCAGGAACACCATGGACAGGCCGCGCCCGCAGTGAGTACACAATAGAGGTTATGTTCAGCCGCGAGGTCAGCGCCCGCAGGTCCAGGAACACCATGGACAGGCCGCGCCCGCAGTGAGTACACAATAGAGGTTATGTTCAGCCGCGAGGTCAGCGCCCGCAGGTCCAGGAACACCATGGACAGGCCGCGCCCGCAGTGAGTACACAATAGAGGTTATGTTCAGCCGCGAGGTCAGCGCCCGCAGGTCCAGGAACACCATGGACAGGCCGCGCCCGCAGTGAGTACACAATAGAGGTTATGTTCAGCCGCGAGGTCAGCGCCCGCAGGTCCAGGAACACCATGGACAGGCCGCGCCCGCAGTGAGTACACAATAGAGGTTATGTTCAGCCGCGAGGTCAGCGCCCGCAGGTCCAGGAACACCATGGACAGGCCGCGCCCGCAGTGAGTACACAATAGAGGTTATGTTCAGCCGCGAGGTCAGCGCCCGCAGGTCCAGGAACACCATGGACAGGCCGCGCCCGCAGTGAGTACACAATAGAGGTTATGTTCAGCCGCGAGGTCAGCGCCCGCAGGTCCAGGAACACCATGGACAGGCCGCGCCCGCAGTGAGTACACAATAGAGGTTATGTTCAGACTAAATTACGTTAGACTTTGTGCCGCCCTTATGTCGTACGTAGAAGAACTAATATGGACTGCAAGTGTTCACTTTGTATGCGTGCTTGCGTCGAATTGTTGATATTAATATGGATCTTTCCGGGATTCAGACACAGGAATATTTTTTTCCAGTTTAGTGCAGAAGTGACCCTAAAGTACCCTTTTTTTTCATGAGAGGGAAATGCCTACCGCACCGTCACTCTCTTCAGAGAACAAAGTTGTAACCTAGTGGCTTAACGTGGTGTGATTTTAGCCTAAGTATTGCTAGCTCCGTGGGTTCTCTGGGACGCTCACAGAAACCTGGTGTGTCGGACTTGCACCGATTAAAACCCCCTCAGTGACCGACGTGAGTAGTTGTGGGGAGTCTGCATCCCTTGTGGACTATACATAGGCTCCTCCACCGCGCCTGCCGCTAAGCGGTTCACGTCACCGGCCCTAACGCGTGCAGCTGGAGCGTGTCAGGCCACCTGCCACGCCCACCCCCCCGGGACCTAGGTACCGGACGCCGGGCTTACCCCACGCCTGGCGTCTCCTGCCCCAGCAGCAGATCTGCTGTGCGGCTCCGCTGCCTGCCGCCACTACCTATGACTCTCACTCCCGCTACTCTATTGTTGTTTAATATTTATCATCAAGCTATTATCTTCTAAATATATAAAAGAAGAAACTAACTGACTGACATCAACGCACAACCTAAACGGCTAAACGTAGGCACTTGAAATTTGGAAGGGACGTGCCGTAAGGGTGCACTAAGAAAGTAATACCCGAAATTCCCACGGGAACGGGAATTAGCGGGAAAATTATTTTGTATGAAAAATCTAAACCGCTTAAGTTAGACGCTTGAAATTTGACATGCAGGTACCTAAGTAAACTTAAAGCTTAGTTGCAACAGGATATTGCAAAATTCCCACGTGAACGGATTTTAGCGGGAAAAAACTGGAAAAACCATGTAGTCCACTCGAACGAAGTCACTGGCACAGCTAGTTGATTATATAATATTGAACTCAATAACATAATATTTGTATTTAATAAAAAAAAGTACTAATATTTTCCTTTTTTTTCTATTTGAATGGGCATGTGACGTAGTTGTGGGGTCATGTTTCATTGGCATTATTTTCCCATGTATGTAATAGTAGTGATTAGCGCGCTGCGATTGGAAACAGTCGCCGTTGCGAATAAACGCATTTATCTACAAGACTCGTTTTAATCACTCCACCGTCACGAACGATCTTACACCCACCAAAAGTATATTGTGACATAGTGATAGGACCAAATATTTAAATGTAATTTATTGTTTTTATCAGAGAACATTATAACATCGTATTCAGAGCTAAGAACACTCAGTCCTTACACCTCATTCAGCCCCTGCCAGCAGTTTATCGCGCGATGTGACAATAAAACAAATTAATCCTCGCCCAGGTCCCAGGAATCTCAGGAGTCCCGTCAGTCAGTTGAGCGGGTGAGCCCGGACAAGCCTCAGTCGCCGCAGGGCGTGAAGGACGTGCGCGACATGTTCCTGCTGCAGTCCAAGACGATCCTCGGCAAGATGCTCTCCCCCACCAAGGAGCTGGCGGCCAAGCCGACCGCCAAGTGGTTCGCGGAACCGCTTAAAGTCTCAGAGGTGAGGGTACTTACAGACATTCAATCGTATAGGAACCACTTTTTTATATTACCTGATGTTAAGTGGTAATGATATTCTAGCTTGAAGCGACAAGTTCAGCATAATAAAGCAGTAAACAGCTGTAAAAAGTATCACAGAACCACAAGAGCCGGCCAACGATGTCATTTCTTCCTTGGAAAATATGCCATCGCGAACCTGCCGCGAAACAAAACTACTACTACTTGGCTTGGTCAAAAGTGGTCTACATAGCAATAAGCTAGATACTGCTACTGTTACTAACCTGCTGAGTGTCTCCTCGGTAGCTTCCGAACCGGCAGTGGTTTCTTTGCATTGTTATTCAATGAAGAGATACAAAAGTACATACCGTTGAACATAGAACTTCCTCCTTTTTGGAAGTCGGTTAAAAACAAACGTCTACGTTTATTATATACTAAGCACAAATAAAGCTTTTGCCTTCTCTATACATTAATATGCATGGATTATACATATAAACCTTCCTCATGCATAACTCTATAAAAATCGCATAAAAGTCAGTAGCGTAGTTTTAAAGTTCTAAGCAGACATTAGGGACATACAAAAAGCGACTTTGTTTTTTTTTTGTGGTGAAGTAAGAGTATAATTTATTGTCTCCAGCCTCCGCCGGTGCGTCCAGAAAAGCTGATGACCCGCAAAGAGTTGACGGACCCCTTCGGGTCCGACGAAGAGGACGAGTCGCACGCTGACGCGCACACCCATCCGGAGCCCGATGATGGTAAGTTGCGAATGGTTCAAGCAAATTGTTACGTTAAATAGATGTAGGTACATAATTGCACAGAACATTTACCGAAATTGGTTTACGTTATGTGTCTGTCACACACACTATAAAATAAAAGACGTAAATTGTACATTTACGTCTTTTTTTTATTGAAGCGCAGTATATTGGCTCCTCCCTGCCTGATGGTAAGCAAGAGAGGAACCCACATCGCGATGACAACGGATTTGGTACTGTTATATCCTATCCGTTAGCATCACCATACTAGCCTGCAAGATGTTTTTATCGTTATTTTTGATGATCTTATCTTTAGAAAGCAATTTCTTGGAGACAGTCTTCAGGTAGAGAATATAATAGATGACGAGAAGAATTTCGTCTCTTGCAGTTTGGGATTTGAACCTACGCCCAACTGTAGGGGAGATGGCATTTTTCTGTTTCTTTAAAATCTTAGTTAGTGCGATGTAATGCACTATGAATTGGAAAAATGTAAACTGTTATGGTGTTTCTACTAACTTAATCGTTAACTTAATTACCTATTTGGGATAGGTAAATAGATATTTCATGCTGATCATCTGATTCAATTTAAATACCAAGAAGAAAACTCAATATCTTCGTAGAGTTTCTATGAAAATTTGTCTATTGCTTACAAAATACGTTTATTCCAGTAAAAACGGAAAAGAAACCACCAACAATAGAACCAGCGTTCACCGATCCCCTCACCTCGCCCGAGCCGGGCCTCGACAACCGGACGCAACCGGACGACCAGTCTGACAACCGGGTACAACCGGATAACCGGGTACAATCGGACAAACGGGTGCAATCGGACAACCGGGTACAACCGGATAACCGGGTACAACCGGACAACCGGGTATCGGAGAACCAGGTGCAACCGGATGTCCGGTCGCAAACGGACAAACAGAAGGTTGCCTCGCCTGAGCTGCCCAAGCCGACTCCCGTGAGTATAATGTAGTAATACTGTGGTGCCTTTGTTGTGATGTTACTGCGTTTTTGCGTACGGTAGTGACGTATTGGAACATTGTCTGCTTCAAATTGTATGAAATAAGTTATATTGGTTTGTTGGTCCACGGGTTAGTTAGTCATGTTATTCATATTTAATATTCAAATGATTTATCTTAAATACATAACATAGACATAAATAAGTTATTGTAAAAAGTGTGCACTATAAAATACCTATAGAAGCGGAAAGCTGCAAACATGAAATGGAACTTTAACTTGGTCAGCGCAAAGATAAACGTCACCACTCTGCAGTTTAGACTTTTTTTCGTTGGGTGTTGTTATTTTTTTTTATTTACTTTGATGCGTTTAATTCTGTAACATTATCAATTGTTTTTTTTATTAAAAAAACAATCGTTTTATTATAGTGACTATTTAATTCAATACGTATTTCATTATTTTTTTATGGTGGCAATATCCCAATTGGTGTTAGCTTAATCATCACGCTTGCCAAATTATTGTATGAAAATTCGTTAATACATTTCCTTGATTAAACCCAAGACCTCCAAATCATATAATCATAAAAATACTTATTTCATGTTATTTGACGCAGTTTCAATTTGTATTTGGTATTTATCTCATTTCATGAGTGGTAAAACTCCAATCATACGTATTTAATTCAGAATATCTGTCTTTGAGTTCGTATACTATCTGCTAATAACATTTGTTCAATGAAGTTGTGCTTTTTGAACAATATAATTTCATCTTTTAATATCATTTACTTACTTACATAATGAATATATAGATGATTTATATACTAGCTAGATTGTTTTGGTGGATGTGTATAGCAAATGAAATATAATAATATTTCAAGTACATGAAAACGATAAAATAGAATGTAGCTGTTAATACTATTTGGTTATCAACATTTTATCATAGTAGATTTTCATTTAAATAAAGTCTTTTATTAATAACTAGCCATAGACAAATGAAAAAAAAAATGTATTACAGTATTTTATCTATTGAAGTTTTTATTACGAGTATACGTACAAATAAATATGGTTTTAAAACTGCCTCAGATTATATGTTTGGTCATAATTTGTGACGTTTCGAAACATAATTTAGTCGAATCCCAAGTTTATATATGTGTAAATAATAATATATTGTTTTATTTAGAATATCATTTTTTTTCTACATTAGTTTGTTACATTTTATATAAACAAGGGCTTCTGTTACAATTTACATAAACCTTAGACTAAATAGAAAACTGGCTAATCATGACATATGACCAATTAAAATTGACTCATGTGAATTCATTTCTTTCCATTGCATCATCGCCATCGGCTTAATGCTCGTGTGTTTTTGACGGCTTGGATCGCTTGCTGAACGCTTCGCTCTGATTGGTCGGCCGCGCCGCCGTACACTGCGCACCGCCACCCTATTGGCCGGCGTGTGGGAACGCTTCGATTGTGATTGGCCGGACGTGTGCCGCGCTTCGTTCTGGTTGGCCGCTTTGTGTCGGAATGCAGCAATTGTTGTCGAGACACGATGAGTTGAAGGAGAGAGCGAGACAGCTGCTAGAAGCTACTAAGAAAGAGGCGAGAGAGAAGGATATAATGAGACGGCAGAGTTCGAAAGAGAAGGAGGATAAGGCGGAGATTGTGAAGGAGAATGGACTCAGGAATGGAGACTTGAGTCCTACTAAAAAGGTATGAGGAAGCTTTTCTTTTAAATATTTTAAAGAAACAGAAACATTTCATTGACGACCTCTGTAGCCGAGAGGTGAGCGGGCCGGACTTTTATACTGGTTCGATTCCTGGTCTGGTCAATGTGAAAAACGAACTTGTCTCGTCTCGAGTCTGGGTGTTATGGTACCATCGTTGTTTTTGTTCTCTGTGACACAAATGCTTTAGCTACTTACCAGATAATAACCAATGTATGTGATGTTAAACGATATATATAAATTACTTTATCTCTCCTGGAAATGTGGGATTTGAACCTACGCCCTTGCTAACTTAGCTCAGTGAGAAGAGCATCACGCGTGATAGGTAAAGGTCGTGGGTTCGAGGTCCATGGCGCAAGGAAAGATGATTTTTTCTGTTTCTTTAAAATAGTTGAAGTTGGCTAGTACGCCATGAAGTACTATAAAAATTGTATAAAAGCTATTATTATGTTTTGCTATATAAGGCTAAACGTAATGAAAGTATACTCAGGTTAGGTGATACGACAGATATGGACTTGGGGAAATTATATACACATACCCGCGACTTCATACGAGTGGACTTAGTGTTTTCTAGCAATAAATATAGATGGTTGGTTTTACCCCTATCTCCCCTAATATTCGAAACAAAAAGTAGTCTACATTTTAATCCAAGTTTCGAGCTATATTTGTGCCAAAATTCATATTTCTAACTTAATTTGGTTTCTGATTTCTGTAACACAAGTACTTTAGCTACTTACCACAGAATCAGCAATGAATGTGATGTGGTTGTCCAATAAACAAACATTTTCCCATGTAAACTTTCAAGGGCGGTATTACCCCCATCCCCCCCTTTTTTTTTGTTTACCTTGACGTGCTGTAATCGTAATCGTACATTGGACTTTAACGGTGGACTGTCCCTAAAAGGGGATTTTCACATGCATTAGCAGATTAATAGTTTCCATTTGTTTTACGTTATACATTTTTGAGCACTTACTCATGTGATCGTTAATAAGTGTGATGTGTTTGTACAGCCAATGACGGAAGAGGAGCGACAGACGATGCTGCGCGAGCGAGCGAGGAAGCTCATAGCGGACGCGAGAGCCGGCATAGTGAGGTCAGTGCCGGGGTGTGACTACACTTAGACTAGCTGTGCCCGCGACTACGGTCGCATGGATTATATACTTTCATAGCCGGTTTTACCCGTATCTCCCCTAATATTCGAAATATAAAGTATTACATTTTTTAAAAGTATTTAATGAAATCTAAACAGTCAGATGTTTTGGACCCAGTCCGCTTGTCTATTGTAAAGTTTTTAATGAAATTAATTTATAATTTAGTTTAGTTAGTTAGTTTATGATTAATTAATAAGTTATAATATTGTTACGCGCCACGATTAACGTTTTTAGTAAACAGCGCCATCTAGTTTGGAATGCGGAACTTCGGAAAATATGAAATATTTAATAAATGCGCAAGACAACATTTATAAACTGGTCTCAAATCCAAGCTAAGTTAGAACATTTCATGTTCTAATAAAATTGGCCGAGAATCGAACCTTTATCGCTTTGACGACACATCTCAGTTACTGCGTGATTAATAGTTAAACTATATTCCTGTGGCGCCACCTATAGACGCTGAAAGGTGCGGGAGGGTTTTAGTGGGTAGTCTACGCTCTTTTTAGAGTCCGACACACGTCGCTGTCTTTTCTCCAGACAGCAACCAATGCATTTCAATCAACCAATCGATCAAATATTTCTTTGCTCTTTATAATATTATTTTTTATAATATTTTTTCTAGTAACATTTTTCAATCGTCATTGAATACAACGCAAAGTTATTTTACTGCCGGTTCGGAACTACCGAGAAGACACCGGTAAGAAACTAATCAGATTAGTTACAGTAGCAGTATCTAATTTATAGATATGTGTAGAACACTTTGGACCAAGTCATATAGTTTTGTTTTGATTATTGAATAAAACATTAGGTATTATTTTCGAGAGGTAAGCTGCAGCCGACCAGTCCCCTGACGCCTGTTAACAAGCATGACGTATGTGGCAGCCATCGCTTCCTTTCCTTATGGGTATTTATGTTTCCGTTTTGTCCCCAGCCCGTCGTCGCCGCTGTCGCCCTCTCGCGGCCGCGGCCCCACACTAGAGATCATCAGCAAACAGTCGCTTATGGACGAAATCGCTGCTGGTGAGTTTATTTATATTAGCTTAGATTCTCGGCCTCCGTAGCTGAGAGGAGAGCGAACCGGACTTAAGCGTCGATCCCCGGTCGGGTCAATATGGGAAACGAGTTTTTCTATATTGTCCTGGGTCTGGGTGTTGTGGTACCGTCGTTGTTTCTGGTTTCTGTAACAAATGTAATTAAGCGACTTATTACCGAATTCGAACAATGTATGTGATTTTGTCCAATCTAATTAATTTGTACAATTTTTGCTTTATACCGAAATAGCGAACTTTAAATATTTTAAAGATACAGAAAAATTTTATCTCCCCTTGCGGTGCGGGAATCGAACCCACGACCTTCACATATCGCGCGTGCTGTTCTTACCAACTGAGCTAACCGCAAGTTATCGTAGGCGATGAAATTTTTCTGCTGTATCAACCGTTAGGCTCCGGTAAGTGCCCTCTGCAGAATATGTTCAGAACTATATACTTATCGACGAATAACGAATGTTTGCAGCGGGAGGCGTGGAGCAACTGGACGCCATGTTGTCGCGCACGTGCGTCGGGAACGGCACGGGAAACGGAAACGACTCGGTGCACTCCAGCCCGGGCTCCAGGAAGAGCTCAGTCAGTCCGGATAGATCCGGTAAATCTATAAAGTTAAATTATCTATAATAATGAACATAAATCGCAAAATGTGTTGTAAGCGCATAACTCAACAATGCCTGGAACAATTTTGACAGTTATTATTAAAAATGTTTGTTGAGGTCCAATTAAAAGAGGATGGTTTTTACGGCGAGAAAAAAATCGAGTAATTGCCGGGAAAACCCTTTTCTTTTACCATTACAAACGATTTCTAATTAAAATGCAAAGTCAATTTGAACTTTATTGCTATCCAATAAGCTCTATGTCACTCATCCTTACGTCGCGATGTCACTGGTCAATTACACATTTTCGGATATGCCTAAGTCTGCGGGCACGAAGCTTGCGACGGCCGAGCGACGCAGGCGACGGGAACAAACTAGTTTCATTTGATCGCGCGTGATTACAGTATTGTTGCGTTGAAACATATTAGAAAGAAGGAAAGAAAGAAACATTTATTATTTAAAAACATCACAACATTGTCACATATACAGAGAGGAGACCAACAAGAAAACAACAAAAAATAATAATAATAATAATAGTAATTATATACATACAAAAAACAAAGCGTGAAATAGATCTCTCCTCGTCAACCGGGCGGCGCAGACCATGACATGTCGTAATGTTCCAAATAAAAGGGCCTCACTCAGCATAAGTCATGACATGGCCCACGTCGCAGGCCATGACGCTGGTGCACAGTGGGCCCTGCCGGGTGATATACACGGACGCCAGCGAGGTTGCACAGTGACATACCTATTCACTTTGGGTATGGTAACAAAAATAAATAAATAAAAATAAATTATGGTATCTGTACCATACATATATGATGATACTTTAATATACCTACACAAAAATAAATATGAAAGTGGGTAGTGTCAATGGTGTAAAATATACAGCAGTATGTGGGTAGGTGTTGTTAAATTCTCGTGCGTGCCCGACAACTGCTTATCGCATCGCGTCAAGGCCATGTTGCGTCACATTCCCATCTAAGCCCTTCATTCAATCGCCGTCGTTAGCAGCATTTAGGGTGAACAAAATACAATTAAAAATAGTCAACTTTATTCAACTAATAGTCAACTTTATTAATTGTACCTAATAGAGATTGAGATTGATAATAAATAATTGATATGTGTATTTCGTTAAAACCTGCTCCCATAGATTGAAAAAATATTAACTATAGGAACAAAAAAAAAATTTAGTGATGGGAAGAAATAAAATGCAATTTATTGAATGAACACGATCTCAAGATAATAATAACTCCGTTCTCATTAGTAAACTTGGCTCTAATAATTCTCAACAACACTACTCCAGCGCGACTGGCTGGCCGCCAGTACCGTGCCCAGGCGACTCACCGCTCCTCATCGCTCCGCCATTGCTCGGCCGTCGCAAGTTTCGTGCCCGCAGACTAAATATCAAGTTCAACATACTACAATTGTTTTTTCCTGTAGCGACTTGAACAACGCAGTCAATTAAGACACAAATGAATTTATTTTATTATTTTTATAGTACTAAATGCCGTACTAGCGAACTTTAAATATTAGAAACAGAAAATTTTTATCTCCTCTTGCGGTGCGGGAATTGAACCCACGACCTTCACGTATCGCGCGTGCTGCTCTTACCAACTGAGCTAACCGCAAGTTATTGTAGGCGATGAAATTTTTCTGCTGTATCAACCGTTAGCCTGCGGTAAGTGGCTCCTGACGAATATGTTTAGAACTACATACTTATCGATAACTTGCGGTTAGCTCAGTTGGTAAGAGCAGCACGCGCGATACGTGAAGGTCATGGGTTCGATTCCCGCACCGCAAGGGGAGATAAAAAAATTCTGTTTCTAATATACAAATGAGTTTGTTTGTAATACATAATGGGAAAGTGTATGTGTGTGTTTGTTTTATTTGTTTGTCCGTCTGTAAGGGCATAATGGAACGACGAATTGATGATGAATCAAGCACGAATTTTTTGTTGTCACAAATTACCTTGAACATTGCGGTATGCTCCAGCAAACTTTTCGACCCTTCCCCCCATTTGTGGGGTTAAAAATAGATAAAAAGAAGCCTGTGTGCCAACTATCGCCACTTAAAGAATCACGTCAATCCATTGTCGTTGTGCCGTGGCAGACGCACAAAGTCACGTACGTACTCCCCCTTTGTAACACGAGTCCCTCCCCCCCCCCCCCCCAGAGGACCGCGCGTCGCCGCTGCGCTCGTTCACGGCGCTCGTGGACCGGCTCACGCCCGACAAGGACCACGACGAGGTTGGTTGCATATATATCATTTAACTCTAAATCTTCACTATGTAACACACTTAATATTTGAAGAGTCCACGGCAATAATGGAAAACGTCCAAAATATTTAAATCTATGTGATCAACGTCATTCGGTCACTTCATACACGCAGCTAGTAATTTCGTTTACTAACTAGGCAATATCGCTCCCAGTAACGAGATAAAACCGTTTCTGATATTTGACTACACGTCTTAAACACTTAAAGTAACATGTATTCATGGCAATAAGGTCGAGTTTAGTACAACGTTTAAAAACTTAAAAAACCGGTTTCATAAGTTTGACGTGTCTCTATATGTGATGTCTATGGCATCTCAGCTCCCGAACAAATGAACCGATTTTGACTTTTTTGTTTGAAAGATGATAATTAGTAGGGAGTATTCTTAGTTAGATAAAAATGAATCCAAGATGGCCGCCATTACAAAGTTATGGATGACATGTCTTAACAGAACTCCTACAATATGGGTATCATATAAAAGAGATTTTCCTCTGACCGTTGGCCCCTTCTCGTTCAAAGTAAGCTACACATAGTAAGTTAGTTAGTCAGTTACTGCTACTGTAACTGATCTGCTGAGTTTCTTACCGGTGTCTTCTCGGTAAATATAGGTTCCGAACCGCAAGTAGAATCACTTTGCATTGTATTCAATGACGATTCTAAAGTGTTATATGTTACCTACTTGAATAAAGAAATATTTGAGTTTGAGTTTGAGCTGGGGGCCCGTGGCATTTGACTGATTTGCTGCCGTAGTTAAGCCACTGCTGGTGCGTGTCCCACGCCGACAGATGGCCTCGTTTGTAGTGTTATGTCCGTCGTCCCCAGAGCCGCGAGTCCGGCTCGTACATACAGAGTGAGCTGGAGGCACTCGAGAGGGAACAGTCCGCCGTCGACGAGCGAGCCGCCGCCCTCGAGAAGCAGCTGCGGCAAGTCATGGAGTCGGCCGACAACACAGAGGTACGCACGCATATATTTATAACTTATATGAAAAACGTTAGTTAATTATAAAAAACTAGCTGTGCCCGTGACTTCGTGCGCGTGGACTACAGTTTTCCAGTTTTTTCTGCTAACTCCCGTTCCCGTGGGAATTTGGCAGTTTACTAAGGTATCAGCATGCCAAATTTCAAGCGTCTAACTTAAGTTTAAGGATTAGATTTTTCATACAAAAGGATTTTCCTGCTAATTCCCGTTCCCGTGGGAATTTCGGAAATTCCTTTCTAAGTGCACCTCTACGATACCTAAGCTATGTCCCTTCCAAATTTCAAGTGCCTACGTTTAGCAGTTTAGGCTGTGCGTTGATATGTCAGTCAGTCAGTTTCTCCTTTTATATATTTAGATACTATATTAAATTTGCAAAATTGTACCGGCCGGAAACTTAAATATTCTCCAGCTACAAATAACCATAACTATCATGGACATACTAAAAGAAAAAGAAAGGAGCGTGAGAAACATCTCGCGGGCCAGTATGGCCATGCTAACGGATTGGATACTACGGTATCAGATCGCGATGTGGGTTCCTCTTGCTTACCATCAATCAGGCTGGAAGGAATCAATATACTTAGCTACTGTAAAAAATAAGATATGTTCCACACAAAACTAACACTCGTGCGATGACACTTTTCTGCATGTCCATCTTGTGGAGGACTTTCCTACGCTGAGAATAAGATTCAAACTTCCATTGTTTTTACTTATATTGCACTTCTAGATTTACTTCATCCCACCTGATGTTAAGTGGTAATGACGTCCTACCTTAACTTGTAACCCTTACCTTGAAGGCTTGACTCCTGCTACTAATGTAGCACCCCCCAGGAGTTCTGTAAACCTTACTCACACGCAGGAACACAGCAACACCGAAGTGATTGTTTTTTGGCAGCGGTGTTCTGTAAGGTGGAGGTATTTCATCAGTCGGGCTGCTCCAGTTCGAGCGATCAATCGCAATGCCCTACCTCTCTTATACATTTCATCAGCCTAAATGAAACGTTTTCAGAGAAGATGGCGCAAAGTTCTTCTCTCTTGCGTACGCACGCATCCGCATCCGGTATTTATTGTACGTGAACTGTATTTAAGTTGTTACATTTGTTGGAAGTAAATGAATTTTCCAGGACATTTAGAGTATAGTAGGCCGTAGTAGTCTACCAGATTTGATTAAATTTTAAACGTAATATTTTAGTTAAAATTGTAATATCTGATTGATTTACTATTGATTTGAAGGTAGAAAGTGATGTATTTATAGTAAACTATCATCTTTTTTTAAAGTCAAAGTATTTATTGCGTTCATGAATGTAAATTACAGGTGTTATTTAAATGTTTACAGTACATCATGTTACCCATTTGGGCATAGGCTAATTAGGATGAAAGCATAATAGATTAGCATGCATAATATTACTTAATTTTATCATAATTTTAATACTTTTTTTTTTTAAAAAGATAGGTTTATTTATTAATTCATATAATATTGACTCTTCGCTGCTATTGATCGCAGCGTGATGTTATATAGTCTATAGCCTTGATCAATAAATGAACGATAAATGACGATCAGTGCGTTTAAACAAACAAGCTCTTCACCTTTATAATATTATCTATAGATTCCTATCTCTTGAATGTTTTGTAACGTTTGTGATAATTACGTATCAGGAAGAGGACCGGCTGATGTCGCAGTGGTTCAACCTGGTGAATAAGAAAAATGCGTTATTACGGCGACAGATGCAGCTGAATATACTGTGAGTATAACTGCATTACATTGAGAGAGAGACAGAGAGAAGAGAAAGAAGAGAGAGATAATATATACAAGTATTTACATATAAATAATAAATATTAGCGTCTTCACTTGGCGTCGCGCTATCTCTGAATTCTGGGTTCGTTTCCCGGTCGGGTCAATATGAAAACGATTTTTTCTGTATTGTCTCGGGTCTGGGTGTTGTGGTACCGTGAGTGTTTCTAATTTGTTTTAATGGTTTACGCGTTCGAAAAATCCACCAGATGGCGATACGTAGGCGTGAGGTCCAACTGTTGATTGGTTGGTGATTTAAATGTCATGGTGACATGTCTGTCATAGTGTTGCCCAAATGCAAGAACAAGACGAGACTAAGCCAGTCTTGGTCTTGGTCTTGCGCCAATACACCTGGTCTTGGTCTTGGTCTTGGTCTTGCGCTCCCAGTCTTAGTCTTGGTCTTGCAGCAAGAGTCTTGCAAGTCTTGCAATTGGCTACTTGACAGTGTTAACAATAAAATATGTAAAGTGTTAGATATGTTAGCTTATTAGTTAAGTAATCATTTTACATTTTTACTTTTTAATTAAAAGCATAGTTAGTATTTTATTTTTGCAAAATAAATTTTAGTTTTTTTATCTGTGGAACAAAAGAACCGAAACGGAAACCACCATTGCAATTCGGAAATGACAGCTGTCGGCGAAAATTATTTATTTTAATGTGGCGAAACAATGATTATTTTACCGATTAAATTGAATTATTGTGTCTCTAATCGTATATAGATTTATAAAGGCTGGCTGCTACCTCGCCCAGCGTATTTCAATCGCCATTTAACGAGGTAATGCAGCCAGCATTTTGGGTACCTTACCACAGGGACCATCTTTGTTTATTTAAAATATTTATTTTTTATTTATTTTAGTTTAAATATTTTGTAAGTTAGTGTTATCTTATGTTTATTTGTTTTAATTGATAAAAATGGCGCTTGTAATTTAAGAATTTATTGAAACATTTTCCGTTTATTTCAATTAAGTCGTTCCTATGCGTATCGGTTCGTTGTCTAGGACGTTGACGTCATAATTGCAACAGTGACGCGACTAGGCGTTTTCGCGCGCTTTTTAAATGTGTTACACAAAATCTTATTTTTCTCTGATTATTTAGATTATTTCCAGATAAATCGAATTGCTTGGGATATAAAATAAACGGGCGCACATTTTACAATACTTTTTCAAAAACTGTCAAGTAGCCAATTACCTACGCCCTGTGGCGGCAATCAAATAGTGTCAAATGTTATGATTTCGGCGCGGCGGCAACGATTGTTTTAGATTTCAAAAGAAGCCGCCGGCGCGTGTATCATAACCATGTACTTCCGAAAAGCGGCAAATTTCTTTGAGAAGTAAGTACAAAACCTTTGATGCCGCATTATCAAAGTGCCGATGGTTAAAACATAACTATGCATGCACTCAGTTTGATTTTAATAGATATTTTTTTATTCGCTATGTTAATGGTATTAGTCGTAATGCGCATAGGTCCAGTTTTTCATATTCTTTGATACAGTTTTTTGCGTCTCATAGAATTCCTAAGCGTACCTACCTATACACCGAACTCTTACACCTAACTACTCCGTGAAATAGCGCTAAGTCCTAGCTGCAAGACGCAAGAGTCTTGCAGGCTATGTCTTGTTCTTGCTCAAGTCTTGCACGGTCAGCCTTGGTCTTGGTCTTGCTAAAAATACGCGGTCTTGTTCTTGGTTTTGGTCTTGCAAAAACGCAAGAACAAGACCAAGACTGCAAGACCAAGACTGAATTTGGGCAACACTAGTCTGTCAATGTCATGTAAACCATGAGTCATGGTCTATGACCAATCACAAAACAGTAGGACCTCACGCCTACGTATCGGCATCTGGTGGATTTTTCGAATGCGAAAACCCTCATTGTCTGAATACGTGGATAAAACGGCATTTTTTAAAAACCATATCTAGAAATATCGAATTATCGTCCCCGAAACTGCAATATAAATTTCGTCAAAATCGTTAGAGCCGTTACTCATATTTTGGTTGTATAGGTATAACAACACAATATAAAAATTGCTCGTTTGAACATACTAAGATAAAAACGGTAGACAGGCTACTTCAAAATAGTCAGTCAGAGCCATCTCTTGGTGTGTGTTGTAATTATTTAGTTACGTCGTGTCTCGCTAGATGTCGCCACATTAGCACATTGTCTCTATGGTGTTCCAGCGAGCAGGAGGAGGACCTGAGCCGTCGCTGCGAGCTGTTGGCACGTGAGCTGCGGCTGTCGCTCGGCGTCGACGAGTGGCGCAAGACGCCTGGACAGAAGCGCAGGGAGCGGCTGCTGCTGCAGGTAGGGGGAGAGGGGGGGCTACGAGCTGCGGCTGTCGCTCGGCGTCGACGAGTGGCGCAAGACGCCCGGACAGAAGCGCAGGGAGCGGCTGCTGCTGCAGGTAGGGGGAGAGGGGGGGCTACGAGCTGCGGCTGTCGCTCGGCGTCGACGAGTGGCGCAAGACGCCCGGACAGAAGCGCAGGGAGCGGCTGCTGCTGCAGGTAGGGGGAGAGGGGGGGCTACGAGCTGCGGCTGTCGCTCGGCGTCGACGAGTGGCGCAAGACGCCCGGACAGAAGCGCAGGGAGCGGCTGCTGCTGCAGGTAGGGGGAGAGGGGGGGCTACGAGCTGCGGCTGTCGCTCGGCGTCGACGAGTGGCGCAAGACGCCCGGACAGAAGCGCAGGGAGCGGCTGCTGCTGCAGGTAGGGGGAGAGGGGGGGCTACGAGCTGCGGCTGTCGCTCGGCGTCGACGAGTGGCGCAAGACGCCCGGACAGAAGCGCAGGGAGCGGCTGCTGCTGCAGGTAGGGGGAGAGGGGGGGCTACGAGCTGCGGCTGTCGCTCGGCGTCGACGAGTGGCGCAAGACGCCCGGACAGAAGCGCAGGGAGCGGCTGCTGCTGCAGGTAGGGGGAGAGGGGGGGCTACGAGCTGCGGCTGTCGCTCGGCGTCGACGAGTGGCGCAAGACGCCCGGACAGAAGCGCAGGGAGCGGCTGCTGCTACAGGAAGGGGGAGAGGGGGGGGGCTGCGAGCTGCGGCTGTCGCTCGGCGTCGACGAGTGGCGCAAGACGCCCGGACAGAAGCGCAGGGAGCGGCTGCTGCTGCAGGTAGGGGGAGAGGGGGGGGGGCTGCGGCTGTCGCTCGGCGTCGACGAGTGGCGCAAGACGCCCGGACAGAAGCGCAGGGAGCGGCTGCTGCTGCAGGTAGGGGGAGAGGGGGGGCTACGAGCTGCGGCTGTCGCTCGGCGTCGACGAGTGGCGCAAGACGCCCGGACAGAAGCGCAGGGAGCGGCTGCTGCTGCAGGTAGGGGGAGAGGGGGGGGGGCTGCGGCTGTCGCTCGGCGTCGACGAGTGGCGCAAGACGCCCGGACAGAAGCGCAGGGAGCGGCTGCTGCTGCAGGTAGGGGGAGAGGGGGGGGGCTGCGGCTGTCGCTCGGCGTCGACGAGTGGCGCAAGACGCCCGGACAGAAGCGCATTTTTGTTTTTGTAATGACATTTTATTACTTAATATTTGCACATATACATTTAAATTCGTTGTTAAAGTTAAGCGGTACCGTTCACTTCTGCAACACTGCAATTTTCCTGTAGTAAAATTTTGTATATTAAGATTCTAATTTCCATCACAAATATGCTTTTTGAACAGTGAACGATCATCAGGGCTCAATATTTAAAGTCGTTTATTCTTTACAGGAATTGCTATCAGCGGTGAATGAAAGGGACCGATTGGTGCAAGAAATGGACGAGCAGGAGAAAGCGTAAGTACATTTTAAGGAAAAATACGTAATGTACCTTATTTCGTGGGTAGAAGGACTTATATCAAATTGTTTACAATTTTATTTCATACAGGATAGCGGACGATGATGCAATAGAAAGAAACCTATCCCAAGTGGAGATACAAAGGAAAAACAACTGTATCCTCCAGTAATAAGAGACGCCGGAGTTTATTTATTTATATAGTAATTATAGCGTGGGGTGCGTTAGTAAAACGAACTCAATTTTGATGTTCTAACGGTTTTATTTAGGTTGTCTTGGTTATTTTGACTATATATGTGTCCAATACATAGCGCAATTGGTGTTATCATATCATTGGCGTATTTGGAGCTAAATTTTTGGTGCTAAAGTTTAAATCATAAATTGTGCTGTTTAATTAATTTCCAAAGAGTAAAACGTGGACGAATAATGTGGTATCATTGTAAATTAAAGATGCGTTTGTCATTTAAACAAATGTCAGACCAAAAAGTTCATAAAAGAACAAACGAGGCCAAACTATTACATGAGGCAATTACAGTATTACTTATACGTTAAAATTAAAATAAATAAATGCGCCATACAACCACACCAATCACTTGGTCTTAAACTAAGGTTTTCCTTTGTACTATGAGCACCAGACGACTGATACTCAAACTCAAGTCGATTGAAAAGTTTGTTTTCCAAATTGACCTGACCGGGAATCGACCTTTGCCGCCAACCTTAGCCACTGCTGGCGCAAGGTCGTCAAATTCAAAATTTAACAATAAATTTTACAAAGAACAACTCTTTTAATGCATGTAAATTAAATCAGTAATATTTCTGAATCGTCTATTTCAACCAAGTGAAACTACCAAGTGAAATTACTAACGCACCCAGGTGAACTTAATAAATTGAAATGTATTCTAAATTATTTTTACGTTAGTCGTATAATTGCGGTGTATAGTCGCTTGAGTAATAAATAGTAGAAGGGAGATTACGTGTTACATCGTGATGTGGATTATGAGAAAGGGGTAGAGGACTAGAATTTAGTTTGTAGTCTGTCTCTTTGATTATCCAAAAATATGAGACACGTATTTTTGTATTTTCCGTCTAAACAAAAAAATAACGGCGATACATTTACAGAAAATATACAGGAAGAAACTCTGTAGTCCTTTACAAAGTCTTACTATATACCTTTAACAATCGCGCGTGCTGCTCGTCCAACAGAGTGGTACATTCGTTGTACAAATGTTTGAAAACCTAGGAATCGCAGACACCTTGGCATCTTAATCGATTTTTATAGTGCTTTACGCCGCACGAGCAAGTTTTAAATATTATACGACCTTCACGTGTGTTCGATTCCCACGCCGCTGAGGCAGATAAAAAAATCTGTTTCTTTAGAATATTTCTTTCGATTTGGTTTATCTTTACTAAAAACACAATTTCCCTTCTGCATTTTGATTACTCAACTGACATTATAGCATTATCTCCCGTCGACCCCACGTGTAGAATTATTTCGGTCAGTCCATTAGTAATAATAATATTGTAATAATATTTATTTTTATTATTGATCGATCATTGTATCAAGTGTGATACACGACGTATGTTCGAGGACGAAGCGAAATTGTTCGTGGATTTGTAATGTTAGTTTATGTAATAGGGGTGTTGACTTCATAATTGTATGTTGAATTGTTTTTGAGTAGACATATTTTGACAATATTGCATGCATACCGAATATTAAAAAAAATCAACTCAGGAGCGCGGGCTTGTCCAAAAAATGAAATATGTCGGATCCGATGAAGAATAGTAATTTTTAATTCTCAGAATCGTACCTAGTTCACGTCAAATGCAAATTAATTGTCTTTTGAAAAAATCTGATATGCAAATCAAAAACTTTGGAGTAAACTTCAAAAATAAAATCTTTCGTTTGTTCGTTTCGTTTATGGAAGTAGACCCACAGCTTTTACATCCGTTGCATGAGTGGTCTAGAAATAAAAAATAATAAAGATCTACACTAATATTTCTTAACCTATGGTCTGCGGTCCTCTGGTGGTCCGTGATAGGCACTTAAGGATCTGTGGAAGTAATCACTTCTTCCCGCCTGAGAGCTATGACTGATCATGAAGTTGAAGAGTTTTACATATAGAAAATCTAAATTATAAGTGTACTATAAGTGGGAATCCTTATACATGATTTTAGCTTTATCAGGGGACTTTATAAAAAAAATCAGCATTGCAATAAAAAAAAAGGATTTTCACACATTTTTTACATTGGTTATATAAATTGAAATCTAAAATAGATTATACCTAATATTTATTCAGTAAACTATTTTAGATTGACACATATTTATTAGCATTGAGTCAACACCTCTATGGGGCCTTTTTATTTAGTTCAGTTTATAGTTTACAGTGTATATTATTTGTACAAGTCAAGTCTTTAACAATATCCATGTAATATTTTGTCAGACTTGACTTGTCCAAATATGTTTAATCGCTAGAGAGTACTAGTCTATTCGCTATTGCAATCTTTGATGTGAGTTTACGAATCAACCTATTAACTGAACTAAATAAACCTAAAGAGTGCTTTTTAAATTGGCTAAGTTTAAATTGTCGGCGTTGGTACCGCGGGACGAATGAAAGATAATACTCATGTATATTGTTTCCTATTTAATGTCGCGTATTTGTAGCGTTTTACTGCGTGAGTGGGAAGCATACAGGAGATAATATCGTGAAAAATAGAATCAGTTTTTTTTACTATTAGTATTTTGTTTAATAAAATAAAAAATAGATTTGTTTTGGAAACGTAAAAATGTCTGAATTATTTTATGATGTTTCGAAAATTTACAAAATTGTTTTGAATTATTCCCTGTGTGCTTCACGATCATTTTATTTTACCCTGTATTCGTAAGTTTAAATACGGCTTAATTTTTTTTGGTGTTTACCAAAGAGTCCTTTTTAATAACAATAAAATACACGTTATTTTTTATGATTTTTAACACCCATTTATTTTACTGTAACGGTGATAAATAAGTACAATTTGCCATAGATGATTTGATTTATTTGTGAGAAACGTACTATGGAGTAGATTTTTATTTTTTTGAGTAATTATTTTGAAGACGATTATGTTTTTTATAATATCTACTGTAAATATAATTTTAGTCGGTAACTCTATTTATTTGTAACTAACTCTTGCCTTGACGCAGATACGATAACAGTAATTATTCATTGTATTCTAGAATTTCAACGATGACGCACGTGTCGCCAGTCACTTGTATAAATATTCCACGATTCAAACACTGGACTGATAAGTCGTTATAATTTTAGTTTTCTAAATGTGAATCGGATACTGCTAGCGCCCCTTGTGGATAGATGAAAAACTTATTTAATTTTACAGAGTTTTGAATTCCATTCAACTAAAAACCTTTTTATGCTCGTATGTTACATTATAACAATTTTCGAATCGTCATTGAATATAGAGTGACTCTGTCTAACGTTCGAAACCTATCGTACCGAGAAGATATCGGAATAAACTCGATAGATATTTTGCAATAGAAGAATTTATTGATTACAATGCGTAAACTATTTTGGACCAAATCTAGGATTGATGAGTGTATCAGCAAAAAAGTAGTTAAATAATTTTGGGGTAACCTGAAGTAGGCATGTGTTCACAAGCATGACGTATGAGCCAGCTATCGCTTCACTCAACCTAAGGAAATGTAACGATATACTTCCAGGTTAATTTTCTATTAAGAAATTTAAAGAAAACATTGTGCACTAGTCACTGCGTAATAATTTGAGACAGCATCAAATTAAAATGACGTGGAATTATATTATATTTCCTTAATTTACTTTAATAATCATGTTTTTTGCTTTTCAATTTATATATTTAGACCTGTTAAGAATATACATGTTATATTAGGATATCAATAATGTTTGCGTGTACCTATTAAACCTCCACATTTGAATTTCTATTAATATGACAATAGTGAATATTAATGCGAAGTTGTTTTAATCCTAACGCGAGTGGCGCTAGTCTAAATGTAGCCGATGTAATCGTTCAGAAGTAAGCCATAATAAGAGTGATGTAGTTTCATAATTAAAATGGTCTAAATATTTTAAATAATTAAAATTAAAGCATTTCACATAGTAGGTTGATCGTAAGTTTTTTTCGGATTCCGCTTTCTGCTTTAAATTTTAAAATAATTTTTAAAAGTACACTGAATCATTTGTACACGGGCATTGATTAAATTACGGTTTATTGCAAATGAGTGTACAATCACGCTAATGATGAAGAGTCTATTTTTAAACAATTTTTTACTATAATTTTTGCATAAAATATTAGTTTGGATTTATTCACAATGCTCTGGGCAAAAGTCTGGTAAGATAAATATTTTGTATTAACATACTATTGTGCCTCTTAGATATATTAAATTTAGCCAATATAAATTTCCGTAAATTTAGCCAATATAAAATCTTCTAAGTTTTTTTATGCAATTTCAAGTCACACCTAGTATGTGGAATGTAACAATTATAGGTTTTCACATAATTAGATATACTACTGCAATTAAAAAAGGGACTTAGTGTAGCATTTCATAATAAAGCATGTATAACGAGTGTAGCAAGTATTCGATGTGTTGCGATTCACCGCGTTCAAACGTCTAGTTGTATGACAAATTTGTGGTTTGATTTACCGTAAGTAATGTTAAAATTATATTAAAATTATGGGGAACGAAGTAGATAAGTATTGTGTGATTTTGTATGTCGATTGGGATTACCAGTTCAAGGTAAATTGATATTTATTCTTATGCAATTAATTACAGCCGCAATGCATTTTTATTCAATCTTAAAAGCATTGACACGGATATAAAAATACATTTTAATAGGATATCAGGCCGTTAGGATCTGAAAAATACTAAAAGATCTCTGAAATAAAATATTTTTGTTGCAAAATGTACTCGATCTAAGCACGCGCCTAAGTTATGTAACTAAATAAAATTTATTGTTCTGTTAAAGTGACATCACTTTACACAACAATAAATTTTATTAGATCCTGAAATATTTTTATATCGTAATTTGAACCTTATTCGTTTCATATAAGGTTCTAAAAAACAAACATTTAATTAAACTTCAGAACAGAGTTTTATTTTGACCTATCATGTCAATTTGTTACTGACGTCAATGTCATGCCAAAATCATGAAAATGCATAAAGCCATTCAGTGATATTTTATTGATTACAAATGATATAAAAGTTGTTTGATTAATATATAAGTAGTTGTTTCCAAAAAATAATTAATGGCATAAATTCCCAATCCTCATATGAAATAATTGTCATATCGGTTCCTCCAGGTTTGCGTACGAGGTGCTATGTGTAGTACTGTGACTCATTTATATCACGGCATTGTGCAATGTGGGGCGAGGCTTTCGAGACTGGGCGTTTATGTACAGCGGGTGCTTAGTTTTATGGGACGGGGTGCACGGTTGGTTGGTTTGGTTGTGAACATATTTGTGGGGTGGCTGAGATACAGTTTTGCATTATTAATGCTGATGAGTATCAAATTTGTTTTAATATTTGTGTTCTAACCTTGTTGGGTTAGTACCGACGTAAATATTTTGTAATAAATCAATTCTACGTAAATGGTAGATTTCAATGTGTCACATTGTATTCCTTTGCAGTATATCAACCCTATATTATTATTTACCAATCATATCGATTTAATTTTAATTCCGGTAAACATTTTTAACTATAGGAAAAGTAAAAGAAAAATAAAATAAAATGTTTTCTGATTAAAAATGTGTTTTCAAAATACCTTACGGTAGTAATGAAATATTCGATTAAATTAGTTAAAAACACGAACAGCATACTAATCAGTTGTACTTTGATTTTAAGAAAACTACAAAATGTGTATGCCGAAAGGCTGTAAATAAACTGTACCTCCCAACCAACCGACGCCTCAAACGTAAGTTATGCGGTAACACGGTTGCTAGAAATTAATTATTATATTTTTGCAAACGGTGTTTAGTCTCTCTCAAAACGTTCAGTGTTAGATCTCTAGTTGGTCACAATTGGATAATAATCAATAATTTCACTGTAAAATGTGCTATGTGAATCATCTGTCAGATTAGTTAAAAATCCGATTATAACTATAATTATCAACTCAAAATAACACATCTGTAGTATGTATCATTTAAGTGTATTAAAGTGTTGTATCATGTTTAATACTTATTAAAAGCTACAACTGCATATTTACTTTATTATGACGTACTTTACATTTTGAATGATCACTCAGTAAACCGTTAACTTAATTAAACATAATTAATATTGCAATTTTTGACTATTTGCTATAATAGTAGCGCCATCTACGCAAAGCTTAAGGTATTTTTTCTAATTTGACAGATGGTTGACAGATGATGAATCCACGCTATAGTTGTCTATTGTTAATCCGTAGACATGCTGGTCTATGCCGACGCTGTGTATCTAATACGAAACCGTAATAAAGTGATATTGTAAAGCGGAACAGAGTTTCATTTATAACAATAGATATTACAAGTCATTAAAAACAATGATTCCTAACTACTGATACTGATCATCTAACTGGCTAATTAGTCACTCAGTTAGATTGGAAAACTAAAATGAAAAGGTAGATTTTCTTTAAATAAATTAAAATGTATGTAAGGAACTGAATACGCTTAGTGAACAACCTCAATCAACTGTTTCCTTTGGTTACAACGTTGTTAAACGTAAATAGATCGAATGACAAGGAGATAAACATACACCGTGTTAAAATGGGGAAAATAAAATAAATAAAATGTAAATGTGTTTTGTTATAAAAACCTTCTCATGCTTATTGAGCTGAATAGAGACAGTAGCTAATAAGAAACATCGCATCAAATTATGTTTTTATTGATTATTCGTTGTACAAGCAACTATAATATAGAATACAAGTCAAACTTAATGTAATTAACAAGTAATTAAAATATCTGCTTAATAACTTAAACGAATGGAAGAACTCGATCGTTTTCACGATAATATTCATTGTAAAACATGGAATTCATATAAAAATTAAAATCATGTATTTTTAATAACACATTTATAACGTCAATAACATTATTTGTACAATATCAATAATTTGATAAATTCAAAGATTAAGGTTTAATTGGCAATTAAATTATGTAAGAAAAATGTTGAAGTAGTTTTTTAACTCTTTAGTAATCATGAATAGTTGATAAATTTTAAATAAGGCATTCAATAATTGCTATTGATGGACAGAATAATTAATGAAAATACTGCATTGGTAGTAAACAATTAAATACAGCATATACAATGTAATAATAAATGTTACGTAATCGTATGGAAAAATGTCAAAAACTACAATACGTTATTTAATTTGCTAAAAAACTTTCAATAATAATGTGACCGCTACTTATATTGATTGTCAAAAATGTTATATTTGGTCATTTACAAAAGTTTTTTATTATTTATTTTCGTTTATATTATGTCTGCCAAGATAGAAGACTTAATTACTGCAAATATACAGTAAGACTACAGTTAGAGACTTTTTAGCAAAATAAAATTGAAAAAGTATCATAATATCTCCCTTTATTAAAATGCCTCAAACATATACCTACATAGTTAAAAAATATTCGTATCCAATCCATAGATGGCGTTGTTACATATTTTGGAATCATTTTTTTATTTAAAACACTTCAAAGTTATCTCACGCAAACAACAAAATATTTTAAAATTCTCGTCTTCTACCAAGGTAGAAGACGATGATGGTAGAGGCCGATTTAGTATTATTTATAATAATGAGTATATTATAGTTTAATACTATTATTGAAGCACTGGGGCCTTGAATATCATATACATTAGTAGTACCACTTTCCACAGAAATGCGACTTGCAAATTTCCGAAGCAGTAAGTTACCTAATTAATAATTTTCAAATGTTTTGTACAAATCTACCTTCTCTTTAGTGCCTAATTAGTTTGCAAGAAAGTTTGAACACTAATAATAAATATTTACAAGGTTTTTTTCTTATCTAATATTTTTTTTTGTGTCGTAACTAGTAATTCTAGTTTTTCAAAAGGGTTTCATTTACAATTGAAATTATTGTGTTCGTACTTGAAAATATGAAAGTTAAATCTGAACTGCCTATTTTATCTTTATTTTTGGGGATTATTTTATAGAACAAAAAGATTATAATTTTGCTTGTGATTTATTGTTTAAATACCCCATGACTCAAATATGTCTCATATCCTGATTTTCAATAACTTGACATTGAGTTGTTTACATTTGTTGAAAAGACAGATTTAATAAACTTTGTGAAAAAAATATTTTTCTTTGTCGATTTCCACATTTTATACAATAATTATTTCTTATTGCAGTCGCATGTCTGTGAAAGCGTCGCCCATGTTAATAACTTACCTAATAAAAAGGCCAAAGTGGCCGGAAAACTTCGAACGGAAGTGTTTTTTTTTATTCAAAAAACCATTTTAAAAACGGTTAAAAGTTATATCTGACCCGCAGATGATTGTAAAATTTACAGGTTTAAAATTATCGGTCCGCGTTCCAACCTTATAAGTTTTTCTTATTCTTATTGTACAGTCCTAAAACAATTTTGAGCCCTAATTTATTTACATTTTTCGCCTTTTTACATTGTTTAGATTGCGTTGTATAGATGCTTTACAACTTGAATACAGTCAGCAAAAAAAAACGTTTTTGCTAATGTCAATTCCTTGTTTTGGTGACGACGGTTGTACAATAACAGAGATTTCTAAACAATAACTATTTTTAACCGACTTCGAAAAGTAGGTTTTTCAATCGAAAAAATTTAAAATATACAATTTTACATTTTTTTGATGTGTGTTTCTTGATAACTTAATCATTAATCGATTTAGACGTTTTTTTTTGTTGGAAATGTAAAGTATTGAGATGTTTTTGAAATCCATAGTGATGTTCTCTGTAGTTGCTCAGTCGTCACCCGGTCGTCCCCAGCTCGTGGTCGCGTCGTTACGCCCGCGTGTGGTTATTGGCGGTGACGGGGGGCGCGGCCTCGGCCTCTTCGGCAGCCGCTTCAGCCTTCAGCTTGCGGTATTTTCCTGGAAAAGATCAAATATTTTTATTTATTTATCCTACATATTGAATACATAACCTATCCAACGCAGGTTATAGAATAGTTTTAAACTACAAAACAACTTTTAGGAAACCCCACGTTGGGTGCCACTTTTATTAAGAGCAACTTTTGATTATAAACTGATGCGAAAAGTAAGTTTAGTTTCACAGTCTGTTCAAAATGTATTTAAAAAAACGGACATAAATATTTTGTTTCTTTAGACAGTTACAGGTTGGGAGCCAAAACAAAAAGGTGATAAAAACCAATATTATGCATCGTGCCATGTGCTGACTTTAATTAACATGCAATTGAATAAATTTTTCTAGACTGAAGTGTGTTGTAATAAATTCTGTGTAGTTGCCCGATTTTAGTAAGACATGCCTCGGTCGATATCTATCGAAACTATATACCAACATTACGCATAATAAGTCAACAATTGGCTACTTGACAGTTTTTGAAAAAGTATTGTAAAATGTGCGCACGTTCATTTTATATCCCAAGCAATTCGATTTATCTAGAAAAAATGTAAATAACCAGAGAAAAATAAGATTTTGTGTAACACATTTAAAAAGCGCGCGAAAACGCCAAGTCTCGTCACTGTTGCAATTATGACGTCAACGTTTTAGACAACGAACCGATACGCCTAGAAACGACGTAATTTAGACAAACGGAAAATGTTTCAATAAATTCTTAATACGATTAAAGACACAATAATTCAATTTAACCGGTAAAATAATCATTGTTTCGCCACATTAAAATAAATAATTTTCGCCGACAGCTGTCATTTCCGAATTGCCATGGTGGTTTCCGTTTCGGTTCTTTTGTTCCACAGATAAAAAAAGTAAAATTTATTTTGCAAAAATAAAATACTAACGATGCTTTTAATTAAAAAGTAAAAATGTAAAATGATTACATAACTAATAAGCTAACGTATCTAACACTTTTCATATTTTATTGTAAACACTGTCAAGTAGCTAATTAATAACTTCTCACCTCGTAAAATATACAAGCGAGTTAAAGTGGAATGACCCAACATAACGCTCATTAAATGCAAACAGACGCAATCCTAAATAACTTTATTTAACAAGACGGCTAAAACAAACAAAAAATAAAATAAATTGAGGTACTTTTTATTATTTTTTAAAAGTTTATCTATAAGTGTTATACATCTTTGTACTGGAACTATCAGAAAAATTATAAAAAATACCTCAATTGTTTTATTATTTTTTTTCGGCGTCCTGTAAAATAAAGGTATTTGGGATTGCGTCTGTTTTGTATTTAATGAACGTACTTAAACCAGGATACATTTTGAAATATGGGTGTGATTAAAACAATATTATGATAAGAATTTAAACATTTTTATAATACCCTTTCAAATGATTATAATCAGTCTTCAACTATTATTGTACTTAATGATAGTTTAAACAATCGCTCTTAATAAAATACACAAAAAAGGTTCCAGTTTTGCTCGCATGTTCAATCTTATAATAAAAAGTTCGTTACGTTTAAAATACTCGTTACAAAATTTGTTTGAATGACAAAGAAGAAATACTTTTATTTGGAGTACTCACGGGACACTTTGAGCATGATGACACCCCACCAGATGGACCAGCCCCAGCCGACCAGGCAGAACAGGACGGTGAACAGCTGTCCGCACCCCACTATCAGGTTTATCACGAGGGAGCCTTGAGAACAACATGTCGATGTTAAAACTAGTGGAAAACTTGAATGTTGGGTAGGACACGATGTAAAATGGAGTTTGTAGGAGTACCCTCATTTTGCATTGATAATAACAAACGTAGCTTTAAACCTTAGGTAGTAAATGCGATAAGTTAGGCAAGAATTGCTACAAAATTGATGTAAATAACTTTTGAAGTCTGATTGACATCATTAATACTATTAATATTGGAAATGCGAAAATTGTAAGAATGTATAGATGTTTGATACTCTTACGCTGAAACTTCTAAATGGATTTTCCAGTAAATTTGGTAGAAAGATTGATAAAATACTAAATTAGCATGGGATACTTTTTATCCCGTATTCTCAGGCTAGTATTGCATAAAGCGAAAGTACATTTCACTATTACTTGGGACAGCGGGAAATAAAGGAAAGGAAGTAACAATACGTTAATTGAATGGTAATTTTGAAGTTTTTTGAGTTGGTTCAGTAATTCATTAAAAGTTGGTCAGCATCTTCAGGTATCTATATTTTTTTCAAAATGAAAACTATTCATCTTATATCTAATCTTAGAATTCCATAACACAAGTACTTGCCACAGAATCGGAGTAGGAATTATATTTTGTACAATATTTGTTCATCATTCATTATCTTCCCACCAACTAACAGGGCGCTAAACGTTTTCTCCTCTCCTCGACTCGCAATTTCATAGAAACAGGATGAAGACCAAGGTAGAGGAAATGTACTGAAACATACCTATCCTATGTTTGGCTCCGTCATGGACGCCGAACCTGGGTATCCCGAAGCACAGGCAGAACATGCCACTGAATATTGTACCTGCAATCAAACGCCGCCAAATTATAAGTCAGGTCACATAATCATATTGGCTCAATTATAAAGAGGCTCTCAATGTGCCTAGTTGGGGCGATGGGGGCTTTCACGCATGAAGTATCCGCTAGGTGGCAATACATTTGCTAAAAGTCCAATTGCCTAAACATTCGTTTTGACATATCAATCAATGTCTTTGAAAGTCATCAAGCATCATGCAGCACGTGAACCATAAGTCCATGGTTGGTCCGTAATTTACACATTTTTTGCCAATTAGTACTTTCTTACGCGATAACCACCAATTGAATCACTTTTTAGGACGTAAAGATCCACTTTTAGCAGCTGACCTATAATCATGAGGATCCTTTGTTCCCAACGAGTCACACTGTAACCTGTAACACTGTGACTCGTTGGTAGAACTTTGTAAAATAATTCCCAACCAGTCACACTGTAACACTGTAGTAGGTTGGTCTAACAATTATTACGTATGAAAACCCGATTGGTAGCAATACGTGAGCGTGAGAGCTAACTGCTATGTGACTTTACACCTACTTAGCATCATCTGGCAGATTTTTTATACGTAATAGCCACCATCCTATCACTTGTTGGGAAGTAAACTTCCATAATAAACGGTTCAGCCTGAATCACGCACATCATTTTTGGTTAATCTTCACACATCCACAGTTGAAGGGCTCGTCTTCCAACTTTGTAACTCTTAGATGCAACCTTGCTCCAAGTATGCACGGCGTTTACAGGATAATAGTCATTGTTACCAACGCTTTGATGGTCAAGTGGTTTAAGTCCCGGTTTTGGTCTCAAGGTCTTAGGATCGATTACCGAGTATGTTTCGGATTTTACAAGATACCTCGGGTTTGTCTTAGCCAGCCAGCATTTGCATGGTTAGTGATATACCTATCCAATACACAATTATGTAGTGATGATGGTTTGATGCGTTTGCTTTGCAGTTGGACTATAAATATTAATTAATTTGTATATACATATATCTCAAATTTAAAGCCAATCGGTCCTGAAACAGAGTTAGGGTAGTGGTCGTCTAAGGTAAATTTACTAGAGGCGTCAGAATGCCACTGGATCTAAGAGCGGAAGGAATAAACTAGGGCAGTCTATTAATTTTTTTAAACGCTTTTAATTTTTTTCTTCATAAATGGTCTGAAGCGGCTTTCCAATCTATTCTGTTGCTGGCCCCGTCATATTTGGTCTGGACAGCCCTGAACTAGGCCATCGAGTATACCAATTTCGAATCTTTATTATTTTCGCTCCCCCTACAGTACACCACTAGTTCTTTCACGTTGCTCACCAAGACCAGGTATGAGGACGTTGCAGAAGAGACAGAATATGGCGAGCACCAGCGGCAGCACCGGAATGGCGCCCTTGATGACGCTCGTGTGTTCCACCAGAGATGTGTCTAGCTTCTTACGCGTGTCCTGGAAGAGAAAAGGGTACGGTCAGTGGAAGACTAACTTTGAGCTAGTTGGCGTCAGCTAACGTCAGGAGTTACTTAATCACCAAGAGTTGTGGTTAAATTGTATTAGCGTAGCTTGAGTTTTCGCCGTTCGTTGCCGACTATAATTTAGTTAAATTGACAAAATCCTGATTCTAATATAGTGAAATTGACGCAAAAAACTATAGTGTTTTGTTTCTGTGCTTAATCTACTACTTAATATCAAAAACCTGAAGAGCTTGTTTGCTTGTTTCAACGCTTTTTTTTATTTGATTGTAAAAAATCTACAAGGTTTACTCTCGCAAGTTGGCAAATTGTTTGTTAAGCACATTGGGCATTAGAACCTACAGTTCATTTATTAATCCTAGAGATATAGAGCTATATGTTTGTCAAATTTACCATTCCTTTACCTAAATCAATTTTTTATTCAATTTACACACCGCACTTATGTCTTAGTCCAAAATTAATATTTGTAATGTGAACTACAGAGTTTCTTACCGGAATCCTCTCTGTAGGTTATAGATTCCGAACTGGAGGTCATTTGCATTATATAGAGGCTTTTAAAATATTACTGATGTAATTTAGATGAATTAAAGAGTTTTAAACATCGAACTTTTGATCTTGTAACTTCTCGTGTAGTTAAACTACAATATCCTCACGGTGAGGCGCAGATTTGTAGGACGGTTTACTTGTTATTCTGATTGTATGCTTACGAAAACACCTCCACATTTTCTTTTTATAGATTTATCCCGGGTTACCTCAACATCTTCTTCGACATCCGTGTCCCGTTTCATAAAGTCAGTCGATACGATGGCTCTCATTCGTCGGGAAGGTTGCGGCGAAGGCGCTGGAGTCACGGGGAGAATATTCGCCATTTGAAACTTTTTAAACAAACGAGGCGTTTGAATTTTGAATTAACGACGGTTTTTTTTAAAAAAGACGACAACTAATATCACTAAAATAAATGAAAAGAGTGTTTTTATAGGGAGATATTTTTTAAATGGGTGCCTACTTCGTTTTCGTCTCACTTATATTAGAGTCTAGCTGTTTTTATCATGTTTGCGAATAACTTAGACACTTTAACATTATCACCACACAAATCAGATAGTTTAAACAATGCTTTGACTACATATTATAAAGAAACTCATTGAATTTATTGATATTTCAAATGTTATATACAATTGAGTTGAAAGTTTAATGTGACATTTTTTATAAATAAAATTGCAAACTGTTTTATTATTGCAAATGTTGCACCCTTCGTAAAAGTCGCGATGACACTAATCATAGGAAATAGCGTCTGGCGTTACTGTAAATAATAACACATTTTGCGAATTGAATTGTATCGATTTACCTTTGTATTGGGCTAAAATTGACCTTGTGTCGACTGACCTAAATAAGAACACATAGTCAGTGGGTGATTATAATATAAGTTTTAAATAGAAGATCATAATCACGAAGAAAAAAGTCGTTCTCTCACGCAAATATAAACATTAATTAACTCTAAAAACAGATCCTATGTTAATATAGCCGAGGTTGGGATATTTTAGTTCAAGTTTATAATTACCTTAATAAAATATCAAGATTATAGCATGTTACAAATAATGCTTAATGACGTTATTGCCTTAATGGTTTGAACACTGTTTTAGCACTGAAAGACTTATAGTACGGTAAAATATAAATAAATACCGGCTAGATCAATGCCTGGAACATTTGTTTTTTTCTATGTCATATCATATTGATTGTGTTAGTTTAAATATAAATAATTACTGAAAATTACTCTATCGTTTTTTTTTTGTCTGGCTGTCTTTTTCTTTCCTAAGACTGATTCATTAACGTCAGAAACGATTCTTAATCGGGAAATCTGTGTTTTGACTGTGTCTTATAAGGTAAGAAAGAGATAAAATAATATAATAATAGACGACAAGAGTACAAGAGTACAATTTAGACGATAAGACCGCCTAAGTTGTACTATAAATCAATCTGTAAGACCTATTTCTGTAAAGTTTTTGTGCAATAAAGTATATCTATCTATCTATCTATAAAACGTACTTTCCTCGAATCTGATTGCGACGTTTTCTTAAAAAGAGTGCAGACTTCTTAAATTAACAATAAAATGCAACCAAAAAACAAAAGCTTCTTCATCGCATGCAAGTTACAGTAAGGTAAGTATTTGCATTTCTAAACTTACAAAACTTTTGAACTTACGAAACTCAGATTAAAGAAACTACGAGAAAAAATAGAAAAATGGTAAGGAATGTTGAAGCAGTGCTTCTACTTCAACATTCTATTACAAGGCGTACATTTTCATTCAAAAAACGAATAAAGAAACCATTTCTTTGTGAACTATTTGAATGAAAATAACCATCATATGAGCTCTCATAAACATATGTAGTTTTTATTTAAAACTTTTAAAACTAATCTAAAAATAAAAATTGGCGCTAAAATTGGTGTCTAGGTAAAACAGCACTTATTTATGGAAAATTTCAATATTTGGCTCTTTAAGTAAATTAATGATTTTAAATAGTTTGTAAAATCTACTTAAAAAGTAAGTATATGATTTAGATAAGGAGGTTCAGTTTACAATTATATGCAAACTCTTTATTCTGTCTCCCAACAAACAGTTTGTCAGCAACCTGTGTAGCTCAATGGTCGCGGTCTGACCTCGAGGACATTTTCCACAAGGTACTTCAAAATCACAGAATAGAAAGTAAAACAGTGAGGAGGTTCCGATATAGGTTTTTAGTTTTATTTATTGGCAAACTTGATTATGGAGCGTTAATAACATGTTTATAATAAATGTTGTACCTACTTTGAATTGTGACAAAACTTTTAATAAAAGTCTAAGTAATGTAAGAAAAAATCTTTCCAGAAATATATACTCGTAAGTAGCAAAGAACCTATATTACCAGATATAATTATGTTACACATTATAATATTAATTTTAAGCACGTATACTTTAGGGAGTTTTGAGTAAAAGATTTTCCTAATTAAATTTTAATTTTAATTTAACTATGAAATTTATAATAATGATTGCTAGTATTTTGTTTTATCAGTATTTATTGTATTGTTCATCTTTCTTGTAAGCATTTCCTCCCACATTTAGTGCTACGCTAAATCTTGGCGCCCAACGTGGTTTTTTTACAAGAATCAATAGCAAAGTATATAGCTTTAGTTGTAGCTGCCTTACTGTTTTGCCATCTGGTCACTGGTCAACAACATGCCAGGCACGCGACTGGTGACCCTTTGCGAACTACCGTCTTGTCGATAACCACCGGCGGCACGAACGGAGCTTAACTTTCGCTCAACAACTATTTACAGGAATTGAGTTAAGGACGATTCAGTACACGAAAGTAAAATCAGTTTTTGTAGAAGAATACGCCGCTGGGAATCTTTTTGATTGAACTTTATCAATAAAAAGGAAGGGAATTTCGTAAGTCTTCATGTGCAGCACGCGTAACCTGCACTTTGAATTTTATGCCGCCTTATGTCTTGGCCATAGGAACGAATGTTGAACTGCAAGTGCGACAGTGTTTTTAAGTTGACCGTACGAGCGGTGGATTTCATATCATTACAACAATTCTTTCAATTAAATTTGTATATAATTTTTGGGTTTTGATTAAGATTATATTTATAAGACTACTAGCTGTGCACGCGATTTTACCCACACGGAGTAGTTAATTTTTTTTTATATGAACGAAGTTCCTATAGTAAAAGTAGTGGTGGCTTTCTAGCGATAAGACCGCCTAAATTGTACTATAATCAATCTGTAAAACCTATTTCTGTAAAGTTTTGTGCAATAAAGTATATCTATCTATCTAGTGGTTACTCCTTAAAACATCAGGTAGGTATATACCAGTGAAAGTCCTGTCAGAATTCATTTTAGACAGATATTTGGCAATACAAACAGACATGCAGACAAGATGGAAATAGTAAAAAACATACATACGGTCATATTGCGAAATCACCTCCTTTTTTGCAAAGTCGTTTAAAATGATATTTTGGGAAGGAGGCATCCAGGATAAATCCATACGCATTAAGTAACACACGGTGATTGTTATATTACAAATATACACTTGAATCTCATTTATTAAATAATAGGTTTGGAATTCTCGGGTAATTAATAGATTGCATTATTTTTATATTAGTGACTAAAAGCCGACTCACGTTGTCACTAAAAAATTCCGAGTATTTAATGGAAATTTCTGCAATGCGTTTAATTGGGCCTTGAAACTTTTGAAAATTAGAATTTAGAAATCGCGAAATTGTGCCATTTCTAAAACAATATCAAAGTGAAATTCTGAACTAAAATGGATGCATTAAATAACTTATAAAGTTGGTTTCATTTACACTCTGTATTCATAAATACAATAAATATGTCTAGGTCAGCATGGAATGCCGTGCCTGAAGCTGCTCAATCACAGTGGAATATATTACCGTAGTGAGACAATTCCGACGGCTTAGAAAACATGTGAAGCTAGGTGCATAATTTATAGTAGTCGTACGATGTGGTGTGACGTGCTAATTCCCGGTTCCAATACTTGAAAAACGAATCGTTCTCGTTACGGATAGTAATAAATTATACAAAGCGTAAGCTAAAAACGATTGACAGACTGATGACAGCCGATATAGAAAGTCAATTTGAAATTAGAATTAACGACTCGTAGAAAAACGGATTTTTGACACATTACGAACCGTAAAATATTGGAAACGGGCATCGGTAGTCTGCGGAAGCACTTTTGCGTAACATGTTCATCTTTCTTGTTTTGCAGCAAATGGCAACCAAGTTTTTTTTTTAACGTCTACCTCTGCCAGTGTCACGTGAGGTGAGTTTGGAAACAACTGCACGATATAACACAGGTGTTCGATGTTTTATAGCTTTCCGAGGATAACGTGGAGGCCAATATACAGTTCAAGCTCGTTCCAAGGCACAATAGGCTCTGGAGCAAGTTGTTCACGTGGACTAGTTTAAATGTGGTCTACTTTGGGTACTTTCAAACTGTACACATCAACACAATATTTATACACAATATTTGACGACCTCCGTAGCCGAGAGGCAGCGGGCCTGACTTTGGCGAGCGCCATCTCTGAGGTTCCGGGTTCGATCCCCGGTCGGGTCAATATGAAAAATTAACTTTTCCATATTGTCTCGGGTCTGGGTGTTGTGGTACCGTCGTTGTTTCTGATTTCTTTAACACAAGTGCTTAAACTACTTACCACAGAATCAGAGCAATGTATGTGATGTTGTCCAATATTTATTTATTTATTATTTATTTATACACTAAAACTAACGAAATTATTGATAAACACCAAGTGCCGCATAGTCATCGCTCATTTCAGATCTCTCTGGAGTCCCACACACGTCAAGTCAGCAGCGCTACAATACAAAGCTCCCCCCTCCCCCCCAAACAATTACGCTATTAGTTTCAATTGATTTGCTACTTTACTGAGTTAACATTTTTATACTGTGTTTAAGTTATTGTCGACGTATTGGAAACATTTGCACGTAAAGAGTAACGTTTGTTTACAATCAAGGTCGGTTCGGAATTGTTTGTGATTTTGAACTGACCCGATGGCACAATGAGTAGCGCTACTGTCTGTTAAACCACAGGTTGTGGGTTCGATTCATACACGAGACCAATCAACGAGTGATAAACATATTTTGTATTGTTAGTTAGTACATACTAATGAATAATCATGCTTGTGAACAAGTGCCACCTTTGGGGACTGGTCTGCTCCAGCTTACCTCTAGAAAATAAATACTTACCTACTTGAGCGCTTAATTGTTTCATCACTCATCAAAACAAAACTACGAGTATATAGCTTGGTCCAATGTGTTAAACACTTAGCAATAAGTCAGACACTACTGTAACTAATATACGGAGTTTCTTACCGGTGTCTTCTCGGGAGATATAAGTTTTGAAACGGTTGTAGAGATCCAAACACTTTGCAATGTATTCAAAGACGATTTAAAAGTGTTTTAACGTATTTGAATAAACACAAACTTGATTGCTTTGCTGTAGCTAGTTTGTAAAATGAGGCATAGCTTTTTTATTTTTCCTAACTGCCTAACTAATGATGACCGCATCTTTTCATCATCATCGGAATTTTGGGTAAGCAGAGCTCCCACTTCTAAGACTTTTTGCTGTATGATTACTATATTGTTTAGGGGTTTTTTATTGTTCATGCCATAGCATACAGGCATAACAACTTTAGAATTGACTGGTATAATTCTCGACTACATTCTGAAATTCATTTCTTTTTTGTTTCAAAACAAACCGATGCGACGTATCAACTTGAACTTATATTTTCTTCAAGTTTTTGCTCAAATTCCGCTTTGTCAAGGTGTATGTCACGCCAAGTCTGGTGCTTTAGGAATTAGCATAATTAGTGGAGACCTATTATAATCAGAACAAGCCCAAATGGCACTGACGGCACGATAACATTTTAAATACTACGTATACAACTACACACCAACTGTAATCATATTGTTGTAATGACGTAGCATTATGTAAATAATAAATATAATCTTTCTTATATATAAAAATTAATCACTGTTCGTTAGTCTTGCTAAAAGTCGAGGACGGCTAGACCAATTTGGCTAATGTTGGTTTTGAAACACTAGTGGAGGTCCAGGGAAGGTTAAAAAATTTGGAAAATAGTAGGCGGAACGACGTTCGCCGGGACAGCTAGTAAATTATAAATATTGGACAACATCACATACATTGCTCTGATTCTGTAGCACTTGTTTTACAGATATCAGAAACAAAGACGGTACCACAACACTCAGACCCGAGACAACATAGAAAAGTTCCCATATTGACCCGACCAGGGATCGAACCCGGGATCTCTGAAATGGCGCGTCGCCAAAGTCCGGGCCGCTCCCGTCTCGGCTACGGAGGTCGTCAATTCGATCGATTTTTAGTCAAGTCATTTGGTAATCGATATAAGCAGAAACGAAAAATATTTTAATTTAGGCTTCTTCACAAAATCACTTATTTTTGCATTTTCCATATAATCAACCTCTTGTCTTTAAGTAGTTGCAAATGAGTTGGTTGCGTGTAAGGGACGAATCTAATTACAGTCACCCTCAAAACAGGACGTGTAAAACGCTATTTGATAGTCCCTTTGTTATTAAAAAGGACTTTCTAAGTTTTGTAACGAAATATTTTTCAAGTTCAGATTATATTTACGAGGCTGTAAAAAATCCAACTAAAAAAATATTTGTACTTTTGGACTTTGAACTTTCATATTAGGCAACACGTTTTTTCACATGTCATGCTCAGTGATCAAAGACTTTCATCTTAACTGTATTCAAATGTATGTCTAATACCTCAGTGCTTAAAATATTCATATGTATATTATATATTTTCGAATTATACTGTTTTGATTTGAATTCATTTAAGTAGATAGGTATATAGTTTTGAAGTAAGGTGGAGCAGACCAATCCCCAACGGTGGCGCCTGTTCAATGCAAAAATCTGAACTTTGACGTCGCGCAATCTCTGAGGCCCTTAATTTGATTGCCGGTCGCGTCAATATGGAAAACGAAATTTTTCTACATCTATATTGTGTCTTAAATTTAGCAAGAAAGAAGGTTTCACCAAGTTATTGTTAAATTATAAAAAAAAAATCTCTATTACTTATTACATTTTCGCATTGATTACACTTCCACTTCAAATCAGAATCGTGTGCATATTAAGTTGGTTTCACATCGAATGTATAAATTTCCAATCTGTTGTAATTATAACAACAATTGATCTAAGAAATTGAGGGAAGATGACGGCGTGTGTGGGACTCCACTACTCCGCGAAAGGCAGAGACTAGCCACTAAAACCCCCCGGTTGGACTCCATCGCCTTTTAATGATGGTGCTGTGGGACATCGGCTCAGCCAGAACCACCACGAAGAACCATCACATAGTACCACCGGCGAACCCACGGTGCCTGAAGCTGGTTACTATTGGTTGCAGGGCGGTAGACTTACCTCAGGCGGAAGAGTGGGTGACAAGCTCTTGTTCTTGGAGAACATGCTGGTCCGTCGGCTGGAGGCGGGCTCCGAGCGGCGCCGGCACGCGCCCCGCATCCACGTGCACAGACGAGTGCAGCAACTGCAAACAACAATGCATTTAGAACGGTACCGGAATTATTGAGAGACGCAGGGCATAGCGATTAATCTTGAACTGGAGCGGCCCGACTGGTGAAATACCTCCACCATACAGAAGACCGCAGCCAAATAACCAGCACTTCGGTGTTGTTGTGTTCCTAGGTGTGAGTGAGTAAGGTTTCCAGAGCTCGTGGGGAGTGCTACATTCGCCTTTAACGTAAGGGGCGACAAGTCCAGTAACAGTTTTACAATGCTGTAATTTTCGCCCTTAAGCTAGAACTTCATTAAAATCGATAAAATGATAAACAAACTTTTGTTTCTGTCTCAGGTCTGGGTGTTATGGTACCGTCGTTGTTTCAGATATCTGTAATACAAGTGCTTAAGCTACTTACCACAGAATTAGAGCAATGTATGTGATATTGTCCAATATTTATATTTTTATATTGATAGGTAACTTTAACTCACCCTGGAGGCGGCCGGTCACTCAGTATACTGTCCCGCCTCTCAATCGAAGCTCTCTTCCCGCAACACCCAGTCTCAGTGACGACGCCCTGCGACATGTCGACGTCGCGCGGCAGAACGCCGGACACGTCGCTGACGCGCCTGCGTCGCCCGCAACAACCGCAGCAAATGTCGCGGAGTGTGCGCTTGCGCTTCGTCTCGTCCTCAAATTCTATTGTAGCTGCCTGTTAATGAAATAAGCATAAAGAACTAGAAAGGACTCGCGCACGAAGTGAAAGAGGCTATCTATAAAACGGCAAAAATAACGTTTGCATATTTATATTATACGAGCCAGTTTTCTTCCAGCAAAAAGTACTTATTTCCATTCTTTTTATAGTGCTGAATGGTAAATTGCACTGTAGATCTGGGCAGTCTCTCGAACTTTGGGAACTTGATTTGCCAGCCTATTAAACTATTAGCTTTTTTTCTGAGCTCGTGTACGGCAAATGACTTTTAAATATTAGGTTTATGTTCAATTTATAAATAAAATAATTTATAAACCTCGCCGGGGTTTTGCACACAATTTGTAAATTTTAAACTTTACATGACAGTCAGGAACATGACACGAGAAGAATTGTCCAATTTATTTCAGTACTTCTGAAGACAACCATGTCGGTACAGAAAGGTTTTTTTAATCAAACGCCCTTACATTTTTATAGCCATGAAATCATCCCTCTTTCTACACGATAACAATTTTGTTTTGGAACAAAAAGGCTCCTATAAACTTCAATTATACGTAAATAGACTGTTTATTCTTTTTTTGAGTTTTCATGAAAAATGCCAAGAAACTTTTCCTCAACCTATTAATAAATTTGACCATAAACGCAGTCATAATGGAATGTTAAATCAGCGCAAAATCTCTAGGTATTAGCGCGTTTAAATTCTAATGGGTCAATAAATAACCGCGGCACATATTGGGTCAAGGGGTAACGAGCGCTCATTTACGCGTTTACGAGCAACTTGTGCAAAGAAAATCGACGATCATGCGGTTATTGGAAGTCAACACTTCACTGTAAACGATGAATGGACCTGTTAAAGAACTACGTAGACACATTCAAGGGAATGCAAACAGCTTATTAAATATTACAGTTGTAAAGTATAAGATATTAGAAACGCGTCACGCTAATATTCCCCTTCTCCATCTGCGCCACACTATAATTCTCATCTGCACTCCGTTGCACTCCCCACATGCATTACACCAATGTCCCCCTAGCGCCACGCCACGCTTATCTTCCTCTCCCCCTCTGCGTCACAACACGCTTCTCCTCCAACAACCCTTTTAAAAACAACGGAAATCGCCGAAGAAAGCCTTTGATCCCTTTTCGAGCAGGATCAGGCTTACCCAGAGCAGAGCAGGATTAGACCAGGATAACCGCCGGCAAATTTTGCTGCAGCTGGTTACGTTCTATCTTCTTTCAGGGTTTCAAAATCATAGTGATGACTTTTGTCATGGCCCCGGAGGTGCCACTATTAGGGTTATGCTCCTTCGTTCATAGATACGAGGCTGATCAGTAGACTAGTCTATGACTCACCTTCCCGGCCGCCCGCTCCACGTCTCTGACCCGGTCTTCCATCTCTTTCTCCTTCTTGAAGCAGTTCAGCTTGCCAGCGCCCTTCTTCTGCCCCTCTTCTGCTGCTGCCATCTGGTCATCATCGTCTTCGCCCTTGAAAAGAGATCTCAGTTCAGTGCAGGGATTCTAAGAAAGTGGTGCGTGAATTCTTACAGTCATATCACTGGCTTGCGAGAACTTTCACAGTTACGTAGCGATGAAGTCACTTAAATTTGTGCATCAATTGGGAACATTGAAGAAAGCTCGGAATGCCATTAGCTTGAGGGAAAAAATACAAGGATAGACACACAAACTTCTTGAAGTACAGAATTCAATGATTCGGTTTGATATCGGATTGGGAGGATTCCATAATTTCAAACATATGTACAGGGAATGGACTATGGACTAAGGTGAGTAGTTCCAACTTTATTCGGGTGATGATATAACGATAAGAGAAAAACATCGCACGAATATTACGAAGTCAATACTGCTGCTGATGCTAGTAGACCTTTCCTACTAATATTATAAAAGCGAAATTTTCTAAGAATGAATGGTTGTTTCATGTTTGTTACTCTTTCATGCAAAATCTGCTCAACGGATTTGGATTAAATTTGGTGGAAAGAGAGATAATAATAATAAATGCGCCAGGCAACCACACCAATCACCTGGTCTCAAACTAAGGTTTTCCCTTGTACTATGAGCACCAGACGACGGATACTAACCGGGGGCGTCATCCCAGCACACCCAAACTCAATTAAATTTAGAAAAGTTCGTTTTCCAAATTGACCCTACCGGAAATCGAACCCGGGACCTTTCGCACCTTGGCCGCCTACCTTAGCCACTGCGTCACCGAGGTCGTCATGAAATACTATATTAAAATGAAGGATAGTTTTTATCCCAAAATAATGCGGGCGAAGTCACAGCACAGCAGCTTGTATTGAATCACTGTTTCAGACATCACAGTTCCACCAACCTTGATGCAGCAAGGGCAGCACTTAGTCTTGCATTTGCCCATGAGCCGCGAGCAAATGTTCGGTCGCTTTTGCTCGGGCTCGGGCTCGGGCTCGGGCGCGGGCGCGTGGGCCGGCGCGCGCTCATCTTTGGATGCCTTCCTGGAGCGAGCTGGTGGCTTCGGAGTGGTGCTCGTGCTTTGAGGAAACCTGGGAAAAAGAGAAAAAGGTTATTCCTCAGTAGTAAAATAGAGGTAGGGTATAGCGATTTATCGCTTGAACTGGAGCAGCACGACTGGTGGTGGTTACAGAAGACCGCAGCGAAATATCGATGTCGATGATCGAATGATTTTGCGTTTTGTACTGTATCTTTGGGGAAGGCAGCCGTATGTGTGGTGCTTTTCCGCTCAGTGAAAGGATACCGGCTTAAACCTCTCATCGCTTGTAAAGGGTATCGGGTGAATATTTATAGGGTTCGAGGGTGAATACTGGCTTAGACATCGTGTCACATTTACAGACGGAACCGAAAGTGGACCATTAAGAACCAATTTTACCATGTTGCATGCTGTTGCAAACGAAACATTTGTAGTGTAACGTCAGCGGAAAGAGTAATTGGCGATGCCAAATACAAGCATTGTAACTTACCGGGGAAACTTAATACTTGTAACTAATTTAATATTGAACAATAAAAACTATTTTATTGTATTTTTTTATTTTATATTTCAAAGGGAAGGATGATGTCTGTCTCCTCTGAAAAAAGATGTGATGTGACTGTGTGTATATATTTCAGAAACAATTCCGATGGGAATAGTGTATATTTTGTCTCTGTCCAACCGTTTATGTAAAGAAAGAGAGCATAAACGAGTTCGTTTCCGCCATTTTGTTCTTAATAAAGGGACAGCCAATCAGTAAAGTTATTCTTCTATCATCTTAAATTCATTCTGTTCAAGTTCTTGTTACTCCTTTGTTCGCCGCTTGACCTTTCCAAGTTCAAGATGATAGGTATCCCAAATTTCGTTTGCTTCGGTCCAATGTATTGAAATGGAAGCCGTGCAGATAAACAGACAGCCATTTTTGCATGTATAATCATTATTAATCATTGTTACCATTGTAAGAATTGTGCTTAGCGTACGCAATGAGAGTTCGGGCGATCAACACACGCAAACATTTATTGGCGGTGAGTATGTTTCTTGATGTACTTCTAAGAGTAGGTAAGTATTGGGCATTCTAATTCACTTTCGATCGGTCACACATGTAACCTCTCTCAGTGAATTAGAATACCCAATACCAGCTTTCGGAAAATATCGGTAGTACTTATTCTACAAAAATCAAACAATACAAAACTTCAGGTCTAAAACTTACCAATTTACCGCGACACCTAATTTTAATTATTACTACACTGATATATCCTGCTTATTGAAACCAGTTCCCTTATGAACAAAGTTTTTTCTAGCCTGATTGGTCGTACTAAGTTTTTTTTAGTACGGACCAGCGCATTGCGGTGTTCTTCCAAATACATTGTCAGCACCCAGAATGAAAACCTTCGCTATGGAGTGGCAGATTCTGGCACGTTTCGTCGTACTGATAGTATTTGATGTGTTACAGAAAATACCACCCACCCAGAACCGAAACCTTCGCTACGGAGTGGTTTATTCTGGCGTGATTTGTCGTGGGTGATATAACTGAACTCATTGTGAAGTACTAACCGCTGTGCTGTTCATACTTTTGTTAAACTTTAGCACCTAGAGGTAAAACTTCGCTCGGTTACTCGTGCTTAAATACTAAACGTGGGATATGTGGATAGCTGCGTTGCACATTACCAATTTTAAGTCGTCAGCATTTTGCTTCGGCCTCTTTCGCGCCGCTGTTTACCTACTGAATGTTGCAATACGATATTCAGCGATACTCATACCTAACTGCGCCGATTCCTGTATGTAAATCATAATCGGTGAATGAAATATGATATTTTATAATCATGTTTGAATTAAGGTTCCGCAGATAGCTTAATAGCAAAATTTTGAATAAAATGAAGTTACTTTCCAGGATATACTGGTAGTAAACGAAGTAAGTACCTCTACTTAAAGTTTATCTATCTGTTATTAACAATAAAAGTACAGAATAGAGTAATGATACTGTTGAATTTAAGCGGTCTTATCATTTCGCTGGTGAAAACAGTTGTAATTTCAAGAATTTGGGTACATTGTTCTACAATTATTTAGGTAAAAAAAAAAAAAACAATCAACATATTCATAACCGAAATACGGTTATGAATTATTTTCACCTTGTGTAGTTTTTATAATATATTTTACTAACCGAAACGTAACGGTAGGATATATTATAGTGCACAAAAGTGTGCGCTAGTTCTGATGATTTCCCTATTTCTGAGGTCACGTAATCCGTTCGGACGATTGTTCGACAAGACTGGAGAGAGATCAGGTGCAGAACCAACAACCTATGTGACATACTTTCGGATGCACCTATGTGTCTGCAACTGAGTAAATTCTAGACGGAAAAACCATATTTTAACCCGATCGAGATTTAAACTCGGGGCACTTTTAGTTCAAGGTGACATTTGCAACCATTGAACCAACGAGGAAGTCTGTATCGTATTATTAAAACCAGTTCTAAGGAACTCTAAAAACACAGTAATTTTGTTAACTAAATAATATATTTCGCTTACACCACGCTTTTAACGTAAAAGTACAGTCAACCGCATAAATAAGCTCAATAATAAAATATTACACTTGTAATAGTTTTAAATCCGTTAAAGCAAACAATGTATCATATTATAATATCACACTTGATGCGCATGAATTGCATATTATAAAAAAGGACCCGTAATATTTCATTTCGAAATACACTATATTTTGTGCTGTTTTATCGCTAAGACCGATTTCTTCCAGACAATATGTTCAGGTTTCAGGTATATGTTTGCATTACTAAAAAAGTATGCAATGTTAAAGTAAGTATCATTATTACTCGAGGTCTTTGCTTCGCTGTACAAAACTTTTTCACGATAACTGTACTTAAGAAATTCAATCGAATGACGTAAATTGTATTCCCGCTTTTGCTGATCGGCAAAACAATCTTCATACAGTCTTCATAAACCTTTTTTTGCGAATATTGAAATGGTTTTAAAATAGAGTAGGTATAAGTAAGCCGGTTTAGGTTCTACAATTAAATTGTTTGCGATCTCTATATCTGAGTAAGCAATAAGTTTTGAATAAAATGAGAGCGCCAATCGATCAAATGTTATTACATCAGTGCCATCATTTGTGATCGTCAAGTGCAAAGTGTTCTTCAGTGTTTGTGTTCAAGAGGAGCCCCCTTCGTAAAACCATGTTCGTAAGTTTTTAACATGTTTGATTTTTTATTGTAAGTAATTGTAATTATGTTAGTGTTTTATTAACGATGTGTCAAGCGGCCCGCGCTCCAGATGCAGGTTCGAATTTTGCAACAGAAGGTGTTAGTGTGATGAGCACTATATCTTTTACCTGAGTTATTGAAGTTATAACTTTTACTAGGTCTTCTTAGTTTAAACTCTGCTAATTTTAGAGCCCGATGATGAATGTGATTGTTGGTATTTAAAAAATATAATAATTTTTAATCTTCGTATTTAGGTCGGACATTGAATGTTATAACGCTGAAGTCGAAGCCAAACCTGGCTATACGAACAAGCGAGAGGAGTCGGACTCGGAGAACGAAAACGCTAAACGTCGGCAACGAAAGTCATTATTCTCCGATTCTGAAGACGAGCTTCATAACAAACGGTAATTTTATGTATTATTTATGGTTCAGATATTTTGTAGTAACCAAGTTTTAGTGCATTGTTTTGTATAGGTAATCATTCAATTACTTTTGTCTTAAACTTTATAAACTTTTTGAAATTTCAGTGTAATTAAGACAGCGAAAAGAATTTCATCATCTAAGCGCAAGTCACCTAAAGGCGGAGAGATCTTCGAATCTGAAGACGAGCAAATTAATAAGCGGTAAGTTAAATCAATTATGATTCACTAAGTGATAGACGAGCTGGTCCACTGCCGTACCCGAGCCACGGAACTAACCGACGCGACGGGAGTTTATGTCTAGCATGCGGTATTTTTTTTTTGTGAAAAGCGTGAAAGTACTTGCTAGCCGCGTCCTAAACATTTATTAATGTATTCGTGTTTAGCTGTTCAGTCAGTCTGTTTAGCTATTATTCAGTACTTACATCGATTGTAGATTCATCCAATACTTTTAACTATTTGTATACGTACTTTAATTGTTTATGTTATAATTTTCAGTGCAAATAAGGCAGCGAAAAAACCTGCAACATCCATACGTAAGTCAGCTCAGAGGTTCGAAAAAGAAGGCGCCGAACTTGAAAACGAGGAGGTTCATACAAGGTAAATTTTATTATGTATACTTATTTACTACTGAAAGTGTTTAATATGGTACTAAATCTTTGAAATCAAAAAATACTTTAGAGAGGCTAAATAATTCGTTTCTATTTATCGAAAAAAGTTTCTTTGATCGTAACTTATTTGATAAAAATGTATCAACTATTTGAATTAAATCAATCCTTCAATTTATTTAACCCTGTTATAATAATTTCAGTGTTAAAAAGGCGGTGAAAAGACCTGTTACGTCTAACAAACGTAAACCAGAAAAACGAGGTCGGTGTGCAGGCTGGGAGCTGGAGTTGGACGACGACGAGATCGAAGTGGTTCGCGCCCGCGCCGCGCCCGGCCTCCTGCAGTCCGCGCTCACGCGCCGCGTGGCCGACGGGAACCTGCGCAACACTGCTACTCTGTCTGGAGATCTGTTTGTAGAGCTACGGCTCTACAATACTAAAGACATTAAGTCTGTAGCTGCAAGGGATCGCTGGGAGAAGTCAGTGCTGTCGCTGAAATATCAGACGGATTCGGAAGCTGAGGAACTGGACCTATTGCGTCAGTTTATAAGGCGAGCGCGTACGGAATTCGTTGGGAAGGGTACGTTTTTCCCAGATAAGAAAAAATAAAATTTAGAAGTTAAATCATTGATAAGGATTTGTTACAATTTATACAAAATAGATAATATATTATTTCAAATATTACTCAGTGCCCAGTCTATTTAATTTCATTTTAAGTAGTCCTTATTCCTAAGCATTTTAAATTATTTTTTATACAATGTCGAGTAGATCGATATACTGCACAGTTTGCGATGTATCCGTTAGAAGCAATGCGTTCTCAGCTCATTTAAAGAGTAGGTTGCATAAAAATAACTCAGCAATTGAAATTAGTGATGGTATCGAAAAAGTAGCTAGCGCTTTCCGTAGCCGAATCGCGTCATATCGGATCCGTGACAGCGAGGCGAGCAGCGCGACGCAAGTTCCTGCGGAATTCCTTCGCGGCTTGCGCGCACGCGTTCGCCAGCTGCTTCAAGCACGTCAGTCGACTTTCGGCACTATCAAAGTCAACTTTGAATTATTTGCTGAATTTTATTTGCGTAGTAACGATTCAGACAAATCCGAAATTAAGTCTTTTGTTACGGAAAACGTTATCTTACATAATAATTTTAATTTTGAGGAAATCTTTTCTAATGCGATTAGTACTTTATCGGCTAAAATTGACGAATTTCAAGAGCGTGATAGTGGTTGGTTATTTTTACGCAACTGCTATTTAGAAATTAACATCAATAAGTATAATCCACTGAGAGCTTCTAGATATATTGATTTACCAAAAGCTTTGAAGCTTAAACGTGCGTGTATTAACATTCAAAACAGAGATGAATTTTGCTTTTTATGGAGCATAATGGCTGCATTATTTCCTGCTGAAAGTAATGCACATCGAACATCTTCGTATCCTCATTTTAAGAGCATGCTCAATGTAGATAATATGTCATTTCCAGTAAAGTTTTCCGATATTAAATGTTTTGAAAAAAATAATCCTGATATTAGTATAAATGTTTACGGACTAAAAAACAAATCAAGTATTGTTGGTCCATTATACCGAACCCAGAATAGAAAACAGAATCACATAAACTTATTATATGTAGAAAAGGGAAATCTTTCTCATTACTGTTTGATAAAAAACCTTAGTCGTTTGTTGAGATCCCAATTAACAAAGCATCACGCCAAAATATATTTTTGTGACGATTGCATGTTGTTTTTTGAAAATGAACTTAAATTAGACTCTCACACATGCGGTGGTGTCGCTACTATTTTGCCGAAGCGCGGCACGCTAATTCAATTCAAAAACTATGAAAAAATGCAGGATATGCCTTTTGTTATATATGCAGACTTTGAATCACTATTGCAGCCTAGTGCGGATGGACCAAACTCCAGTTGTACGAAAGTGTTTCAAAAACACATTCCTGCTGCATTTGCTTATTACGTCGTATGCTCTTATGATAATACCTTAAATCGTTACGTATCTTACCGTGGTCAAGATTGCGTAAAAATATTTATAAAAAATCTTAAAAAAGATGTATCCAGGATATTACGCATTTATAAAAACACAATACCTATGAAAAAATTATCAGTAAATGAAATGAAATCGTTTCAGAAATCTAAGTTATGTTACCTATGCAATCAATTATTATTGGACGATAGAGTTAGGGACCATTGCCACTTGACAGGTAAGTACCGCGGTGCCGCACATACTTATTGCAATCTTAAGTTTCGTTTGCCTCAATACGTACCTGTGTTTTTTCACAACTTGTCGGGTTACGATAGTCATTTGTTTATTAGCCAATTAGGACAAACATCAGGACCAATTAAAGTAATAGCTAAGAATAAAGAAAACTACATATCATTCACTAAGTTTTTTCTTACAGATGATAATGAATATATGGCAGTTCGTTTTGTAGACTCTTTCAAATTTTTGGGCACAAGCCTCGAAAAGCTTGTTTCAAATTTAAATACAGAAGATTTTATACATTTATTGCATTTCTTTCCTAAAAATTATCAATTTGATTTATTAAGACGAAAAGGTGTATACCCATATGAATATATGTCAAACTGGGATAAGTACAATGAAAACAAATTACCTCCACGACAATGCTTCTATAGTAGCTTAAATGAATCTACTATTTCAGAGTCTGACTATAATCATGCTAAGCATGTATGGGAAGAATTTAGATTAAACAATCTAGGTGAATACACAGATTTATATTTGAAATCTGATGTTTTATTACTAGCAGATGTTTTTGAAAAATTTCGTCACACCTGTAAAAGTAATTACAATTTAGATCCATCTTTTTATCTCACTGCTCCTAGTTTAAGTTTTGATGCAATGCTTCTCAAAACGAAGGTAAAACTTCAATTAATCGAAGACTTGGAAATAATTCGATTAATTCAGAAAGGTATTCGGGGAGGAGTGTGCCTTTGTTCTACCAGGTATGCGAAAGCAAACAATAAGTACTTGTCCGATTACGAACCGTCTTCTCCGGATAACTACTTATTTTATATAGATTGCAATAATTTGTACGGCTATGCAATGTGTTCGTATTTGCCTCATTCGGACTTTCGATTATTAAATTCGTCTGAATTTAATACCCATGAAATACTTCAAACCCCCGATGACTCTGAAGAAGGCTACATTTTGGAAGTAGACTTAGAATATCCAGAAAAATTACATGTAATACTACCTTTTTGTCCACAAAAATTTACACCAATTGGATCCAAAACACCTAAACTCATACCGAACTTATATGATAAATTTAACTATGTGATTCATTATGTGCATTTAAAAACGTGTTTAGCTCATGGGCTTAAGTTGATCAAAATTCATAAGGTAATAAAATTTAGGCAAAGCCCTTATTTAAAACAGTACATAGATTTAAATACCGAATTACGAAAAAAAGCAACGTCTACTTTTGAACAGGACTTTTTTAAATTATTAAATAATAGTATATTTGGGAAAACTTTAGAGGATACCGAAAAGAGGCTCGATGTGAAATTAGTCAATCTATGGGTTGACGCTAAAAATAAAACAAAGAAATCATATACTGCTGAACAATTGATAGCGAGACCGAATTATCATAGTTCAACTATTTTCGCTGAGAATTTGGTAGCGGTCCAAATGAAGCCTGAATCAGTGATATTAGACAAACCTATTTACATTGGATTTACGGTTTTAGAAGTTTCTAAAAGTCATATGTATAATTTTCACTATTCTGTCATGAAACCTTATTACAGCGATAATTTAAAACTTTGTTATACAGATACGGATAGTTTTCTGTACTCCTTGCAGACAAATGACATATATAGAGACTTGAGGTTAAGATTTCAAACCTATTTTGATACAAGCAACTATGATAAAAATAACCCGTACGGTATTAAACCTCAAAACAAGAAAGTACCCGGTTTGTTTAAAGATGAGCTAGGAGGACAACTTATTACAGAGTTCGTTGGTTTAAGATCTAAATTATATTGTATCAAAACTAAAAACAAAGAAATAAAAAAGGCGAAAGGGATTAAGAAACCGGTCGTTCAACAGTTAGTTTTCAAAGACTACAATAGAGTCCTGCTAGAAAACGATATTTTACGAAAGAAAAATATAATATTTAAGTCTTTCAAACACCAAATATTTACTCAATCCGTTAATAAAGTGGCCTTGTCATCCAACGACGATAAGCGAATAATACTTAAGAATAATATAAGTACGTTGGCTTGGGGCCATAAGTCCAGTTTCTTTTAGTTGAACATTGTAATTTTTATTGAAGTTAAATAGATTGGGCGTTATGTAAAATTATTTATTGTATCCAGATTAAATTTATTTCAATAATATGGAAAAATAAACCATACATTTATGTACATAAACACTATAATAGTGTGAAATGAAATTGTTATGTCTCGAGTAAATTAAACGTTTATTAAATACTTACTTTGTTTTATTTCAATGAAAACAAGAACTTGTTCAAACATGTACAAGATGTGTCACTTAAGAACCATAGATGACCTACTTAATCAGCAAAAACAATGCACGTTGCTCATACACGTGTTGATGCGAACATGAAACGTTTGGTAAGCAAAATCAAAATTAAAACGAGCAATAGGTAGTTAGCGTTCATATCTACTCCATCATCGTTCGAGAAAGCATCGTTGGTACGTAAGTTTAACATATTTTTCAATTATAATGTAATTTTGAAGGTAAATTACTAATTATCTATTTTTTTTTGTTCACAGTATTTTAACCATGTCGGACTGTTCCGAAATAATTTTCTCCCAATATGCTCAAGATCCATTGGAAAATTACACCCAACAGCTCCAAGAACTATTCGACAAACAACCGAACAGTATTGAGCATAGACAAGACAAAAAAGGAAGGCAAAAGCGCGATAGCATTGGCAAAAAGAAAACTCAGAACATATCATCTAAATCATTTGTTATTCGCAAAGAGCAGAAGGGGAGTAAACTAATACAAATAAAGATAGTGGACCTAACAGGCGAACATTTTCCGGGCACGCCTGCGCATGGGGCCGACAGCGGGGATGGAGATGTAGTGCTCAGCGCGCAGTATGTGGTGCAAGATCCGGTGGATGAAATTATGGACTTGACAGATAGTCTTGTCAGAAGAATTTCAAAAAAATTAAGTGGTGAAAATTATTAGTTTATAATCCGATATGTTGTATTTTATTTTTTGTTAATTAATTATATCTCAATAAATATTGTTTTATAGCAAGTAAATGTGTTATGATTATTGTATAGAGATAGAGGTATCAAGTTTTAAATTAATAAATTATAAACAATCAGTTCCTTTTAAAACATTTATTATTAATAAAGTCATAAAGATATCTTATTTTCTAAACACCATTTTTTAATACATAATACATTTTTTAATGCACAATATTTCGTGTGTATAAAACAATTCAACATATCTTTAGAATACAATTTACAAAGAGTCTGCAAGTTAGGTACACTTAAGTCACTTATATCAATAATATTATTGTGGCCACAAATATCACGCACCCACTTAATTTTTTCTTTACCTTTAACCATTATTTTCTGACGCTGTAAGAAAGGTTTTATAATCCTATGAAATTCTTTGTAGTCAATGTAGCCCTCGCTCCATCGAAATCCTCTATTCGTTTCCACCCATCTCACTTGACTCTTTTCTGCGTCAGTTAATGTTGAGAACGGGTATGGAGGTTTAATTAAATAAATGTAGGTAAGCTCTTGAGTCGCTATGCCCAGCTCTTTAATTATAAACTCATTATTACGATTTTTAAATCCTTGTAAGTCTAGTATAATGGTATTGTTGTTCATGATAGCTTCTTAACAATATTGCTCAAAGGTTTATATTCAAATACACAATCGTTTAAAATCAAACAATATGCAGCGGTCTGATCAGGTATCTCTTGGTCAGTTTCAATTTCAACCCTCACATCGATTGAACCTTTTAACATTTCATGTTGTCGTGAACAATCAACTACAAATAATGGAGCTATATCTTTAAATTCTTTCAAGCTCATCAATGGTTCTGGTCGACGTCCGTGATAAGACTGTTGAAATCTAGCATATTGCTCATATAATAAAGAGAATTTGTCTTCTGAAAAACTGACATTTAATCCTTCATACGGATAATATAACGAATTTAAAAATACTCTTACATCACGCACATTACAATGATCAAACTCAGCCATTGAATTCAGACTGTTGTGTTTACGGTTTGTTTGTAACGCAATTATAACATAACGCGGTTTTTCTACTTGTGATGAAGTTTTAATAGACCAAGTATGCTTACGTGTTTTAGGTAGCAATGGATATTCATACAAGTCCCAATTACGAAACGCTATCGGAATAGCTCGGTCTTTCTCCAAATGTTTTAATAAGTTAATTCTCTCACGATCGGATACTTTGATGTGGGGAACACGCCAAACAATTTTATTAATAATTACTTCGTCCACCACCTCTCCTATGTTTAACTTCAGCGCATTCAGATTTGTGTTACTTCGTAACAATACTAGTTCGTGTTTACAGTTGATGATAATTTTCTCGTAATCTTCTGCAAATCCTAATATTTTGTTTAAGGGTATAGATGCGGAGAATACACCGCCGTTTTCATTGGTGGTTCCTGTAGCTGACCAGCCCCAGACTCTTGCGCACTTTGATTCATTTTCATTTAAGGATAGATAGGATTTCATAGTTGTTGTTATACCAGCATTCTTAACTTTATCGATTTCAACACCATTTAATTCGTATCGTATGTCTTGAAAAAGAAATAACAGCGGGTTATTAACAAAATGCACTGTAGATACTTTTTCTTTTGGTGTACCTTTGTAAACATTGACTTGACCTTCGATATATAAAGTACTGAGTGAAGGTAATACATACAAGTCTTGCTGATTGATAGGTATTCTTATTTCATCGTTCTTGTTAAAGCTTGTTACATACGGTTTGTATGAATGATACTCAAAACTTTCAATGCTATTATCGTATGAAGTTTGTTGAGATATGTTTAAAATATTCATTTTGTTAAGCCTATTAGTTTTAGAAAATCCTTATTGGTTTTTGTAAGCTTCTTTTTTATCTGTTTAGATGTGTCTTTATGGGTTGTTCTTTTAGGACTGACTTTAGAACACGATGAGGGAGGGTTTTTATTGAAATTTATCATTTTTTCTTAAAATGTAAATATAGCTGCACTTCTTCTCCACGTAAATTGATCTGTTTATTATCACCATCCAACAGTCTAATATTGATAGCGCTTATGGAATTTTGATTAACAGGAAAATAAATAAGATTTTTAGGTATTTCAATTATTCGATAACCTGGTGGTACATTAGGTACAAATTCGTAAATTATATGGCTTGCTTTTCCGTTTACAAATGAGCCACTAACTACGTCACATTCGATTCTCACAATGGTTGTTGATAGAATGTTAACAGGGTACTCTGAATCAGTACTTTTATTTGCTTTTATTGTTTTCGTTCCAAAACCAAGAATTTTTCCCAGTGATTCACTTTTATTAAAATGAACATCTTTGGAACAAAAAATATTTGTTTTTAATGTATTATTATTGCAAGTTAGTTTTAATTTTGTATTTTTAATGTTGCATTTTAAATACTCGCAAATATCTTGAAGCTCATAAGAACCTTCAGGTATTTTGATGACTTCATTTTCACCATAATAAAATTTATTATTGCGTTCGTCTATATTAGGAATTGAGTTAAATGTTGAAAAATATAAAAGACCACACTCATAGTCTCCTTGAAGTTCTAAAGTTGGAGAATAGTTTGTGGTCAAGGAAGCTCCGCTCCCAGTTATTGACACAGTGAAAGACATTTTTATACTAAGACATTTATTTCTGTTTTTTATTTTATAAATACATTTTCCAATAATTGTTTAAAAATTTCAGGCACAGGTGACCACAATTCGTGGTACCGAAGGCTTGATGTCTCTTATAATTATAGTGTATAGGTAAATCATGCATATAGTTCACAAATTCTAATGGTGGTTTCAAATTACCAAAACTATCATAATATTCCACATAATTATTATGCTTAACAAAGGCTACCCAGTGCGTGCCAGGATTTTTGTTGCTATCCAAATTTAATATTCCGCATTCTATCTTTTTAGGTTTCGGTGGTAACGTATCTCTCATGTAAACACCTCTGAAGTGAGGAATATCACTAGCATGTGCTAAAATATCGAGATTAGTAAGTGCACGTTTAGGTAGCCTTTTATTTAGTTTTTTGGTGGGTTGAGATATAAACCTGTTCCTTTTTTATAAGGTTTGATATATAACCCTTTTCCAAGAGCTACTGCTTCCATCATTCTGTTGTGTCTTTCTGACTCCTGAAGACTTTTCTGTGCCGCCTTAGAATCATTAACGGCTTTGGCTATACCTGCTGCTCCTCCAGCAAGCGATCCTAATGCTGACAATCCCGCAAATATGGGAATGAGTGGCAAAAGCCCACCACATTTTGGGAGAGGAATAAACCGAGGTAAACGTACTCCTTTCTTGTTATTGAATAGTTTCTTTGCCGCTGCATATGCATACTTTATCGCAGAGGTGTGGTCTTTGGATTTTAGTTTTTTTAATTGAGACCTAATTTTTTTAATCCCCTTCTTAAATGATTTAATACCACTACCTGCTCGAATTTTTGCCTTCATAGCATTTTTTACTATCCAAGAGGCAAGTTTTTCTCCTTTACTCGCATCTTTCGATAACAATCTCCTTTTAGCCATGTTCAAAAGTTCTAAGTCTGCTTTACGTCGAGTTTCTGAATCTTTATTAATATATGCAATATCGTGGTGCATGCAAGCTTTGTCCAAGTGATTAATACCACGTTCACCTTTTAGTAGACGTTTTTTAAGTTTTGTACCAGGACCACAAAATTGATATCCAGGTAAATGTAATTCAAACGGTAAACGATCTATTAGGTTATTTAATATACCACTGCCTTCTTTCATTGATAATAATAAAGTGTAATAAATCAGTAATTGTACGTTATTTATATAAAAAATTAAACCAAATCATTTTTCTTAATCCAACTATTTTCTTTATCACTTAATCCTAACCATTTGACAAATAATTTGTTTCCTTTTCTTCTGATAACTTTTTCAATAAGGTATAGGTCTGGAAATTTAGTTTTTAATAGTTCATACCCGTAAAAAGACCCAAGAATATTTTGATTTTGTTTGTCTACTATTTGGTACGTTAAAGGATTAGTTTGATTAATTTTGACGATGCGAAAAATTTCCGTAGACCAATTAGGAGTGTAACCTTTATAGAAATCTCCTTTGTATTTACTTATGCGCACAAAGTCGCCTACTCTAAAGTTAAATTGTTTACCAACTAGTTTTGGTTGTTGAGTTTTGATAATGTTAGATCGTACTAAAATCTCATTTGAATGATTTACATCGACCGGCTTGAATTTCGTAATGCGATGTACAGTATTATTATAATGATTTATAACAAAATCTAAATTACTTTGAAACCATTCATACCGTCCGCATAAGCTAAATTTTTTGTAGAGATTTGATTTTATGGTTCTTATAACTCTTTCTACTATTGATGCTTTTTTGACAGAGAACGTGGAATAATGATTTATTTTGTAACTTTTCATTAACTGATTGAAAGTTTCGTTATAAAACTCTTTACCTTGATCTGTTTGTAAATTTTTAGGTTTTTGTTTCGATTTAGATAATATGCTTTGCATTGCATTAACAACGCATGTTTTAGATTTTGACTTCAAAGGTCTAACCCAAACGTACTTTGAAAATGCATCAATCACTACCAGAACATAATTATGTCCCTTATTCAACGATGAATATTTTTGAAAGTCCATAAGATCAGCTTGCCATAAATCATTTATTCCCTTAATCAATGTATACCGACGAATGAAATTTCTTCTAGCAGCTTTGTGCAACTCTTCGACAATATCTTGCTTACTCATTCTTGGAATTTTTTGCTGCTAACATAGAATCAATTTCCTTTTTTGTATAATATGCTTTATTTAAATGACTCGAAGTAAATTTCTCTAAATTATTGAGATATGTTTTTAAATTGCTTTGAATTGTTTTTACTTCTTCTTTTAATTTTTGAACACAGTCATCAACATATTTTTTATTCACAGCTTCATTATCTTGTTCAGGGATTTGTAATCCTTTCAACCTTGATAATTTCAAATCGAATTCGCCAGCGTCTGTTCGTAATAATGCTTCCGTGAAGATATCAGTGAGTTCAGGTTGACGTAAACGCTTATGAACATGATGACCGAATTTATCTATATTCATTGCCGTCTTATCGGCTTCTGAAGTCCAATGATACTGCTCAATTTTCCTGATGGCAGCTTTATATATTTCATTTCTTTTATTATACCAGCTTCATACAACTCTTCAATTATTGTATGGGAGAGTGCATCTCGACCCTCTCGGTGCATACAAGTAGCTAGACTGCGGAGCGCGCGAGTTTCGCGCCGGTTATATTTATTACCTTGCATCGAGAGGTCCGAGCATACCACCTCGCTCTAATTCCGTGGCTCTCTGCCCGGTAACGCCTGACGTCACAGACGCCACCTGACTGGCTAAAATGTAGGCCCTGTGATTTGTTAATTTAATTGTAAATAATTATATCCAATAACGTAGTTTCAGTTTGTTGTAAATATTTTGTAATAGGTTTAAATGTAAGCATTTTCATTTGTCCACTGTAATTAGCCAATAAGAGAAGAATGTGTGTTTATTTATTTTAAGATTTTGTATATATAGTCCTAAGTTTGCAAATAAAAGACATTCCAACATCCAAATCTGAACACGCAACTTTACTACGCAACCTTCTGACCCCTACAACTGGTGACCATCGACGCTGAAGAAATGGCCGGAGGAAAAGAAAACCACCAAGAAGCGCGAATCCCTGCTCAAGCACCTGCAGAAAATCCGCAACAGTCAGACCAGCAGATGGCTCATTCCCATCACGAGCTTGCCGGAGTCTCCGTCCAGTCAAGATTCCTTCCATTCTGGCGTGAAATGCCAAGGGCGTGGTTTATTCACTTCGAGGCTACAGTCGACCCGCTGCACACATCCGACGCACAGAAGTTCACCTACCTGCTTCAGCAACTTCAAACAGTCGACCTACACCATCTCACCGACATCCTGTGCAACCCGCCAGCTACAGGGAAATATCAAGCAGCAAAAGAACGCCTACTCTCCACGTACGACACGTCCGCAGCGAAAAACTTTCAAAAACTCATCAGCGGACTCGAGTTAGGCGACCAGAAGCCCTCACAGCTGCTAAGGAAGATGAGAGAACTCGGTAGCGGTATGATCACAGAAGAAGGTCTCAAGATCGAATGGCTGAACCAAATGCCAGCGCAGATACGAGTCGTGTTATCGATCAACACGGAATCAACACTCGACACTCTCGCCGCGATGGCTGACAAGATGGCAGAGTACTCAGAAGCACCATCTATCGCTGCAATATCAAACACAACTACGCCGAGAGAAGCAAGCCAAAGCGACGCCTTATCAACGTTATCAGCGTTATCACGGCAAGTCGAGAAGCTCGCGCTCGAGGTCGCTGAACTCTCGCGCCGCGCCTCTCAGCCGCAGCGACGGTATCGCCGTCCCTTTCACTCACGTTCTCGCTCCCGCTCGCACTCAAAGCAGCGGAACGAGCGCGACGTGAAACCAGGCGATTTTGCAAACAAAATATGGTTATGCAAGTACCATTTTCGATTCGGTGATCAAGCTAAGAGATGCGAATCACCGTGTAGTAGAAGGCAACAAGAAAACAGTAATAACAAGACGTCTTTAAACTAACGTCGACATCGACAGTGGCGAGTGTCGGTGTCTCCACTTCAAGCAATCGCCTATGCGTCCACGACCGCAACACTCACGAACGTTTCCTCGTGGATACTGGCGCTGACATCTCCGTACTAGCTGCAACATCGAAAACAAAGAGAACAATTAGCAAGAAAGATAACGCCTACCGATTATACGCGGCAAATAGTACGCCGATCGCAACGTATGGAGAAAAATCGATCAATCTAAACTTTGGCTTACGTCGCAGTTTCCAATGGACATTCATAGTGGCAGACGTCAAGACATCGATTCTCGGAGCAGACTTCCTTCGTCATTACAAGTTGCTCGTCGACTTAGACAACAAGAAACTAGTCGACAAAATCACCGAATTGTCAGTTAACGCCTTAGAAATCACCACACCAGCCGAAACAATCTGTATCATCTGCCCCGAACAAGATTACCATGGCATACTGGCACAATATCCAGAAGTCTTAAGACCAATGAACTTGCAAAATCCACCCAAACACGACGTCGTCCATCACATCGAAACAACAGGCCCACCGCTCTACGCACGCGCGCGCCCTCTTCCGCCGGACAAGTACAAAGCAGCCAAAGAAGAGTTCGACCGCATGGTGAAGATGGGCATATGCAAGCCGTCCATGAGCGCCTGGGCAAGTCCACTTCACGTGGTTAAGAAGAAAGATGGGGGACTACGAGTTTGCGGTGACTACAGACGACTTAACGCAGTCACGCAGCCAGACCGATACCCAATACCACGCATCCAAGACTTCACGTATCAGTTACGTAACAAGAAACTGTTCTCAAAACTCGATCTCAAAATGGCTTACTTCTGGATACCCATCAACAGCGAAGATGCAAAGAAAACAGCAATAATAACACCGTTTGGTCTGTTTGAATTCAACTGCATGACATTCGGACTCAGAAATGCAAGTCAAACATTTCAACGTTTCATGCACCAAGTCTTACATGGCCTAGAAGGAGTATTTTGTTACGTTGATGATATTCTTCTGTATGCTGACGACGAACAAGAAATGAAGAAAACTCTGCACCAAGTTCTCAAGCGCCTGACACAATATGGCGTGACCGTCAACATCGACAAATGCGAGTTTGGGAAAACAATAATCAACTTCCTGGGCTACGAAGTATCAGCTGAAGGCATCAGACCCACTGAGGAACGTACTCAAGCAATATCTTCGTACCCGAAACCGAAGACCATCATCGAGCTACGACGCTTCCTAGGCATGCTCAATTTCTACCGAGACTGCCTGCCTCATCATGACTCAGGAAAGATCTCGCAACATGTACACACGTCTTCGTGCGAAACGACACCGTGCGAGCACCGCTCACTCCACCATACGACGGGCCCTACGAAGTACTTCAACGCCAGGACAAGCACTTCAAGATACAACTACCGAGTCGATCAGCTGTCATATCGCTCGACAGGTTGAAGCCCGCCTACATGTGCAACGAACAAACGCAAGACGCAGTAGCAACGCCTGCAGCTGACGTCACGGCGAGAAGCAGAGATTGTACGCGCGCGACCGATAGCAGCGCGCTGACTCCCGCCTCTTCATCGACGAACGACGGTCTCCCATACATAACAAGAACCGGTCGAGCCGTCAAGAAGAACGTACGCTTCGCTTGAGGGGGAGTGATATGGGAGAGTGCATCTCGACCCTCTCGGTGCATACAAGTAGCTAGACTGCGGAGCGCGCGAGTTTCGCGCCGGTTATATTTATTACCTTGCATCGAGAGGTCCGAGCATACCACCTCGCTCTAATTCCGTGGCTCTCTGCCCGGTAACGCCTGACGTCACAGACGCCACCTGACTGGCTAAAATGTAGGCCCTGTGATTTGTTAATTTAATTGTAAATAATTATATCCAATAACGTAGTTTCAGTTTGTTGTAAATATTTTGTAATAGGTTTAAATGTAAGCATTTTCATTTGTCCACTGTAATTAGCCAATAAGAGAAGAATGTGTGTTTATTTATTTTAAGATTTTGTATATATAGTCCTAAGTTTGCAAATAAAAGACATTCCAACATCCAAATCTGAACACGCAACTTTACTACGCAACCTTCTGACCCCTACAATTGCATAGAATTCATTTTGAACCCCATTATTACCAGCTGTCCAAGACGCATATAGAAGTTTTAATCTTTCCACTAACTCGTTAGGATCATTCCAATAAATCAAATCAGTATTCTTTTTAACAGATTTTAAAATATCAACACCTTTACCTCGTGGTAAACTTTCCATGCTACTGGTTTGACTTCTAGAGAACTTAAACAGCGGTTTTATTACATGCATATATTTAAATCCCTTATTACTGTTTATTGGTTTAGATGGATCATAGTTTCGTTTATGCGCATTGGTATCCATTAGCAACGTTTTATAATTTTGTAAGTCTTCTTCTGTAATAGAATCTAAATCTGGTATTTTCTTATACAACAATTCTTTTAAGCCTAGAGTCTTCTTGAGGCTTCGGTTTCCGATTTTCAGAATGCGATCATCATCGTTAACTCGGGTATTGCCGAGTAAAAGTTTTCCCTTTACATTTCTTACACCATAAGGTATATCTTCCATAGCTTCAGACGATATAGACCAGGATATAGAATCATTTGCAATGCTTGGTGATGACTGAAGAGATTTAAAAGAGTTATCATTCACTTCACTATCCTCAGGGGGAGACGTAGTAAGAGTTTTATTAGGTGTTTTACAAACTTCAATATCAGAGGTTTCACCTTCATCGGTTGTTTTAAAATAATCATAAACTTCATTTGAAATATTCGATGCCTCACTTTCCCTGCGCTTAAAATGTTGATTTGAAGTATTTGATGCAACGCTTTCCTTACGCTTAGTTCTTTTCACTAATAGTGGTTGTTCCATTTCATCGTCTGTTTGACGTTGATCTCCAGATTTGCTATTCAACTCTTTAAGTGGGTTCACAATAGGTTTAAACAAAGTTTCCAGAGCCAGATCATTAGCATTCTTTAAATCTTTTATCATTCGTACCTTTCTTTTTACAGCAGATACAGATTTAACAATTTGTTGCTTTAGGTTTTGCTCCATTATTTAAGATTCCTCTCTGTTGGATTTCTCAAATTAAACTGACTTATAGAAACATATCTAACAGCTTTATAAAACTTTAATCCAGTACTATGAATGTATCAAATTTCATTCTGTAACAACCTTTGTTTCGTTCACAATCCTTATTAATTACTATATAACTGTATGGTTTACTCCAAACAGTTGAGCACATTTCACGGAACTGAGACCACGTCATGTCAGAACCTACGTGTTCATCGTAAACGTGTCTTAAATTAATGTCATCCTGTTTAAATAATATGATGAGGTTAGCATTATCTCTTACTAGTTGTTTGGGTATTTTAGTGTAAGTTTGATTCATATAAAAACAGTCGATATTTTTATGACGACCCATTGCAAAATAATCACGTATATTGTTTTGATTTTCACATGCAACGTCATCAAATATGATGATCGAGTCAGGCAAAGCTTCGTGTGGACTAACTATTTCACTATTATGGTTAAACTTATTATACGATGTATCCGCAACCTCATCTAATACTTTTTCTAAAAACATGTATTTTGGTTGATACAAAGATTTTGAATATACATAAAGGTTGCGGAAACGTGGTCCATCTTTATGTAACAACAGACTAATTACCAAATTTGTCTTTCCACAGTTTGATGGACCGCAAACAATGCTACGTATAGAGTTTGGAAATAAAATACCATGGCGTTTGCGATCATTAGATGACTCAGGAAAGAAGCAATCCAATTTTAACAATTGCTTTTGTTTGACAAATTTCATGATGTTAAACTTGACCGCAGCGTTTCGCGGACTTCAATCAAATGACCTCAGATACACACTGCAATTCATTTAAACACGCGCTTTTTTATCACCTACACTAAACTGTATTATTTTCCGAAAGCTGGTATTGGGTATTCTAGTTCACTGAGAGAGGTTACATGTGTGACCGATCGAAAGTGAATTAGAATGCCCAATACTTACCTACTTCTAAGTTCTATGTTGTACTTTAAAAGGTCGAAAAATGTGTCTTAGCATGCAAACAGTTTGTCCACTCATTGCTAAAACTGGTGCATGACACCAAAATGTCAGTCGCTTTGGATTTAAAGCAATGTTCCGTTGATAACACAATGAATTGCTAATTTACACATTCACACTGAACGAGTGCGGTTATATCATCGCGTTTGATTTAAATTAGTGGATCTAGTTCATGCATTAATGCTGATTCTTCACAGATAAGATGGTTGGTGGTTTTATAGATAGGTGCTAACAAAGGGTTAACGATGGTATCGTTTTAGATTCACGTTAACATGAATATAATCCAAGAATAACCTATTCATTTTCCCTTTTTAAAAAACTCTGAAAGTCCGGAAGATACATTTTGTCAAATATACACGGTGGCTTTGAATTGGAATGACCACAGTTTACTGGAACTGCAAAGCCCTAAACATCATAATAATTAAAATAAGGTCCTATTTGTGTTGGAACCAATGGTTCAACAACTATTCCGGTTCAAAAATTGTATGTAGCATCTTCAGATTATATTAAAGCGAATTGTATATATATATATATATTTATAAATATATATTTGTATGTTAAATGACAACTAGGCTTTTTCATCAAAATGTCATTATCGCGTGGGAATTGACACAAGTTCATGATATAATACCGTTATTTGGTACTGTATGGCTATCCAAATATTCCGTTCAGGCCTAGCATACGCAACGCGAGTAAATTTTATCGCGCTCTTAACAAACGTCAAAATCGATTGAAGTCAATGGGCCAGGTGTTGATTGGTGAAAAATACGAGTGCGGTGAGCTTAGCCAATCAACAGTACCGAAACTTTTGTCATCTCGTGCGATAAATTTGACATATTGCGTATGCTACGCCTGCTGGAGACCAATTAACAAGTTTACTCTTTTCAAGGCACAGTTCGGTCTAAAGCATGCTGTACTTGTGGACAAGTAAGCTTTACAAAAGTTTACATTAATGAATTATCAGTACAAGTTCAAAACTACCGCTGTGTTCGGAATGTTGATCATGTCGAGAAGAACCGGCAATAAACTCGACACATGGCGTGTATTTTTTGCTATACACACGATGATTGATAAATGCATTCGTAAAAGTTTACTAGATGAAGTCATTTTGTTTTCTATTGATGAATCATGTTTACGCGGAGGTGGGTGGGTGTTTGAAGCTCGAAATGAAGCGCGTGTGATACATGCCAAAAAGACAGAACAGACAGCATCATTTGTTTGATCATCATCACCTCAGTACCCTGTCAAATGAAACTTCATAAGTATACGTCACTTCATACGTAGGTAGTTCAGTTAATGTGACAAGGTATTGAGTTGTATACAAACTAAGGACGTTGAGGTCCTAGGAGGTATAGTTACAAAATATTCTGGCATTCCAAGATCGAGGCAAATTAAATGATCATTAAAAAATAAATCAAAAACCTTTTCCACAAAATTTTGCATTTCATTCTTTTGATAATGGCTGGACTGTATTTTAAAAAAAAATATACCATGACGGTTACAAGTAAAACATTAGAACGGTCATGAATTTGTATAATAGCGACATGAATAACTGTATAATAAGAAGGTTTAACGTTAAAAGCACAGGTTATCCACCTTTTGTCGGATCCAATGAAGGAAATTTGACATTGACTTTGATTTATTGTTTGGTAACTTAATAACAAGTTACTTCTAAGTATTTTATTAAGTTTGTAGTCATTGAGATTATATATTTTCAGTAACATCGTAATAGAACAAACTTATGATTTTTGGAAACTTATTATACTCAAATTCTTATAAGACACATAGTAATTTGACTGGTTAAATGTGTATACATAATATCAATATGATCAATGAATGAAAAATATTAATTTAAATCGCTGAGGCGAAATATCAGGGGTTATAACGGTAGCATTACCTGGTGTACCACGTTGGGCGCCAAGAATTTCAGCTTTAATATGTGGTTGGTGGGAAACCAGAATCAATGATTAAATTGCCATATTTAGTTAAACAAATAATATAAAAACTGAAAGGTAGAAAACCCCCAAATATTATTGATTTGAATGATTATACTGGCTTGGAATCTTAACCCCTGACCCCAGCGTGGAGGTGAGTGTACTACTAAATTTGCAAATGAGCGTCAAAATGTATTTATTTATGTTATTCAAACGCTTTATGACTAAAAGTATCATAAATACGCATTTAAAAGGGTGTGGCAGCAATTATGTTTCCTTTCGTTAAACTAAACGATTTACTTTTATGTAGTCGGTAATAATCAAGTATGAAATAAAAGCTCATTTTAAGTCACTTCCTAGGTTCAAACTAGGCGATATTCGCAGTTAATGACAATTATGTTGTTAAAATGTTGATTGCCGTTTCTTGTAAAGTAATCATGTTTGAGTATTGAGGCTTGCATGCAATCTGATGCTAACAAGAAATTACCTTAACAATGTAGATTTGCCGAGATATCTGAATAGGAAAAGATGGAAAAATATACAATTTGCATAAAAAGTTTCTTTACTTCAAAGCTAGAATAATCAATGAAAATTCGATTTTACGTGTGTGCAAAAAAGTTAAAACTACACTGTATTTCATTTAATTTTACCCGGTTTCATCGTCATACCGCTTTGGGAGAAGTTCGTTTGGAAGTATATATACCGTCCTATTGTGAATCATCGTCGCACATTATAAAACACACAAAAAGGCCACATTTCATCTAAACTCCTTCGACTTCGACCACTGGTAAAAAAATCAAACGTCACTGTCAACTGTCAATATTCGCGGACGAATCTCTTGTTCACAGATTAAATAAGTGTAAAAGTGGTGAAGATTGAAAATGGTGCATTATTGTCGTCTAAAAGTATTCGTTTCGCGCCATATTGCCCTGAGGAGGACGGGTGGGGCTTTCAACACGCGACCGCAGACTAAGGTTTGAACCAATTTCTTAAGGGTTAGATCGAGTGCCAAGTATTGCGTGGATTGTGGCGTGAGGGCTAGCATAATGAGCCTTGTCGATACAAAGGGAAAGTAATTGTTACATTACATGCTGTTAAATGCGAAGGACGGCTGTTAGCAAGTTTGTGAGATTGAGATAGCACGTGTGGATTGAGAACACCTCGTTAGGGACTTGTACTCTACTGGCCTGGAATCGAACCCAAGACTGCTTGAGTTAAATGTGAAACAAATCACGTAGTCACACTTAATTAATAAAATAATCCATCTATATTTTTTTATACGCTGAGCCAAATTGCCATAAAAACTTTGAGAAAAATTTGTGAAGATGTACCTATTTAAAAAAATAATTAAAGAGAATACATTTCTCTCCATGTATTTGGTTTCGAATTTAAAACGTTATTAAAATTTGAAAATTTACTCATAAGATAAATTAAACCACTATACCACATACTTTAATGTTGTAATTCCAATTTGAATATTAAATCAGCCCCACGTTGGGCGCCAAAATATGTCTCCTAATTTGAAATCTAATTCGGCGTCCAAACCAAATGTTGGTATCTAATTTTAAAACGTAGTTGAGATTAACTGCTAATGAAAAAAGCATCACAAAACTTCTTAGAAAAATTGTCAACAAATATTTAAACCACTCTTTCATTTCATCTCGAATCACGCCATCTATGAAAGAACCAACGAATTAAGCTGAATAAAACAGAAGTTGCTACGCACACTAACGAAAAACTTCCGACTAGTTCTCACAGATGGCGATTTGTTTGACTCAAAAATAATTTATGAAGTCATAAAAATTGTAACAAAATTAGTTTTCCAGTTTAGTTGTTATTCTTAATAGAGGTCAGTGACTTTAAATGAGGTTGAAATCGTAGCTTATATAGGACTGTTTTTCATTATACATGTACTGTTTCATGTAAAGTACTGTTTGTCTATCTGTCTATGTCGACGAAGATGACGGACTCTAACTAGGGACAATGATTATTTTATCTTTATTATCTTTTTTTAAAGATTGATAAAGATTTTTATCTTTATTTAAAGATCTTTGAGTCATATCTACACAACAGATTTCAAATTGTTAAAATCGACAATTTTGTGGGTAGTTCTCAAAATATCTCAGTGGGTATACCTCAAGGATCCATATTGGGTCCCTTACTTTTTTTAGTATATATGAATAATATACAAATAATTGGATTGACTGGACATCTTACATTACACGCTGACGATACGTGCTTATTTTATTTTGGTCAGTCAATCCACAAAATAATCGCGGATGCTCAAAAAGATTTGGACTTGCTCAATGAGTGGTTGTTAATGAACTTATTAACTATCAATACGAGAAAGACATCTTACATGATCTTAACTGCTAAAAATAAAGTAATTCCTGAATATGAACCTCTGAGAATAAACAATGAATTAATAAATATATCTCACCAAGAAATATACCTAGGATTACTCATTGATGATAAATTAACGTGGAAACCGCACATTGAGCACGTCCAATCCAAATTAACATCCTTGCTAGGCGCACTACGTAAGATAGCCCAATGCATTCCTAAAAGGATAAAACCAATTATCTAAAACACTTTAGTCAAATCACATCTAGAATACCTGATAGAGATTTGGGGATCTACTGCAATATCTAACTTAAATTCCTTACAGAGTACTCAAAACAAAGTAATAAAAGTACTATTCCACTATCCTTTTCGTGCTGCTACCAAACAAATATATAAAAAAACTAAAATATTTAACCTTCATCAAATTTACACTTACAACACATGCGTTTTGATAAAAAAGATGTTAACAAATACCACTAAATCAAATTTGGATTTGAATATAAAGGTCAATAAACATAATCTGCGAAATCAAAATAAACTAACACTAATTACTCCGAGGACTAACTACGGTAAAAAGACCATATTGTATGAGGGAGCACAGCTATATAACAGATTACCAAATAGCATGAAGAAATGTGAGAGTATAGAAGCATTTAAAAGAAAGCTTAAGGAGCATATAACTGCGAGTACAGACGACTAAAATAAAATTATTTATTAATATTTGTTATCTCATTATAAGTGAAATGTTAAATTTCTTATGAGAATAAATTCTTTAAACCTTTATTAAAACTTTATTGTACGTAAAAAAGTACAAAAGGTGGAATTAATGTTAAGTGGCATCTTCTACCAGGCAATCCCACAGCACACCCAGCCCAAGGCAATTTAGAACAGTTCGGTTCCCAAATTTACGTAACCGTGAATCGAACCCGGAACTTTCACGCTTCGGCGAGTACTATAACTATTGAGCTACAGAGGTCGTCCAATCAATAAGCTCCTATGAAATTGTATGTATGGAGTATTTGTATTCGATATAATAATAATAATAATAATAAATCGTTTATTGCACAAAAGGTTTACAATGATAGGTACACGGTATAAACATGGCAGTAAAAGTTGTGCATAGTAGAATGCTGCGAAAGAAATAACAGGGGTTCCCAAACTAGGCAGTGCCTGTATCTTGGTGAACCTATCCAATATTAATGTTGCATTAGTCGCAAATCATTATAAAACTTAAAATTAGACAAATTAGTGATTAATAAACGAGCAAAAGACTCAAGATAGTAATTGGCTACTTGACAGTTTTTGAAAAAGTATTGTAAAATGTGCGCCCGTTCATTTTATATCCCAAGCAATTTGATTTACCTGGAAATAATCTAAATAACCAGAGAAAAATAAGATTTTGTGTAACACATTTAAAAAGCGCGCGAAAACGCCAAGTCACGTCACTGTTACAATTATGACGTCAACGTCCTAGACAACGAACCGATACGCATAGGAACGACTTATTTTAGACAAACGGAAAATGTTTTAATAAATTCTTAATACGATTAGAGACACAATAATTCAATTAAATCGGTAAAATAATCATTGTTTCGCCACATTAAAATAAATAATTTTCGCCGACAGCTGTCATTTCCGAATTGCAATGGTGGTTCCGTTTCGGTTCTTTTGTTCCACAGATAAAAAAACTAAATTTTATTTTGCAAAAATAAAATACTAACTATGCTTTTAATTAAAAAGTAAAAATTTAAAATGATTACTTAGCTAATAAGCTAACATATCTAACACTTTTCATATTTTATTGTTAACACTGTCAAGTAGCCAATTTGCTCATGTAGTGCACGTAATAAAACTAAATAGAGGTATAACTTAATACAGAAGTTAAATCTAAACAATGTTAAACCAATTTACCTACTCCGTATAACTTAGAGCATCAATTCACCAAATGTTCAGTGCTAAGATAGTCCATAGTGAGTAACCATTTAGTGATAATTATCTTTGCCTCTTTAACAGTGCATCGCTTGATGTTACAGAAACGTACTACTTTGTTATAAATGTGAGCCCTACTATGGGGGCCAAAACGGCTTGCAAATTTAGACTTTACAGTAGGAATGTGAACTTTGAAGACGCGTTTATCAATTAAGCTATTGTAATTATCGGAACCAAGTAAGCGTCTGTGAGCCATCAAAGAAGTTTTCAGAATAAAAAGTTGACGGATTGACAAAACCTGCGCCTCCTTATAGAGGTCTGATGTAGGGTATCTAAATGGCCTTCTGAGCATAATCTTGAGTATCGATCTGTTTGCACGTTCTACTCCTAAAAGTGTAGTCTTCCCAGCAGCACCCCATGCCGAAACACAGTAGTTACCAATAGATACGATGAGGCATTTGTAAATCGTTATAAGACAATTTATAATGTAAGTCACGAGCAATGAAATGTAAATACTCGAGCTCTTGTGTCGTTACATTAAGGTTCAGTTTCGAATGACGTTGTATACATGTTAGTGCACGTGACTATATGTTCAACAACACATCAAGGTAACATTTTGCAGTTAGATATACCGACATATCGACATATGTTAGATATATGACGACCTCCGTAGCCGAGAGGCGAGCGGGCCGGACTTTGGCGTCGCACTATCTCTGAGGTTCCGGGTTCGATCCCCGGTCGGGTTAATGTGGGAAACGAACTTTTCTATATTGTCTCGGGTCTGGGTGTTGTGGTACCTTCGTTGTTTCTGATTTCTGTAACACAAGTGATTTAGCTACTTAGCACAGGATCAGAGCAATGTATGTGATGTTGTCCAATATTTATATTTATTTATTATTTATATTAGATCTTACGCGTAGGACATAAGGTAGGTAGAAAGGCCAAATTGTCTAGTCTGACGTGCGTTTGTCAGTACATTTGATTGTAATGAAAAGCTCAATACTTCTTAATCCCTCATAAGGCTCTGTCCACTATTTGACCACCGTATTTTTGAACCTTACTACCCTGAATTAAGGTCGAAACCAGTGAAAAAATTATATACCGTCAGTAGTAAATTGGTACCGTCGTTGCTTTTGTAATACAAGGGTTTAATCTACCAAAGAAACAGAGCTATGTAAGTGATATTGTCCAAAATTCAAAAATGGTATGCACTTTTTATTTATTTAAATTTTAATGCACGTATTGACAAGTACAAAAAGCGGACTAAATGTCTGGCAGTATTCTCTACCTGGCAAGCATACTGATTTTTCACATTTCCATTATTTCTTCGCTCCTAATAGTTGCAGCGTGATGTTATATAGCCTTAAGCCTTCCTCGATAAATGGTCTATTCAACACAAAAATAATTTTTCAATTCGAACCAGTCGTTCCTGAGATTAGCGCGTTCAAACAAACAAACAAACAAACTCTTCAGCTTTATAATATTAGTATAGTATAGATTCTTTTTTGACATGTGCTTTACAAGAATTAAGGACTTTCGTTTTTTTTATTAATTTTGTTATTAAGGCAGTTGATATTTGTGACCTTGTACTACCAAAGTTGCGAAATATTAAACATATCTACATATATAAAAGTAACAATACCTTAGTATTTCGTATTCGTTGACTACGTACAGTAGGCGACCCTTCCCCGCGCCATTTGTAATTAAATCGAGCCAAATGCGTGTCAAGCACGCGTTACCTACATTATAAGTTTTTCTGCCGCTTTTCTAGGGCGCCATACATATTCATACAGCCCTGTATATAAGCATCGCTAAAAATACAATGTGTGTTTATTGGGAAGGGTTAATCACGCGAACGAGAAACGCGAATGCTGCGGTGGTGTTGTATATGAAGCACTAACTGTTACCCGCGACGCCGTTTGCTTTTTTTCCGGATTAAAAGCATTATTTAAGTTAATACTGTATCTTGTTTATCTTTCTACCAAATTTCATTCAAATCCGTTAAGTCGTTTTTGCGTGAGAGAGTAACAAACATACATCTATACATTCTTACAAACTATTATGTTTATCATATTAGTATGAACTAGGATTTCGTTTAAACTTTATCATCTGCAGTGTCATAATTTAGAAATTATATTCAAGAAGGTTTCATTAAAACAGTTTTGAATTCTCATTGAATATGTACATTATAAAGTTACTTAACTATTTGTACAGAGAAGATACTGGCAATAAAAAAGGAAAAAAAATATTAGTTAATTATTTAAAAGTATGTTTTTGCCAAAGCAGAGAATTTAAGAATACTGAAAAACAAAATAATATTTTGTAAGTGTAAATATGAGTATTAAATTAAATTAAAAGTAATATTTTTTTAATAAGGCCAACGTTGCTGATTGCGTTAGCACAAACTAGATTAAAACTAGATTCAATTTATAAAATCCTGTCAAACTATATTTTCTATTTTTATAGAACTAACGTGACAGGAATAAACAATTTTTTATTCCAAGTTATGCTTATATTGTAATTCAGTTTAGACTATCAATATTTTGTTATACACATTTAACGTTACAACAACTAAAATTTGGAAAGTCAAATAAATTAGAATCTTGATCAAATTGATGAAAATGGAGCGGTAACATGACACTGTCAGGGCTTTTTTTTTAATTTCAAGTAATTATTTTGATGTTCATGAAGTATAAGTTGAATTACCAAAATATTTTTCATGCGTATTCCCCATTATTGTACGCGGTACCTTCTCCAGGGTCGTTCAACTTCATATAACTAGAAGTTTTACGCATCGGAAATTAAAGCATTAAGGCAAGTGGTTCTGCGAAGAGCAGACGCGGCCTTGCCCATCCGACGTGGGCCCACGCGGCGAATAAAGTCACAACTAAGTATACTTCAGCCTGGAAGCTTCTCATTTCTTAATTTTAAATCTCCTATGAATATAAATGCAAAAGTTCTACTAATATACTTAAACAAAACTGCAAACCTTATTTTAATATCAATGCAAAAGTCCTGTTAATGTACTTAAAAATAGCGAAACTCCTTTTTTGAATAGATTATAAATATATAAATTCTAAAATTCATAAGAATGCATGCACAACATGGACGTTTATCATTCTTTCACACTAAAAAAAATTGGTTGCATTTGGCTGAAATTTGGTAGAAAGATTGATGAGGTACAAGATTAATATATAGCGTTTTTATTCCGAAATAAAAAGTCGCAGTCTGCCAAGTCGCAAGCAAGAACTAAGCAAGTAATAAATCAATATTTGACAACATCACATACATTGCACTGATTCTGTGGTAAGTAGCTTAAGCTAGTGCTTAAGGATGACCGTACATATTTTTTTTTTTTTTTTTTTTTTTTTTTATTAGGCCAACCAACATCTGTTTACAATAAAACTATCACATACAAGAAACAATATCAATAAACTTAAATAAAACTGAGTGCAACAGATAATTATAGGTTAGCTCCACATGCACCAATGAGCTCACATATAAAGTATCTAACTAGTAAATATTAAATAAATTAAAAGTAAAAACAAAAAAAAAAAACAACCATAAAACTAAAAGAGAAACCATAGACAAAGTGACAGCAATTATACAGTGTGTGTACATATCCAGAGTAGACAGTATAGAAAAGTTATTTTTCCATATTGATCCGAATTGAACCCGGGAAAGATGGCGCGATGCCATAGTCCGGCCCGGTGGCCTCTCGGCTAAGTAGGTCGTAAAAATTATTTTTGCATGTACAATTCTGATTCTAATGTACATTTCATGTAGTAACTGTATTTATGTTGCACGGCCGTACCCATTTCTCGCCATCTACTATTTCCTCTACCTTAAGATTGTCTGGAAGAGATCGCTTCCTAGCGATAAGATCGCCTAAATTGTACTATAATCAATCTGTAAAACCTATTTTTGTAAAGTTTTTGTGCAGTAAAGTATATCTATCTATCTATCTATTCGAAAAAATAGAAAAGTTCGTTCTCTAGTCTTCCCTTTGGGAAATCGAACCCGGGACCTCAGAGATGGCGTGATATAAAGTCCGGCAAACTTGCCTGTCGGCTACTGAAGTCTTTAAATCAAAATAACGCACTTTAATTAAAACTTCGGAACTGTAGATTATATATATTGTGTCCGTCTGCCCACGCAGTCGCGTCGGATTGCCTTGTGCGGACAAAGATTGACTTGAGGTTTTGTCGAGTGTAATTGGGCAAGTTGTGCGTCGATTAGTGGCGACGTACTCTAGCCAATTCCATCAAAAGTATCGAAATCAAAGGTTATTAAAGTCCACCTACATTTGAAGCATATTAATCGATAGACGGGTACAGTCAAAGGCGGGCATTTGTGTAAAATATAATTTTTTTGAAACAAAAATGGTTATATTAAGAAATTTATTTATAATGCTTAATTTATTGTTGTTTATTGTGATTTCCTTTTTTTTCACTATTAAAAACTATCTAAAAACCCATTTAAAAACTATCTGCATGACCCAAGGGTTGACTGGTAGAGAATGCCTCTAGCATTAAGTCCACCTGTTGTCCTTTTTTTAAATAAATAATCAAATAAAACATTTTGCAGGTATATAACTGTATTAAGATTATGACTTGTGGATCACGTTTGAACTATTTAAGAGTACTCATCCGGTTCTTCTCACAAAATTTCATCTTAGATATTAAACTAACAAAGGTTTTTCAAAACATTTTTTAATCTCATTTAAAAAGATCAAGTAGTGTATATGTGTATGTAATAAGAGGGGGCGGGGGGTTGCCTATGGAGCAGCGTGTATGGAACTCCCTCCATCTTCTAGGACTACCCACTAAAACCCCTCCGCGTATTGGCAAACTCTGCATTTGCCAAGGGTTGACTGATAATGTACAATCAGCGTCTTTAGTTTGTATACAACTCAGTACCTTGTCACATTAATCTAACTGTCTATTTCACTTACTCTAGTCACATGGACGTTTAGTGTGACAAGGTACTGAGGTGTATACAAACTAATAATGCTGACTGTACCATTAATTCTTGATACATTGTGAATTACACTATACACATACATGCATGTGTAAATTGATGGCACCATGGGAATATAATAAAACTATAACGGCCAGATATGTTGGCTCTCTGTGAATCGCACACCTACGGCTTGTATGCCACGATCTATCACCTCCACAGAGACAGTTGAAATTATCATAATGCTTCAGGGAACTAAGTTCCTGTTCCTCATAATTAACATATAGTGACGTCATAATGACCTACTTACAGCCCGCTCGGGAATAGAACCGGGCGCCGCGTTACGGAAGGGAAAGTGTGCGCTAATCCCTCGGTGGAAATAAATTTCGCGTCGTTCCTAAGGGGCTGGCTAGAGATGTGGATTGAATACAGTATATGATTATATGGATGTACTTAACATGTTATCAATAAATACATATATAATTATTATTATTATGTTAAAACATAAATTATCTCACAATTGTATAAAATTACTTGCTATTGAAGTGCTGGTTGTATGCAAACATCATTATTATATTGGATTTATTTTAAGAAAATAAATGATGCTGTTCAGTAATATCCTATATTTTATTTCCTTGATGTTGGCTTAGAGCCGTGCACTAGTTAATTGTGTTTAATAACAAGTTAATTACTTTTTCATTTAAAACAGTTCTTTATCGGTTTTAGTAATTTTCACATTTATTTTGCAATAATGTTACTTCTTTGCGTTTTTATAATTTTTATGAAAGAAACACCTATAGGATAACTACAAGTTTACATGACCAGATGGAACCTTCATAAGGAAAATTAGAAGAAAATCGATAAGTGTCAAAATTTACAAGTGTATGTGTAAAAGTTAAAATATAGTAAACAGGTTCGTATACAGCCCCGCATCGAAACCTACTATAAATATATTTGGATGTTGTAATGTTGTAATTATTGCAATACATAATACTATCAAAATAGAACAATTAGAAAATTAGCATTTGTGAAAGCACGGGTTTTTCATACACCAGATTATTCCATAAGCCCGATTCAAATTAACGAAACAAATATCCAAACTATGTAAGTTCCTATGTATTAATTAACATACGAATTCATACAGAAAGAATAACTCTCTCTTTTCTTCGGGCACGAACCGTTTGAACAGGGTATTTTCTGAGGGATTCCATGAATACCTGATAAAAAAATGGTATATTTTCTCATCTGTCATGTCGGTCGGTCGTCTTATTAGATTATGAGAGTGAAGGAAGAGAGTGTGCGCATTTGGTGCTTTACGCAATAATTTAGGGCACTTAGTATATATAAAATCCTTTTTTTATTAGTTGATCTCAATGAGATTACTGCCTATCCCGAAAAAAATTGTATCTTTAAAAAATACCATTAGTCATAATTATGTACTTAAGAGGTTGACACATTTACTCTTCATGGTTAGAAAGTTCTTAGTACAAAGCGTATAAATTCTAAATCTAAACTCACCCGCCATTACTCTGCGTTGATTTATCCGAATCATTTCCGTCAGCCATTTTCTTCGGCGGCGCCATCTTGGCCGCTGGCGTCGACAAATTGGAGCTCTGCACCTCCACTTCCGGTTCGCCTTTAACAAGCGTTTCCGTCATCTTTTCTAGTATTTGCGATGGCCCGTTTTTCTTTTCGTTTACAACCATCACTATGGGGTCTATTTCTTTTTTAACTTCCTGCTTTATAACCTCTTTTATTTCTTTGGGCTCTTCCACCGGTGTAATGATGCTGTCTACTATTTTAGTTGCTTCAGATCGTATGTCAGCTGTTACTACGTCGGCCTGTTTGACAGCTTGATCTTTGATATCTGTCAGTTTGTGTGCGATTTCATCTTTAGCCTCTTTCACCTCTATCTTCGTTGATTCTGCTACGCTTTTAAAATTCCTGGGCTCCCTGACTTTGCTTGCAGAAGTCAAAATGTTTTCTGTCGAAACTTCCGGCGTAACTTTCATAATTTCGTCAATTTTCTGCTTCACACGGTCTACTTGCGGATTGTTATAAGGCGGCTGTAGTAGTTTCAACCTTATGCTGTCGTCCATAAAGGTTGAAGAGGTTTCTTTGGGCTTCGGAGGTGGTTTTTTCTCTTCAACTTTAGGAGCTGGCTTTTTATCATCGACTTTCTCTTTCTCTTCTGCTACTTCTTTAGGTTTTTCTGCCTCAGCTTTTGAAGCATCTTTTGCTGGTTCAGCTTCTGTTTCTTTAATTTCGTCTTTAGGTGCTAAAGAATCCCTAGAGCTTAACCTTTCAAATATCCCTTTCTCTCTTGCTTTTTCAAAAGCAGCCGGCAGTTGGTTAGTAACAGTAGTTACGATTTCTAAGGGCTGAGAAGTTATAGCAGCAGTTGTCATAGAAACTATGTTTTTCTTGGTCAAAAGTACCAGCTCACCTTTCTCGTTAGTTATTTTATCGTACTGTGTTTCATTGTCTTGTTTTGTAACTTGCTCTTCAGCGTCAGTCCCTGAATCGACGCTTTTCTTAGTCTCCAAATTACTTTTCTCTTTCTTACTTCCTTTGGGTTTATCTTTTGAGGCATCTTTCTCTTTTTGAGTTTTCTTATCATCTTTGGCTGCGTCTTTTTTTGTGCCAACTTCGTTAATTTTAGTAGTCGATTTGGCTTTTTCTGTCAAATTTTTTCTGCTATTCGTCTTTGATAAAGGAGGTTTCTCATTCAAAGTTTTTGTACTAGGTGTTCTTACGAGGCTCTTCATACTATTAGTACGATTGATAGGTTTTTTAGGTTCTGGCTTGCTAGGTACAGCTGTTTTTGGCGTAGCCCTTGTGCTTGGAGCTCGGGTTACAGGCTTGTTCTGAATATTGTTAGGCTTCGAAAAAGTGGAGGTTTTACCGGTGGTCTTACGTTTCTCAGGGCTGGGGTCCCTACTGACAGTTCTGCTAGGCTGTCTAGAATTCAATCTAGATGTAGCAGGTGTATTGCCAGCAGTCTTGATTGGTTTTCTAGCGGCGGGCGAAGGTTTGGTCGGCGTTTTGGCAGAACTGGGTTTCTGGTCCTCCACGGGACTTTTGTTTGGGGTACCAACGATGGGGGATAGTCTTTTGGAGTTGATCGCTTTATTAGCTGGTGGGGGTCCTCCCCTGCCGGGGGAAATAGGTGGCTTCCCTTTTATGTGGGCTGGGGATATTGTCAAATGCTGTGTGCTTTTACTGTTTCGTTTGTCGTGCACTTGGCTTCCTATTCTTATTGTTTCGTGGATGCTGCTCGTGCTGTTTGAGATGAACTTTTGGTTCTTCAGTCCATTCTCGCTTCGTCTACTCATAGAGCCGTCTCGTCTGCTACTTCGAGCGGGCGAAACTGAATTTTGGCGTTTGGGTATTTTGGAATGCTTAGGCGACCCTTCGTTTGATTGGGGCTGGGACTTAGACATAGTTCTGACCCTGGATCTATGCGTGACAGGTTTTGTCATCCCATCTTCTGTGTTGACAAACTCTTTGCTGTCAGAGGGTATGTTTTCGTAATGCAATATAGCCGCAGGGGAATTCGATCTAGATCTAAGTGTCAGTTTGTTTGGAGAATTGCTTCTAGAGTTGGCTCGAGAGCAAACTAGGCTTCTCACGGCTTCGCTTTTCGCGTTCTTGTCGAGCAAACCCATTTCTTTAAGTATCGCTTCTTCCTCTTCTATTCTTTTTCTTTCTGCTTCTGCCTCATGCTTCTCCCTATTCAGTTCGCTGAGTTCTCTTACTTCTTCTATGTTTTCTTTGACGAAGTTTCTAGGGGAGTGGGGTCTGCTGAGGGTAGGCACGGGCATGGGGAGGGCAGCCGTGGTCGCCATCTTGTCGATCTTTGAGAGGGAGTTGGTTCTTCTCCTCGGGGGCGAGCTGGCTCGGGAGTTCGCTGCTGAGGTCTTGGGAGTGTTGTGCCGAGAGGTTTCTTCTCTGAAGCCGCGACCTTGAAATAAAGAGAGATATTTTTAAGGATTAGATAAAATGTATTATTAAATTGTGACTATGATGCTGATTGAAGAAACTTAATGTTCTGGTTTTGAATTTTGATGCACTTTGAATTTAAAATGTATTTCTGATGTATTACTCACTATTAAAATTTTTAAAAGCAACAAAGTTACAAATAAATGCGAAAATAAAAATGTTTTTACTAGGCGAGCTAAGTATGGCATCAGTTAAATGTGTTTGTTAAAAGTGTAAAAAAATCAACGAGTTCAATATGTAATATATAAAAATTGGATATACCAATTATTTTCAACACTTTGATTGTCTTACGTCATCGTTTATAAAGGAGTTTGACAAGATTTCACAACAAATAATTTGTCTACACCGCGAAGGTTAGTCTTGTGCACAAATGTTTTGTAATATTCACATTTCGAAATTTCGCCCAGGCTCTTGTAATCAGGAATTATTATAGCAGGATGTATAAATGATTCTTAACTGACATCTCTTGCCTTTTAATTATGATCAGCTTCGTTGATTCATTGGTTTTCTACATTTCATACTAATTTAATTCGTGATAGTTACCTTTGAAAGGAGATCGCCTGTCCGCGCGTATATCGACAGGCAGGGACCGCGGGCTGGTAGGGCGGGAGGCGACGGGTGTCTCCGCTAGTATAGCGAAGGACGACTCCCGCTTCCTCTTCGCAGTTGGCACCACGCTGGTGAACAAGGAAAGAAAGAAGGTCAGAAATGATAGAACTGCGATCATAAACAAAGTGGATCGAAGAATCACACTTCCATTCATGCGGACTTTTTTTTTTTTTTTATATAGTGCACTCCAAGATTGACCTCATTCCACCTGATGTTAAGTGGTAATGAGTTCTTAGCTAAAGGGCGAAAAGTATAGCATAGTAAAACTGTTACTAGACTTGTCGCCCTTACCTTGAAGGCTTGACCCCTGCTACTAATGTAGCAAACCCCAAGAGCTCTGGAAACCTTACTCACACGCAGGAACACAACAACACCGGAGTGATTGTTATTTGGCTGCGGTCTTCTGTAAGGTGGAGGTATTTCACCAGTCGGGCTGCTCCAGTTCGAGCGATAAATCGCTTTGCCCTACCTTTCTTAGACTGGATTCGAATCTACAACCATCAAATTTGGTTGTCTGGGTGCTACTTTGAGTGCCTATATTTATGGCATTTTAAGGAAAATGTTACAAAAATTAAGTTTAAAACTAATTGTACTTAAGCACTTTTAAAATAAGTAATGTGTTTCATTATGTTCAATATTTATATTCTTATTTTTTTTTTTGCATTAACGATTATTAATAATTATGTCATAATAACAAAATAGTATTTTCGTTAAAAAAATAACTTTTAGTTCATTTGATGATTTAAAATCAAGTGTCCTTTAAATGTCATCGTTTATTCAACTAAAATTATAAAATCTACGGTTGCTTATTGAAAAACGGGCGATTCCATTGGTTACGTAAAGTTTGACAGCTGTCAAAACAGTCGGTTCTCATGCGTTTTTTGCAATTTGACAACCGTCAACTCGAAAGTTACCGTTAAAATTGAGTTGGTGCAATGAAGCCTAAATTCTGATACGAGAGGACTGGATAGTAAGAAGCTTTACCATAGAATAGATTTAAATAGGTATGTAGGTCTTGGTAAGGAAATGGGACAAGTTTTCAATAAGGATGACGCAAACATTTTCCCCTTACCTTCTACTTCCCATAGACACCTAAAAGGAAGCTGACGAGCGAATTTTCGACAAAAACTCGATTACGGAAACGGAAGACGTAAATTACGTTACGCAGGAATGATTAACGACCAAAAGATAGGGGTTAAGGGGGAGGGGAGAATTTGTGGCGCGTAGATTAATTGGCAGGTAATAGGGTGAAACCTCGTATTAATATTATTTTATAGTCACTGTTTTCTACTTCTTAGCTGTCAAAATGGTTTTGAAAACCTTTTGAGTTATAATGACTTGGTAAAAAAAACAATAACTTTAATTAGTCTGTCAGTTAGGTTGCAATGAAAACACTTTTTTTTGCTTTAGAAAAAATAAAAATTGATGATGGTACAGTACATCAAAGTTCAGTAAAGAGCTTGACGTTATTAATTCGTAAAAACTGGTCGAAGTAGTGACTTCGCGATAAAGTGATCTAAAAGCATGTTGCAGACGAGCATTAACACAATTGCGCGACAAGCTTTTAAATATTAGATACATACAAAAGTTAGGTTAATAAAAAGCTTTACAATTATTTCCTCTTTATAGTCTTAGTGTAGATGACCTCAATCAGCCTTAATAATACAATGATATCGCAATAGAAAAGTTCAAAGTAACACAATTAAGTCTGCTTACTGATATTCTGACCTCTACGAGTTATACGCGTTGGACTTTATTATTATTTTGATATTAACGTTATACAGTTCGCCATTAGAACAATAAGTTTCTGTGTAATCATCGCGAACTTATAAGCTACTCCTACGTCGTAATCACAATTAAAATGACGGCACAGTCCGGGAGGTAGCAGAAACGATTAAACGAACACTGGTTTGACTTTTGAAGTATGATTACGAAATAATATAATGATAAATGCACATAAGGAATAATGAGATTTACTCTTCGAGATCTCACCTGATATTATTTTATACTTTGTTAATTGTTTTATTGTAGCTTCTTTTTTTATTTTTACAATGGTCTCTCTATCCCGCGTTTAAAACAACGCAGTGGTTCCGCCAATGTCAAATGTTTAGAGAGACACGTCACTATAAGACTCCGCGATAATTTGAGCTATTTATTTCTAAGGTCTTTTCGTTTTGTGTAACTTTTTTTACAAGTTTTTATTTCACTTGACATATTACTCGATTTTTTTTATTAAAAAATATTTTTTATGAATGATAGTAAAAATGTTGCATACTTATTTAATTTGGATAGCAATATTTGAGAAGGCACAAACATGTTTGCACAAATTTTACTTACTATTTTTACGCCAATCGTTCAAACAATTCCTTAGATCTCAGAAAACCAGTATTAATGTTACTAGAAAATTTCCTTTTCCCGGTGGTTAAGACACTTAGGAATGGATAAGTTATTTAATTCGTAGCCTAAAGTTACCGTAAAAACCGAGCCGTTCTTTTGAGTCATTCCCAAAGACACTTGCGAGACTGTGTTAAATTTTAGTTTGTATTGTAACCGCGAACGGTTGACGGGCGTAGGGGTCTCGAATGAAAGCTTTTGAGAGGTGGATGTACTTCAGGTGAGTCATGTGATTGCTAATACGAGCCAAGGATGTCAAGGGCGACGATTCACCCTAGTCCCACTGGTGTTGTAAAGGTGAAAGTTCGGAAAGATATGAAAAGGATTACTAATTTACTTCAGGTGGATTTTTCATCGGTGAAAATATATCAGACAAGATTTCAAACGTATATATTAAGGCCTCAAAGTAAGGTATCGCCTTGGACTATGATACAATGAGTACCAAATGATGAACTCTAACTGGCAGCTCAATTCCAGACCATCCGAGCATAAACCACTTTAAAAAAGTTAATTTCAAATTGATCTTATCGAGGATCAAAACAGCACGCTTCGATTTTTTACTAGAACGGATCGTTTTCAAATATTGGAACCGAGCATTCGTTTATTTTCTGTTAGCTTGTATCCTAGTATCCTTAGTTCGTATACAACTGTGTTTCTTATAAGACGAGGCTAGTTATTACATTGAAGTGATTACCTTCTGGCAAACCTTTCATAGGAAATCAGACATCATATAAAACATTCCTCCGGATATTTGATCTCTGTCCAATGGTGTATATTTAGTATTGAATTATATTAAATATATATATATAGATATATATTAAATATTGGACAACATCACATACATTGCTCTGATTCTGTGGTAAGTAGCTAAATCACTTGTGTTACAGAAATCAGAAACAACGACGGTACCACAACACCCAGACCCGAGAGAATATAGAAAAGTTCGTTTCCCATATTGACCCGACTGGGGGTCGAACCCGGAACCTCAGAGATGGCGCGACACCAAATTCCGGTACGCTTGCCACTCGGCTACGGAGGTCATATTTAGAAAGAGATTGTGCCGATTTACGACATTACCTACAAGTCGTCACAAATACAGCGTCAGCAGAATTGGCGTAGTAAACAACGCTCCATATGTAATGCACGATTGACAAATAAATGACATCGATCCTACATCGCGATGTCGGAGTTTTCGTCGCCACTAGCTATATATACAACAAACCAAGATTGGTAGTTGGGCCTTGGTCCCCGAGCAGATAACACCTAGCTCGGCGGAAGTACTTCCACTTTTAGTAAAGAACATACGTTCCTTTCAAGATAAATCCTGCTATTTCGGATACGCTAGACAAAAATTACCAGACAAATTACGCAAAACAAATCAAAATTACAAGTTACGCAATACGTACAATAACAAGTAGACTTGAAACAATGGCTCGTGCATTAGTTACAATTTACGCGTAAAGAAACGTTTTTCCGCACCGTAAGTGGTGGGACCCGTTCGATACGGTTCAGTAGGTCAATACGAACAATGGGGAAAGTGGGAATAGAAGAGTGTTTTCGTACGAACACTTTTCCGAACCGAGAAATCATATTAGATTGCGGTAATCTTGGTAATGGCAGCTGTGGAAGACATTCCTGTGGTTATATAATGTTAAGATTAACACGTCTTTTATTTATTTGAATTTTGAGGCCGTCTATTAATCACGTAAGGAGTTTCCATCCCCGATTTTTTTTTATATTACACTGCAAGATTGACCTCATGCCACCTGATGTTAAGTGGTAATGAGGTCCTAGCTTTAGGGTGACAAGTACAGCATAATAAATCTGTTACTGGACTTGTCGCCCTTACCTTGAAGGCTTGACCGCTGCTACTAATGTAGCACCCCCGAGGAGCTCTGGAAACCTTACTCACACGCAGGAAGACAACAACACAGAAGTGATTGTTATTTGGCTGCGGTCTTCTGGAGGTATTTCACCAATCGGTAGTATTCATACTAAGTTTAAATAAATTCTTAGTTCTTTCTTTTTCTTTATTTTTTTTTGTGTTTGGAAACATGCATGCTATTAAGGTGTTCCTGCATTAATTATTGAATTAATTGATTGCTACTCGTACATACATGCGGTGGACCGATAATATTATTATAATTTTTTAATCTTTGAATGAATATCGCCTTACGTGGAGATATAATAAGAGCCCTGGCTTTAATTACACTGGTCAACAAAAAAACATTTTTTGCGTGTAACATGACAACTTTTGGCTAGTTACGTTTAGGATAACGATAAAGATACTAGAAATAAAATTGCAATGGTTCAAATACGAATAGTTTTTTTGTGATACCGTTTTATAGCATTTTTGAAATTTGGAATTTTTACAAACAAAAAGAAGTTATTTCGACTTATTGCTACATGAATAAAAGTTTACTTTTATGATTTTCGTCTGTATTTTGCTTCAAGGACGTCTCGTTTTAATGTCCAACAGCAATCCGCTAGCATACGTGGGCTCCAGTTGCCCTGATATCGTTTTTTTATGGTAGAGATGACTTGATGGAATCTTTCCCCGTGTTCATGGCTGACGACGCCCAAATTTTCAGGAAAGAAATCTAAATGAGAATGGAGAAAATGTATTTTCAATGACATATTATAGCCCAAACCCTTATATGTAGATAAAAGCTACGCGATAATTCGTTTATAGTCACTTGATCGGTGATTTTTTAGAAAATTTAAAGTTCCTTTCATGTAAGATTCCCAAGCTGATTTGTCTAAATTAATAAGCTTTTCTTTTAATACATCATCTTTGATTAATTGCCTGATTTATTTGGAGCCAACAAATATACCCTTTTTCTCTCTTGAGGAAGCTTCTTGAAAGTCAGGATCCAATGTCTCTTATTCGACTTGTGGCGTAAGGGACAGTTCGCTAGTTTGAGGTGGTTCTGGTACCGGTAGATCTTCACTATGAGGGATTGGTCGTTTAGCTGATCAGGATACTTGATTTTACTTTCTGTTTTAATTGTAATACCTTTTATATCAGTAAGATAAAAATAACAATCAGATGAGTGGTTTGTTGGTTCCGTTCAAATCATAGGGATTGCAAAAGGCATAAATCGGGATCTTTTCGCTCATCCAGTGAGAAAACCCACTCATGTAACACAACAGAAGTGTAGAACCCACGTTTTGTCTCGTTGACCGATGACAAAACCAAATTACTGTTCATATAACTTAGTTACTAATGGTGTCAAATTCCTTCGCTGAGTTTTGAAAGTAATGTCACCATAAATTTTATGTAACAAAACATGTCAGGATCATTTTTACACTTTCTTGACATTATTGAAGAATCACTTCACTAAAACAGAACAAACCATAATGCTCTTCAAATAAACGAATTCGTTGAATGCGAAAGTAAAACAAAAACGGTTACCTAATTGTTAATTTTATGGGTAGTAGCTGTAACACGAAAACTAGATCTGATGGAATCAAAATAAATATGGTTATAAAATGAGGATAGTTAGGTAATTTAAAATTAGCCAGCACCTTTCTTGTTACAAAATTTTGTTGACCAGTGTTATTCTTCGAAATAGGTAGATTCCACCAGGATACCAGCGCTGCTGTGGTGTTAGAAATAATGCCGTAGCAGCATTTGCTGTGGTGGAACACAATTGACCATAAAATGTACTGTGTGTAGGGTTCGGCTCCCAACCCTCCCGTATTGGGTGGGACACTCCGGTAAAAGCGATAAACCTCCCGAGCTACCAGGAAGCCATAATTTCTCCGGGTTTTGTTCTAAAAGTTAAACGCATACGTCGCTCGCTCTCTGCTATTCACTCGCTTTGCGGCCACAACAAAACACTCGTCTCCTTGATTGTCACGTATAGACAGTGGTTAGAAACCGATATATATGGTGATTGATAATGTTTTTCTTTCAATCAATGTACGATTCTCCCGGGTTGGTCTTTTCGAGTGTTGATTCTCTGCTTTAAACTTTAATGTTAAAAGGTCTATATTTCTTTCTCTTTACGAATGTAACTATATTCCTTCACCTACGTCTAAGTGAATGATTGTATGTTATAACAGTCGGTACAGTTGTCCGTCCGACTGTCGTGGGGCGATGCGTCCGACCCGCAATTACTGGTCGAGCTACGGGTTAGATTGGTGAGGTCGGAGCGATGAGCGAAGAGCGGTTTGAGGTATCTGATTATGCAAAACGGGCTTATAATATTCTATTATCCTTTTAAATAAACACGCGTGACGTTCTTACTTTTTATTAGCGGGAAACTTTTTGGGCTTTCACGAAAACATTGACGTCGTGGTTTTCTCATTTTTTTTATTATGCTTTTATTTCAGGTATTAGGATTCTTAAATTTGGCCGTTACCGTTTGGGTTACAATTTACATAAACATCTATATATATAAAAGAAAGTCGTGTTAGTTACACTATTTATAACTCAAGAACGGCTGAACAGATTTGGCTGAAAATTGGTGGGGAGGTAGTTTAGAACCAAGAGAAGGACATAGGACACTTTGTATAAATTTATTTTTGATTTTTTTTAGAAATTTAGGCATTAAACTAAAGCGGAACAAAGTTCGGCGGGTCACCTAGTATTTTATAAAATCTTAATCAATACAATTTTCTAAAAAGCAGATCAAAGACGATGAGGCATTTGTTAGGCTAAACTTATAACAAGTTAAAAAATTTATAAAATGTAATAAAATAGATATAATGGAAGAGATAATAAATATGAATTGTAAGTAAATGTTTAGTATTCTTAAATCTATGCATAGGTAGCTGGATAATATTTACAGGTAACTTATTAAATAAATAAATAAATAAATGCGCCAGACAACTACACCAACTACTTGGTCTTAAACTAAGGTTTTCCCTTGTACTATGAGCACCAGACGACGGATACTAACTGGGGGCGTCATCCCAGCACACCCAGACCCAAGACCGGGAGTCTAACCCAGGACCTTTCGTGATTTGGCCGCCTATTTTAGCCACTGCCCCATCGTGGTCAAAAATAATTTAGGACTTAGACCCACAAAAAAATTAATTGAAATGGAGAAAAAAACGCTATCTCTTATGCGTCCGCTATCGCTACCTGTCATGACTCGGACCACTCATGTGTGCCGATGCATGGAGGGCGAAAGTATCGTTGCGTACTGCCCCGTGGTGGCGTGGTGCCGTATCCTCGGCCACGCGTGTTCATGGCGCGTGCCGTTTGATTTCTCGACTCGTGGGTTCGAGACCGCGTTCGACTTCCGTAGAGAAAATTATGTCATCGAGGGTGGTGTTTTAGTGACAACGGTTCGGAAACGATACCAAAATAACGATGACGTGACAACATCCGTATAGTATCTTTTTTTTATTACACTTTACGATTGACCTCATCCTACCTGATGTTAAGTAGAAATAAGGTCCTAACTTAAGGGCGACAAGTACAGCATAATAAATTTGTTATTGGACTTGTTGCCCTTACCTTGAAGGTTTGACCCCTGCTACTAATGTAGCACCCCCCAGGAGCTCTGGAAACTATACTGACACGCAGGAACACAATAACACCGAAGTGATTGTTATTTGGCTGCAGTCTTCTGTAAGGTAGAAGTATTTCACCAGTCGGGCTGCTCCAGTTCGACCGATAAATCGCTATGCCTTACGTCTCTTAAACTATATAAGAACTTATTTCGGTGACTTTATATAATATCTCAAGATATTGCGGTAACGATAAGCTACTTATGAATATAAGATAGTGCAGTTACGATAACCAATAGAACCAAAACTAAAAAAGATACTAAAAAGACGTCTAAGGCGAAAATATAGAGCTCATTTTCCTGGCTCTATATTTTCGCCTTAGACGTCTTTTTAGATATGGTCTTAAGTCAATTTGCCTTAAACGACTTATTGCACTCTTCGTTAAGACGGCAGCATAGCCGGTTGGCAAGCGAGCCTGACATTCTCTTCACGCCATATCTGAGGTCCCGGGTTCAATTCCCGGTCAGGTAGGTATAGAAAATTAACTTTTCTATAGGCTTAGCCTCGGATCTGGGTGTTGTACTGCCAACGCTGTTTCTGAGTTGAACACAAGTGCTTTAGTTACTTACCGAAGAAGCAAAGCAATGTTAATGATGTGATCCAATATTTATTTATATGAAAAAAAAAGTAGGTGACGCCAATATTTTAAAAAAAGCTTACGGGTAAAAATGCGATAACATTTTTATTAGTTCATATGAACTATTTACTGCGTTCCGTTAGGTTGCACCAACCTTTACAAGCTGAAGTAATTCGGCAAAAATGTTATCGAAAAATGTAATCGGAGTGCGAAAGTTTTAAATTGTATACAACTAGCAACCCGCCCCGACTTCGCACGGAAGCAGTGTAAACACTTAGAAATGTTGACTTTTCTATTCTAGATTTCAAATAAAAACCGTCCCCTTGAATTACACTATATAAAAAACAAAACTGCATAAAAATAAGTTGCATAGTTTTAAAGATCTAAGCATACATAGTAACATAAAGAAAAATCGACATTGTTTTATACTATGTAGTGATGATCCATTATACCTTATTATTGATTTGACACCTAAGTTGCGAAGGTATACCGAATATCAGATCAGTTGGTCTACGGGAATAGGAGTTCCTATGAATACCTTCCAACTTTTCATCAGACCAGCTCCATGTACTATATTAATCTATTGTCATCGAAGTTACATAAGTATACTACTCGTTCAATTCTTCCTTACAAGATTTGTAAACATACATACATACATACAAAAGTGAAGTTAAAGAAAAGCTTGTAATAATAATAATACCTAATTAGATACATTTCATCAAAAATATGAATATGCCTGCTTATTATGCGATTCTTGCACTAGCTGTGACCGCGACTTCGTTCGCGTGGACTACATCCTTTCATGGTAGGTTTTACCCCTATCTCCCGTAATATTCGAAATAAAAAGTAGTCTATATTTTAATCCAAGTTTCGAGCTATATTTGTGCCAAATTTCATATCTCAAACTTAAAAAATATTTTTTTTCCCATATAAACTTTCAAAGGTGGTATTACCCCCAACCCCACCTTATTTTCTTACAAAAAAGAGCCTATGTCCGTTCTTAAGGTTCAACGTATACCTATACCGAATTTCATTAAAATGGATTCAGAGGTTTAAACGGGAAAACGTAACAGGCAGACAGTGTTACTTTCGCATTTATAATATCGGTAGGGAAGTGGGGATTAGTATCTTCTACGGGTGTTGTTCTACCGAATCGAATTTGCGGCCCACTTTACTGAGCTCAAAACTTAAATGCATAGGAACTGTACTTAGATAGCATCACACATTAGTGCAACCACCTTCACATAGTGTCTTTACGCAAAGCTTTGGCTTAAAACAATGGCCTTTGAATAGGGGTGACTAGTGCCCGGTCCGAATACTTGAAAAAGGATCGTTTAGTTACGGATTGTAATAAATAATACGAGGTGTAGGCTAAAACCTTTCCAGATTCGTACACAGTTGGAGAAAACGGATCGTCATTTTTGACACAGTACGAATCGTAAAATATTGACAAAAATTTACATTAAATGACAAAAATGTATGGGTCTAGAATAACTTTAATTCTCGGAAATGTTTTATATAAGCTTTGTATATTTTATTTAAGTACCTAGCGTAAGGGAACATTGTTACATTGAAAAGAGTAAGTGTCGAGTTTCTTGTCGGTTCTACTCGACATGATCAACATTCCGAACACGGCGGTAGAATACTTAATTTGTACTGACTATTCATAAGTGCTTTTGTAAAGTTTACATGAATAAAGATGATTTCTATTCTATTCTATTCTATCGGAACTGGGCATATGAGAACAACACAAGTATTCTAATTAAAAATATCTTAATAATATAAACGCGAAAGTTGTAAGAATGGATGGTGGTATGCAAGTAGTATAAGGCCTTCGTGATCTCAATGAAATTGGTCGCCTTCTAGGCCAAAATCGGTCGGAACGACATCTTATCTTATCTTACTAATATTATAAAGAGGAAAGATTTGTACCTATTTTTGTATGTTTGTAACGAATAGGCTCAAAAAGTACTGGGCCGATTTAAAAAATTCTTTCACCAATAGAATGCTACCTTCTTCTAATTTGACATAGGCTACAAAATTAGGAATTTGTCTACCCCGTGCGAAGCCGGGACGGGCTGCTAGTCTACTATATAAAAATAAGTCGGGTTTTCCTTCCTGACGCTATAACTATAGAACGCACGAACCGATTTAGATAGATAGATAGATAGATATACTTTATTGCACAAAATCTTTACATAAATAGGTTTTACAGAATGATTATAGTACAATTTAGGCGGTCTTATTGCTAGAAAGCGACCTCATTCTACCTGATGTTAAGTAGAAATGAGGTCCTAACTTAAGGGCGACGAGTACAACATAATAAAACTGTTACTGGACTTGTCGCCCTTACCTTGAAGGCTTAACCCCTGCTACTAATGTAGCACCCCCCAGGAGCTCTGGAAACCTTACTCACACGCAGGAACACAACAACACAGAAGTGATTGTTATTTGGCTGCGGTCTTCTGTAAGGTGGAGGTATTTCACCAGTCGGGCTGCTCCAGTTCGAGCGATAAACCGCTATGCCCTACCTCTCTTAGAGAGTAGACCTACTGGGACGGATTTAGCTTACTCCTCGTATAATTTATTGCTATTTTTCACTAAAACGGATCGTTTTTCAAATACTGGCATTATGCCCATGAGCCTGATGGCACTATGTTTGCCAGATTTATGGCAGCCCTTGCTGCAACAGTGGGCAGCCGGTGGGATACAGTTGCGAAACTGCACATGCATGGGTGGATCGACGCCCATTGTGCATCCACTGCGTTTACCGCGTCTCGAGTCTATGGTTTACGTAATTAAGTAGAATTGCTGGTCGGGCTCGGCCCACGATACTGATTTGAGACGAGAATTAAATGAGGATTAGTCATGGATAATTTTACTGGGATGCTGATTGTTTTTTATTGTTTCCCGCGATCCAAGATCTTCATTCAGAATCTAACTAACCACTTAACCATACAGGAATACTTTCATCTGTCGTAAACAAAACGCTAGTATAATCAAGTAAACTTTTCTCCGCAATTCAATATGCGGTTGTACCGTCAAGTTGTCTGTGGTTTGCTTCCGAAACGGGAAAGTGGCGTTTCCACTAAGATTTATAGCGAGAAGTTGATAACATTGGCTTTTATAATGGTAAGTGTTGAATCTTCTTTTGTAAGGTTAGATATTTCAAATATTGCTAGACGATATTACTGAATTATCAAAACTCGTCTAATGAGAAGAGGATACTACGATATTATGATATTGTCATCCGATTAAAACCTGCATGCAACATTTTAGCTTAATCGTTTTCAAATTTCTGTTATAATATCGAGTTGCACAATTCCATCTGAATGAAAATGCATACATACGAATATACGCTCGAACTGGTGCAGTCCTACTGGTGTAATACCTCCACCTTACAGAAGATCGCAGCCAAATAACAATCACTTCTGTGCTCTTGTGTTCCTGCGTGTGAGTAAGGTTTCCAGAGCTCTTGGGGGGTGCCAAATTAGTAGCAGGGGTCAAGCCTTCAAGGTAAAGGCAGGGGACAAGTCCAGTAATAGCTTTATTATGCTGTACTTGTCGCCTTTAAGATAGGACCCCATCACTACTTAACATCAGGAGTGCAATTTACACAAAAATCTATTAAAAAACAAAAATATTTGGACTTTATAGTCTACATTATGTATCTACTAAACTTAATCTACATTGTGTTAATGTTTTTACATACTTTTAATCGAAAGAATATTACCTATAATATTTAATCAGAATCAGAATCAGAATCATTTATTGCTTTAAACTGTGTACATTTGTTGCTGTTGTAGTTGCATAATTTTGGCACATGAGACAGTAATTAATAGTAATGAGTAATTGTAAGTTTGATAGTAACTAAAGAGTTTCTTGCCGGTTCGCTTTGGATAGAAACTACCTTCTGAATAATGGCAATAGTTATTCTTCATTATTAATAGCAGAATATTTAACCGACGAAAACTATGACCCAAAAGTGGTTCTCAAGTACACGCATAGATGTATATTTTTTATCTGCCTAAGTATGAAAGGATAATTTCGGTGTTAAAAAAAACTTGGAAGTTCAATATTTATATCTAGGTACATTTAATAATATATATTTTCAAAGGACAAAAGTATCTTACGCACTAAATTTTAACCAAATTTCTAACAGTTCTGACAAGAAAGGACATTACAGAATAGGCACCGTTTTAGCTTTATGGTCACGGAACCCTAACCTCTATCTTCTGCGAATAGTAACTAAGTAATTATTTATTAAACAGTAAACCACGTGGGCTAGACAATGCATCTTTCGCCGAAGGTCTTCGTCTTACAATCTTCGCCCACACACCTCAGTGACAGGTGATGCATATATTGTTTAGTATTGTGTATTGATTCACGAGGTTCTGAAGATGTGTTGCAATTTCTTAATCGGTTGATGATATTCTATTAGATGAGAGAGATCCACCCACAGACACCGAATATTTTGTAACAGAAGGTTCATTTTACAAATTACTAGCGGTCCCGGCGAATTTCGTTTCGCCTTATAGGATTTTCCCGCTGTTCTGTTCAAATTTTCCTGAATTTTCTTTGCTATAAACCTCACGGAGCCCGAGACCATTCCAACGAATGCAAAACCGTGGAAATCGGTTCGTGCGTTCCGGAGTTATAGCGTCAGGAAGGAAAACCCGACTTATTTTTATATAGTAGATAAAAGAAGATTACATCTTTAGTAAAGATACTATTGACTAATGCTTGGTTCCAATATTTGAAAAAAACGACCCGTTCTATTTGCGAGTAGCAACGAGGCGTAAGCTAAAAACGACTGACGGACGACTGATGACAGCTGATGTGGAAAGTAAATTTGAAAAACAACTCATAGACCGGATCGAGCTCCAGCTTACCTGTCGAAAGTAAATACTTACTGGAGCACTTAATTGTTTCATCACTCATCAAAACAAAACTATATGACTTGGTCCAAAGTGAGCTACACATAGCAATAAGTTAGATACTGCTACTGTAACTGATCTGCTGAGTTTCTTACCGGTGTCTTCTCGATAGATATAAGTTCCGAAAAGGAAGTAGAATCACTTTGCATTGTATTCAATGACAATTGAAAAGTGTTATATGTAACCTACTTTAATAAAGAAATATAAGAGTTTTAGTTTGACATGTTACGAATAGTAAAATATTGGAACCGCGCATAAGGTGTCTTTAACTAACTCGAATGTGGTGGCCTTGACTAGTGCAATTAAACCATTACGAGTTAACTAAACACTCGTGAAATGTGATATTTGCAATAAAACAATCAATCCGCACTTTAAATGTTACGAAAATGGCGTCCCACATCCATACACTAAATAGGGTTGCCACTCTCTGAAGGTTACAAGAATAATAGATGTTTAATGGATTTTTTTTTATTAGCTTGCGAATTTCTAATACATATTTTTAAGTAAACATAACGATAAGTATGTAGTTCTTAACATATTCCGTACAGGGCACTTACCGGAGGCTAAGAGGTTGACTACGATAACTTGCGGTTAGCTCAGTTGGAAGAGCAGCACGCGCGATACGTGAAAGTCATATGGTTTTCCTTATGTTATTTAAATTAATTAAGGAGTCTTCTCTCCTCTGAGAGTTTGGTAAGAAGACTTTACTTCATCGATAGTAAGGTAGGAAAAAAATAAAAAATGTTCTAAAATTACCTCGGTCTTTTTCAAGTATAATTTATTACCTAGATTTAAAACATGTTGTAAGTGGTTTTAGTTAGCAAGAAATGATATACGATATCGTGGTATTTTTACGGCCTTTGAAACAATAACAAACCGATCGTATTTACTTTTGTTGAGCTATTAAATCGTATTTTACTTACGTTTTGTCATAGCTTTTTTAAAGTAATTAACAAAAAAACTTAACCATTTGCATATTCAAATTCTGGAATTATTTACGGTTAATCATCTTTTAACGAAAACTGCATTAGAAAACGTTGCAATGCTATTTATATTCATTACTATTTATCTTTAATTTATACTACGAGTACTTTTAAAAATTGACAAATATTGTTAAAAATACGGATAACAACAGGGTAGGGATACGTTAAGCATGAATTTAAATTGGAACTTATTAAGTATTTTTTAAAGGTAGAACAGTTAGTACGGCAGACACGCACTTGAGGACCTTATTGCGTTGGCATAAGAAGTAATATCGAGCTGCAAGTATTCTTCTGTTGACTGTACAATAGATTACCACCGTGGAAAGACTCACTATACATTACGCCATCTAATATGGCGTATTTTACATCAAATTATCATATATTTTGGTAATATCCTTGAAAACTGTGAGAATTTCAAACGTGGCAACAATGCACGGATAGACAAAATTACTCGAACTTGAAACAGTTATTTATAAGGCGTAGAAATTTGAGGCATTTTCTAGTCATCGTAGTGTATAGGAACGATTCATAAGTGTTACTGACGACCTCGGTGGCGCAGTGGCTAAGGTAGGCGGCCAAAGCGCGTAAGGTCCCGGGTTCAATTCCTGGTCAGGTCAATTTGGAAAACGAACTTTTCTAAATTGACTTGGGTCTGGGTGTGCTGGGATGACGCCCCCAGTTGGTATCCGTCGTCTGGTACTCATAGTACAAGGGAAAACCTTAGTTTGAGATTAGGTGATTGGTGTGGTTGTCTGGCGCATTTATTATTTATTTATTTAATCTATATGAATAAAAAGATTTGACTTGACATCAGTCAGCCACAAATATAGGGACTAAATAAACGTGCGTCTGTGTGTACGGGTTGTACTGTACGGTAGTTAAGGTAGACGCTTGCGGTTCGATATTAGTTCTTATGTGCACGGCATAAGGGTTGTACAAAGTCCAAAGTGTGAAGTCTGAGGTGCTTTTGTCTGTACAATGGCAATCCTTAGTTTGAGACCAGTTGATTTGTAAGAGTTTTTGACGTATTTATAATTATTACTCACTAGTTTTTCCCCGTGATTTCGTTCGCGGGTTTTTAAAACATAAAGTATCCTAATTGTGGTTTAGTATTAAATCTGTTCAGAATTTTTTTTTAAATACATCTAGTAGTTTTTTTGTGAAAGATTACTTGCCAAACATATGTGGTACCTAACCTAACAAAATTTATAGAGATAGAGCATAGCGATTTATCGCTCGATCTGGAGCAGCCCGACTGGCGAAACACCTCCAACTGACAGAAGACTGCAGCCAAATAACAATCACTTCTGGTTATTGTGTTCCTGCGTGTGAGTAAGGTTTCCAGAGCTCCTGGGTGGCGCTACATTAGTAGGGGTCAAGCCTTCAAGGTAAGGGCGATAAGTCCAGTAACGCTTGAGAATGCTGTACTTCTCGCCCGTACGCTTGGATCTCATTTCCATTAACATCACGCGAGATGAGGTCTACCTCGAAGTACATTATCAAAAAATAAAAATAACGATTACAATATTAGTCACATTATTAAAGTTGGTAACCCTAGGGTGTATTAGCAAATTGAATAATGACATTAGTAATTTCGCGCGAAGCTCGGGCCGGTAATCGATTTATTATAATCGCTGCATTTGCTAGCGAAGTGTTAAGTAACCCGTTGACACGAACACGGGTTTATTTATTGATGTTTTTAATCACAATTATCGTTAAACACATTAATTTTGTTCCAGTACGGCTTCACACACGTAGGTACTGTGATCGTACTTCTGAATACTACTCACAATCTTTCACTGTCCAGTCCATACGCTTATGGAATTCCCTTTACCTATCAGGGAATCTGAGTCCCTTCCCATTTTCAAATCAAGAGTAAAATATTTCTTTCTTTCTCTTAACTAAACGCGAACTTGTATCCTTTGTCAAATTATTTAAATAAAGCTAAGCATTTGTTGCTATATAATTGGATTTCATTTATTAATTCTATATGTTTGTGTAAACCGTAAATACTTTTATTTATTATGTATGTATTAATTTATTAGTTTTATTTATTTTAATTTTTTTTTGCATTAATCATGTTATGGTATTTATGTTTTCTGTTAGTATTTTCTCAATAAACATTTTGCACGGCCGCACCCGTTTCTCGATATCTACTATTTCCTCTACCTAAAAGTGGTCTCGATGAGATTGCTCTCTAGCAATAAGACCGCCTAAATTGTACTTGAATATGTTTGTAAAACCAATTTCTGTAAATTTTCTGTGTAATAAAGTGTATCTATCTATCTCTCGTTTTTTTCCACATTTTCCACTCATTTTTCGTGTACCACTCAGTGAATGACGTTGACATTCATTACGCACGTTTTTTAAAAATGAAAATTAAATGTATTTATTTATTTAAAAACTTTATTGCACAAATAGGTACAACAGGTGGACTTAATGCTAGGGGCATTCTCTACCAGTCAACCCTTGGGACATGCAGATAGTTTGTATATGGGTGCGGTAACAGGGGAGAAAAAAAAGAAATAATTTTAAACAACAATACATTAAGCATTAAAAATAATATTAAATATATGATATTAATACACATACTATATAAATTAATTAGAATATAATATATAAAATATGAAGGTATACTTAGATTTACATAAATTGATAATTTATATATAAAAACAAATATCTACATAATATAAATTCAGAAGATAAATAAATTGGTTCAGCAATTGACAAATTCATGACTATCATTACTTGTTAGCGAGAGAGAAGAAGTATTCACGAACTTTATTTTTTAAAATTCCCTTAGTTAGGGATTGTCGGATATCAGCGGGCAGAGCGTTCCAAAGCCGAGCGGCTTGCACAGTGAAAGTCTTAGAGAAGAAGTCACTTTGATGTCGAGGAATGTTTAAGCTTAGGTTGTCTGAGGAGCGAAGAGATCGGTCATGAGATTGACAGAGATATTTAAATTGTTTTGTTAGATAGGATGGGGACAATGGATTGTGAAGAATATTGAAGAGCAGGCAGAGTATCCTGGTATTTCTACGTTGACGTAACGTACTACGTTGACGTACGTTGATGTATGATTTTCAATGTTTCGGAGAGATTTTCTTAATATTTTTTTCCATAAGAACCTTATACAGACAGAGTATTAGAAAACTACAAAACAAAAATCAGCCAAATCGGTCAAGCCATTTTCATGTTATGACGTGACAACGGGAAACGGGTTTCATTTATATAGATTAAGAATATTTAATTCGGGTCTATTCCCAAAAATGAAACGAACAAACGAAAGGATTCGTTCGATTCGATTAATCAAAAGTTTGAGATTTAATAAGAGGATTTTTTGATTTTTGATTTTGCATTTTGATTTGCGCAAATTTTAATTTTGTTTTAAAAATATGCTTAATTCGCATTCGAAGGGAATTGGTTACTTATGACAGTTAAAAAATTGGTAAACGTCAGAACCACCAGGCCATGTATGTACGAAACATGTACCTTGATAGCTTAAGAAATTAGTACCACATTAGTACTAATTGATACTTACTCTTAAACAGTTGGTACCTACAAATTTTAAATTGTTTGCCTTTTCTAACTCTGAAATGGTTCACTCTACAAAGCCATAATTAATATATGTTGAAGCACTAACTAGGTATTAAAACTTATTATATTTAAATTTTCGATAAAGCGTTTGCCTCTTGGCACTATCGGCTGTTCCTTCGTCCAGACAAACTGGTCTTGTTTGTATTGGGTACATTCTGTAACATCGCGCCTATGGACCAAAGAACTGATAACATTCGGCAGGCCTAGGGCCAGTGCGTTAGTTAAATCCTTGACTGGACACTGGAAACTACAAAGACACCAATTTCACATGGAGCTGAGTGACTCTGACGTATGCAGATTCTGAATGAAGAAAAAGGAAACACCCCTTCACCTAATATGTGACTGTATCTTTGATACACAAAGTAAACATCCACTTGGGACGGCACAGCCCAACTGGAGGAAATGACAACTCTGAAAGTCAGAGAGATGCAAGACTTTCGAGAATCGATCCAGCTAAAGGAGTTACTTTAAATCGGCGAGTCACAATAAATCGCATTGACCACAGTTTACTAGAACTGCGCAGCCCCAAGTATCTCAATAATAATAATAACATCTCCATTACCTGTGTAATATGTTTCTTACAAATAGGAGTAGGTATGTATCAAAACAACCCAACCTCGATTACGTTAAACAAAACAATGTAGCAGTGCGCGTACGCTTTCTTCACCCCGGTACGCAATTACCGAAATGTGTTGCAACGCTTGTGTTATGCAAAAACACCTTTATGCAACTAGTTATAGAACACAATTTGCGTGTCCACGTACCGGTAACAGCTAATTCATTCTAAATTTTGTGTCGAATACGTAGCCACAATAAAAATGTTATTGCAGTGCGGAAGTTAGGATGTGCCGAAACGATACGCGATAAGTTAGACACGCGCCGTTGGCTACTTTTTACCTAAGTGTTCCAGAGATGGGTAGTTCTTGAATGAATGACTCAATTGAAGTACATGATCTAGTTAGTTCATATGTAGCTCTCGTTCAATTTATCCCTGATTAGTTCTTTAGTTTTGTAACTCAGTGAAATGAGTAAAACGTGCGGATATTATGGGTGTAAAGTATAAATAACTTAAATTCTTAATATTTATTCACTCATCTAATCAAAACTATATGACTTGGTTCAAAGTGGTCTATACATACTGTTACGAGCTTCGGGTTCGTGACAATAAAAACAGCCGATAAAAATTATCAAAAGTCACACTTTAATTGAACGCCACTAATTACAACCTTAAAACGCACTAATTAAAACAACAATCGCTCCCAAGTCGCACTTCAAAATCGCTTTCGAAGTAATCACTTGTATCGCTAATTCAATACTGTCCCGGTCGCGGTGAATCCCGGCCTTTTATATTGCCGCGGCCGTTCCCGAACCTTCCAACGCAGAAACATCCGGAACATTCGCGCGCAGTCCGGCCTTGAGCGGCCGTACGCTCGGTCAAGGTCATAGTTCTAGTAAATTCTGGCGTACGCGTCTCGACTCTCTGTAGTCCCGCCTTTCCACACTAGATGGCGCTGTTTACATCGATCGTGGCGCGTAACACTGCCCCCTCCTAAGACATGCTCGTCCCGAGCATTATCGGCTCCATAATAACGCGCCAATCTCTCCGCATGGACAATCTTAGGAGTGCCTCTTGCACCTTTCTGTTTCCGGTAGGTTACGTCATTGCCCCCAGTCCCAATCCGGTACGGTCCCTCCCATCTAGACTGAAGCCCAGGAGATCTCCCTCTGCTGTGGACTGGATTGCGCAACCTCACCTTTGGACCTTCGTCGAACACTCTACTGTTTACTTTGCGGTCACAAAGGGGTTTCATCTTTCCCGACATTTTCTGGCCCGATTGTCTGACGTTCACACCAATGTCATTTATTTTGTACCGCCAGTTATTCGCATAATCGATTATACTGCCTGGAGCATCAGGTGGTATTCTGATGATCAGGTCTGCAGGTAGCCGTAGTTCTCTTTCTGCAGTTCGCTTAAGGCAACTGGATCGAAGATGGCCCCTTTCCCCACAGCCGTAGCATCTAGGGCGGTATCCTTTATTGCAGTGCCGAACTGTAGCCGCTACAACCTCCCTGACGCGATGGAATCGATGATCCTGTCGCGCAGCTTCCACTTCCAGGGCATGGGCCAAGGCATCCTTTAGCGTCTCGTGGTGCCCGAGCCTCACAGCAGCTCTAACTTCAATGTCGTGGATGCCGTCGATGAATGCCTGCCAGCTTCTCCACTTCAAGAGCCCATTGCTGCAGGTTTTCGTTACTGCGTTGCACACGATCCTTGAGCTGGGCTCGAAACACGTGTTCCAGGTGAGCGTCGCCATATCGAGCCTCCAATGCCTCAAGGAGCTGCTCGTAAGTCACTTCCTTACCGAGAGCTTCCAAAACTGCTAAGGCCTGGTCACGAAGGCCTAGGGTGAGGGCAGTCATGGCCTGATTTTTATTCCAGCCGTTCGCTTTCATGACTGCCTCAAACTGGATTTTGTAGGCCGACCAGGAAGAAGTTCCGTCAAACGGTGGCACTTTGAATCCACGTAGCGAAGGTGTAGTAGCAACGGGAGCTGCGATTGCTTCTCCAAATTTAAGACAATCCAGTGTTTTCTTAACGTCTGCCATCACGGTCTTCTTCACATCAGCCACTACGTAGTCAATCCGATTATTGACTTGGTCAATCCGGATTTCAGCTTCCAGCAGGCGGTTGTCATGTTGAGCAACCTTATCCTTCACCTCCTTTATGTCTTTCCCGAAGGTAGCGTGAAGGTCCTTCAAAAGAAGCATCTGCTCTTCTTGGCGGCGAGCCTGTTCCTCCTGGCCGCGAGCCTGTTCCTCCTGGCGGCGAGCCTGTTCCTCCTGGCGGCGAGCCTGTTCCTCCTGGCGGCGAGCCTGTTCCTCCTTGTCCCGCTTAAGCTGTTCTTCCAGCCGACGAGCCTGTTCCTCCTGTCGGCGAGCCTGTTCCTCCTGTCGGCGAGCCTGTTCCTCCTGTCGGCGAGACTGCTCCTGCAGCATCATCATCAGGGCAGCAAGGTCTGGTGCTGCCGATGCTGCTGGTGTTGCTGTGGACGGGCCAGCCTCCGTGGTTAATAACTGGCTCTCCGACTCCTGCGGCAAAGCTCCACCAAAACGTCTCTGGTCCGTCTCCAGTTGGCGTTGACTCCGGGTACGGATACCCTCCGTGTCGTCTTTAGGTAAAATCGGCATAATTGAAATCCCACTTCTGACACCAATTGTTACGAGCTTCGGGTTCGTGACAATAAAAACAGCCGATAAAAATTACCAAAAGTCACACTTTAATTGAACGCCACTAATTACAACCTTAAAACGCACTAATTAAAACAACAATCGCTCCCAAGTCGCACTTCAAAATCGCTTTCGAAGTAATCACTTGTATCGCTAATTCAATACTGTCCCGGTCGCGGTGAATCCCGGCCTTTTATATTGCCGCGGCCGTTCCCGAACCTTCCAACGCAGAAACATCCGGAACATTCGCGCGCAGTCCGGCCTTGAGCGGCCGTACGCTCGGTCAAGGTCATAGTTCTAGTAAATTCTGGCGTACGCGTCTCGACTCTCTGTAGTCCCGCCTTTCCACACTAGATGGCGCTGTTTACATCGATCGTGGCGCGTAACAATACCAATAAGTTAGATACTGCTGGTTGCAATCTACTGAGTTTCTCACACCGGTATCTTCTAGGTATATTATACGTTTTGAACCGACAGTAGTATCACTTTGCTAAAAAACTTGAATAAAGAAGTATATGACTAGAAATCCATTTGCTGCATAAAATTTACCATTTACTTGTATTTTTTTTTGCATTTTATGCTTAATTTATACAAATTCATCAGTGTAGAATCACTGTGGAATAAAATAGAATTAGGCTGCTAGACTAGCGTCGCAATATGAAGAGTGGCACAGTCAGTGTAAAATAGCTAATGACAGTCAGCTCATTAAAAAAGTCAATAATATCAGTGCAAACAAATTTCCAGATTTCTATCAACAATATAGTCGATCAAAAGATTGAGACATTTTAAACTTCATAGAAAGGTTCAGGGCTGGCTTAAATACATTCATAAACACCCAGTTACAGAATATACATAAATGTTCATCATGTGAATGCATAGTACTGGGAAGGGATCGAACCCATGACCCTTCGTTCCACAATTGAGAGCCGTAGCCATTATTCCGACGGGTCGGTCAAAAATTGTCAGTCAACGTAATATCCACCTTTTCTTATCTTCCTAACTGGACTAATATTTGTATTGTACCATAGTTGCGATTCGGAAATTGCTCCGAGACGCGTAAATTGTACCTTTTTGTTGTAGAAATGGATCTGATTTCGTATAATGTGGCAATAAAACGACGCTGTTAGAGTCAGAATTATATCTTAAACGCAAACGTTTTAGATATTATGGACAAAAAAATGGTACCTACCGTAAGCGGGTTTATGGATCAGTATTTAAAGTATGGGGGGTGATTCTGAACAATTTTTACTTATTCTTTTAAAATAAAAACTCTTTACCCATAATCCTTATAGTTTATGGACCAACCTTTAAAAATGTAATAAATAGTTGTCCTTTAACCTTCATTAAAAACCAAATAACTTTTTTTTTCCAATATTTCCCAATTTCTGTGCACAAATCATACAAAATTGTAACATACAACATTTGCATTCAATCAACATACTCTTTACAATTCATTGTTACGAAGTGTCGACACACAATATGGCCAAAGATCCATTACCAACCATTATGACAAGATGGCGATAGGTCCACAATAGTTTTTGTTAGTTCAGCCACCAAAATGTGTTTAGAAACACTTAGATAAGCGTTACGACACAAAAACTTAGGTATTTGGGGCCGTTTAGAGAATTTGCCGAGTCACAATCTCAGATTGTTATCAAGACTTGTCTTATGACGAAACTCCTAGTACTTACTCAATTGATTGATATATGACCGGTACCAATATTTGAAAAACAAATCGTGATACGGATAGTGATAAATTATACGAAGCGCAAGCTAGAAACGACCGATAGACGACTGATGACGGCTGAAATGGAAAGTAAATTTGAAATTAGAATTAACGACTCGTAGAGCGACGGTTAGTCATTTTTTACAAATTACGAATCGTAAAATATTGGAACCGGGTATTAGTGAGTGAATCCTCTTGGCTAATAATTAACCATATTACGATAACAGTCTACTACCAAAAAGGATTTGTTTTTGAACATTTACCGAAAAAGGTTTAGTTACGTTTATGAAAATTAATTTGGATGTATTCAGATCCGACATGTATCATTATTCGTAGTAAGTCTCCAGCCAGTGCCTTAGTGCGGTAAATCCCACAGAAGCTCATAAGCTAAAGCTTAGGGCGGCAAAATTGGCCAAAAAAGTTTGGCACAAAAATAAAAAGTGCACGGGCGCGATGTGAGAATACGGAAAATTTGCCAATGACGTTTTCATTTAAAAAGTTGAGTGATTTTTTTTATTTTTATGTCTTTAGTCTGTAAAACCAATTTCTGTTAATAATTTGTATGTAATTAATAAAATAATGCACAGTGGATGTTACATGTGAATAGTGCACAGTGATGTGACACAATTATTGAGGTCAGTAGGGGCGGCAAAAGTAAAAATTAAGTGCGGCAAATGTGTAAATAAAAAATACAAAAAAATTGGGCTTCATCATAAACATTGATCTGATTCTATGGCAAGTAGCTTAAGCACATGTTCATGAAATCAGAAACAACAATGGTACCACAACACCCAGACCCGAGACAATATAGAAAAATTCGATTCCCATATTGACCCGCCCGGGATTGAACCCGGAACGTCAGAGATGGCGCTTGACCAAAGTCCGGAAGGCTTGCCTCTCGGCTACGGAAGTAGGAAAAATTATAGAAATTAAAGGAAGATATATGTATTTTTATATGTGTTCGCAGATAGTAATTTGCGAACTCATATTACGAAGCAAATTGCGATTACGAAGTTTCGTATAATACGCGTAATATGTAATTATCAGTAAGCATACTACAAACAACGAAACACCGGCTCATGTGTTTCCTCCTTCCTTTGACATGAATTCTTTCAAAAGGAGCGTGAAGAAACATCTTGCGGACCAGTATGGCGATGCTAACGGATAGGATATAACGGTATCAAATCCGTTGTCATCGCGATGTGGGTTCCTCTTGCTGACCATCAGGCTGGGAGCCAATATACTATGCTGTAATAAGCAAATATATCTACGAATTCATTTATTTGCAAAATTTGTTTAACAACATCTTCCATTTAAAAAATGTAGAAATAGGCCAAGTTATGTTCCAAGTCACCAATTTACGCGAGTGACGCAATATTTGTAGGAAGCGAGCTAATTAGACGACAATGAGACTGCGACGGACAGACGGACGCACAAATGCGGAGAAATTACTGTTCTGTTACTTGTGTTTAGTGTTATGCCACTGTGTTTTGATACTATGATAATAGTTAGGCTTGAAGTTTTTTTATATTGCACATCAAGATTGACCTCATCCCACCTGATCTCAAGTGGTAATGAGGTCCTAGGTTAAGGAACAAGTACAGCATAATAAAGCTGTTACTGGACTTGTCGCCTTTACCGTGAAGGCTTGACCTCTGCTACTAATGTAGCACCCCCCAGGAGCTCTGGAAACCTTACTCACACGCAGGAACACACCAACACCGAAGTGATTGTTATTTGGCTGCGGTCTTCTGTAAGGTGGAGGTATTTCAACAGTCGGGCTGATTTGTCATATTATTATTAGTTTTATTAACCACTAACAGTGGCCGTGACATCGTTCGCGAAGAATAGATACTTTTTCATTATATATTGATATTAATTACTTTAAAAACCAATTTAAAATTATTATTCACACCTGATGTTAAGTGGTAATGAGGCCCTAGCTTAAGGGTGATAAGTACAGCATAATAAATCTGTTACTGGACTTGGCTTGTGTGTCAGTTTGTTTGTGCATTGTTCATGGTAAAACAATTAATCGGGCTAGCCATGTTTTCATGTTAAAGTAAATTAGCCTCCATCGAAAAAACCTAATAAAGTGTGTTTCTAATTCTAAATTGCAATATCAAAGGGGTTCTATTTAACCTAAATAATTAGACAAAAAATGACAAGTGAGCTACTTGGGCCTGGGCTACCTGTGGCTCAGTCAGTGTTTCTGTCGCCCAATTAAATAAAAAGGTGCCTGTGAAATTATTTATCATAAAATTAAAGTACATAGCAGTAGTTCAATGACCTAATATGACGCTGTCATCAATCTCAAACTAAAGTCAATTTTGTATTTAATGTTTACGAGACTTTAATGATATGTTATTATTGCCAGAATTGACTGGCTCGAGGTAATGTGTGGCTTCCATTTTGTGCTGAGTTTAGGAATTGATAATTTTAGACAAAAACTATTAGTTATTTACTGTTGCCCGCGATTTTGTCTGCATTATTTTGCTATAAAATACAGTAAGTACTAATGCGTACAGAAAGAGATTAAAAATCTTTAGATCAGTAATATTTATGAATTGTTTATTTAAACCAAATAAAGCTCTGGTCTGGTATCTATAACTACAGAGAGGTAGGGCATAGCAATTTATTGCTCGAACTGGAGCAGACCGACTGGTGAAATACCTCCACCTTACAGAAGACCGCAGCCAAATAACAATCACTTCGGTGTTGTTGTGTTCCTGCGTGTGAGTATGGTTTCCAGGGCTCCTGGGGGGTGCTACATTAGTAGCAGGGGCTAAGCCTTCAAGGTAAGGGTGACAAGACCAGTAACAGATTTATTATGGTGTACTTGTCACCTTTAAGCTAGGACCTCATTACCACTTACCATCAGGTGGGATGAGGTCAATCTTGAAGTGCAATTAAAAAAAAAAGGTAAAACCGGCAACATACTTTGCAGTTTTCATAACAATACGGTTGAACTTATAAATAACTAAATGTTGCCGCGGATTTAAACCGTTCAAACAAACACACAAACTCTTCAGCTTTATAATATTAGTAAGTATACTTATACCACATTCCTTACACATGTATGGTATGTGGTATGTATATGTACTAACTGTATGTGGTATATGAACTAACTGCATGACCCAAGGGTTGACCGCTAGAAAATGTTTCCAGCTATAAATCCGCGTTTTGCACTTTATTATGCTGTAAAGTTTACAGACAAATAAATTTATCTGCGGGATACGAATCAGCTGTCTTAAGATTTAGGAGCCCAATACTGTGTCCACTTCATCACAGAGGCAGTAAAATGTAGTTTGTGTTTTTTTCTTATTTTCAAGAAAAAACGTATTTTTTTATTACACTTCAAGATTGACCTCATCCCACCTGACACTAAGTGGTAGTAATGAGGTTCTAGCTAAAGAGCGACAAACACAGCATAATAATAGCTGAAACTGGACTTGTCGCCCTTACTTAAAGGCTTGACCCCTGCTCCTAATGTAGCACCCCCCAGGAGCTCTGGAAACCTTACACGCTGGAACACAAAAGCATCAAAGCGATAGTTATTTAGTCGATTCGACTACTAACCCATTTGGCTGCGGTCTTCTGTAAGGAGGTATTTCATCAGTCGGGCAGCTCTAGTTCGAGCGATGAACCGCCCTATATCCGTTGTTACTATCACCACTTTACCATAGAGGCAGTTAAATGATTGTGGTTTATGTTCTTTCTTATTCTCCAGAAAAAACAATGCCATCAATTATGTCAAAAGGTACAAAACAAAGGAATCTTTACGATGACAGCGGAGTCTGATGATGACCGGCAAAAAGGCAAGGTTGGTTCACAAAAAGCGAGGCGGTCGCGACCACCGTGAAGGTCAGGGATAATTGTCACCTGCCTAAACTTAGGGCCCGTTCACAACACAGTACAACGTCGTATCGTGGTAAGACACACCATAGATTGTGTACCACCCTTATATTTCGGGCACATGAACTTTTTTTTATATTGCACTTCAAGATTGACCTCATCCCACCTGATGTTAAGTGGTAATGAGGTCCTAGCTTAAGGGCGACAAGTACAGGATAATATAACTGGACTTGTCGCTCTTACCTTAAAGGCTTGACCCCTGCTACTAATGTAGCACCCCCCAGGAGTTCTGGAAACCTTACTCACATGCAGGAACACAACAACACCGGAGTGATTGTTACTTGGTTGCGGTCTTCTGTAAGGTGGGAGGTATTTCACAATCCATTGTCCCCATCCTATCTAACAAAACAATTTCAATATCTCTGTCAATCTCATGATCTATCTCTTCGCTCCTCAGACAACCTAAGCTTAAACATTCCTCGACATCAAAGTGACTTCTTCTCTAAGTCTTTCACTGTGCAAGCCGCTCGGCTTTGGAACGCTCTGCCCGCTGATATCCGACAATCCCTGACTAAGGGAATCTATATTATATAAAGCTAAATTACCACTGACTCACTGACTGACTCATCGGGGGTTTTTTTGGGGGTGTTCCCGTTTTTCTACCTCTTTGGAATGTTCTAAGGGGGTGAGTTATTTTTCAATCAAAGCAGGTTTTTCTATTTTTTTTTTCCAAAATCCAAGATGGCGGCCCCCTTTGGGGAACCAACTTTTTTTTTATCTATGGAATGGCCAGGCGGTTTTTACTTTTTTAGAGAATGGTGTTAAAGTGAAGTACACTGAAAAAGTAAAATGTCAAAAAAACAAGATGTCCGCGCCGCCATCTTGGATCGAAAATTCGATTTAGAGGTGTTTTTGCGGAGTCGTGGTGGAGAGGTTTCCACAGATAATTGAAAAATTTTTTTTGAACTCTGCCGGCAGTATAGTCAACTTGCAAACCTCATCCATAGATAATAGAGTTTGGCCATAGAGACGCAGCTGGCGGCAGTTTTGTAGGGAGCAAAAATTTCGTCATTTTCAAAGTCGATTTTGACAGGGATGGCAACACCGGGTCGTATCGGTTTGTATGGAGCGGTGGTAGGTTAGTTATCTGTTTATTGATTTAAGAAAAAAAATCTACTAAATTCATGGTAGTTTTTTCCTCATGACCCAAAATGGTAGAAAAAAAAATTACCCTTGTAGAAAAAAAATAAATATGCAGTGGGGTGGCTATGGAGGTCCGAAGTGACAAAAAAGTAGTTTTTCAGAAAAATCCTGGCAACCCTGGAAATGGCGGGGAAAATCATTTTTTCGACATGGTTTTTTCCAAAAGTTCTTTTGAAGACTGGGTGGGAGTGAGAAAAAAAATAAAAATTAGGTTCGGTGCGGTATATAACCTAGAATATGGGAAAACTATAGACTTTTCGATTAACAAGATGGCGGACCCCCTTTCGGCCATTTTGAATTTTTCACGATTTTCAAAACCGTTTTTCGGGTACATGGCAACATTTGAGCGAGTCGCAATGTATGGAGCGGTTGCATGTTTAGTTCATATGTGTTGCTAGGTACAATAAAATTTCTACCATTTTTGGTAGTTTTTGACTTTTACCCAAAAAACGAAAAAAAATTTTTTTGACATTTGGTCTAAATGTCTACCACGTTATTATGGCAAGCTTATAGCCGAATGATATTTTACTAATTTTAGCCCAATCGCCTGGCCACACTGGGTGCCAGAGTGAAATATATATTTTGTGACTTAGTCATTTTCCAAAAATTCTGACGGCAACTGGGTGAGAGCGAGAAAAAAAACGAAAATGAGGTTCGACGTCAAATATAGTCCAAAATACAGGAAAAATACGACTGTTTAAAAATACAAGATGGCCGACCCGCTGGCGGCCATTTTGTGAAAACTATGTGTTTTCGAGAACGTTAAATTTTAATTTTCATGTATATGGCCACCTCTGAGCGTGTCGCAATGTACTAGGTGATTGTGAGTTTGACTTGTGTGTGTTGCCAGGTGAAATAAAAATTCTACTATTTTTGGTAGTTTTTGACTCAGGTCCCGGCGAAAGTCGAAAATAGAAATAATGACATTTCGCGCAAACCATTACCATGTGCCTATGAAACATCTCCATCAAAATGACATTTGACTATTTTTATCTCTGTGACCTGGCAACACCGGGAGCTGTTGGGACAAATGTGCAAAAAACATGGTCACCTTCCAGAAGTCCTGTAGGCCGCAGGATATAAAAATTGAAAAATGTAAAAATGAGGTTTGATGCAGTATATAACCTAGATGAGATGTTATATTATAGACTTTTCGATAAAGAAAATGGCGGATGCGCTGGCGGCCATTTTAAAAAATCTGCAGAATTCAAAATGTATTCCCTAAATTTCGGGGTAGAAGGAGGGGTCGTAGGGAAAAAATGCTCGGAGCTTTATTGGAGGTTTACGTGATGCCCCTGTGATGGTTTAAAAATTTACCCGATTTTCGGGGTAATTTCGGAGATTTTGGGCCCGACAGAAAATGCTCGAATTTAAAAAAAATAAGTATGAGGTCCTGTCAAAAATGTCTATCCGTGGTCAATCAACCAAAAAAAAAAGCGAGTAAGTACGAAATTTTAGGAAAAATTGGAAAATCATATTTCTATGGAGTATTTGGTTCCCCATACATTTTGTACTGAAATCGACCGTAGTAAGAAAATGTATGGGGAAATTGTTGCATAGAAATATAGTACCGTATTGAGTGCTATTAAAACTCGGAACTGGTAACTTTGCGAGGCCGGAGGCCGAGCTGCGTTGCGAGACCGTAGGTCGAGCGCCGCGTAGGGCGAAGCCCGAAGCGGCTATATTCTGTGTAACTTTCGCGAGGCCGAAGGCCGAGCTTCGAATGCGAGGCCAAAGGCCGAGCGCCCGCGTAGAGCGAAGCTCGAAGCGGCTGCTATCAAACACTTTGGACCGATTTAGACTAGACAATTGATCAAGTAACCAATGCGAGGCCGTAGGCCGAGCTGCGATGCGAGACCTCAGGTCGAGCGCCGCGTAGGGCGAAGCCCGAAGCGGCTACACTCTGTGTAACTTTCGCAAGGCCGTAGGCCGAGCTGCGATGCGAGACCACAGGTTGAGCGCCGCGTAGGGCGAAGCCCGAAGCGGCTATGTTCTGTGTAACTTTCGCGAGGCCGAAGGCCGAGCTTCGAATGCGAGGCCGTAGGCCGAGCGCCCGCGTAGAGCGAAGCTCGAAGCGGCTTCCGTCAAACACTTTGGACCGATTTAGACTAGACAATTGATCAAGTAACCAACGCGAGGCCGTAGGCCGAGCTGCGATGCGAGACCTCAGGTCGAGCGCCGCGTAGGGCGAAGCCCAAAGCGGCTACATTCTGTGTAACTTTCGCGAGGCCGAAGGCCGAGCTTCGAATGCGAGGCCAAAGGCCGAGCGCCCGCGTAGAGCGAAGCTCGAAGCGGCTTCCGTCGAACACTTTGGCCATTTTATTAAAGTGCAATTCAAGTCACCCTAGGCGCGAGGCCGCAGGCCGAGCTGCGCCGCGCAGGGCGGAGCCCGGAGCGGAAAGGCTCCTTAGGCCACAGTTGAATAACTCTAGCGCCGTACAAAAAAAGCACTAGGCCCCCATTGCGGACGGTTCAACACCCCCGTGTCACACCCGCGAGGCCGCAGGCCGAGCTGCGTATGCGAGGCCGAAGGCCGAGCGCCGCGGGAGGGCGAAGCCCGGGAGCGGCCAGCGCCGCAGGCCTAGCTTTTAGCAGACACGCGCAAAGCGCGTGCTGCAAAAGCTAGTTTTTAAAAATAAAGTTCGTGAATACTTCTTCTCTCTCGCTAACAAGTAGGTAATGATAGTCATGAATTTGTCAATTGCTGAACCAATTTATTTATCTTCTGAATTTATAGTTATGTAGATATTTGTTTTTATATACCTTCATATTTTATATATTATATTCTAATTAATTTATAAAGTATGTGTATTATTATCGTATATTTAAAAGATACCGTAATGTTATTTTTAATGCTTAATTTATTGTTGTTTAAAATGATTTCTTTTTTTTTCTCCCATGTTACCGCACCCATATACAAACTATCTGCATGACCCAAGGGTTGACTGGTAGAGAATGCCCCTAGCATTAAGTCCACCTGTTGTACCTATTTGTGCAATAAAGTTTTTAAATAAATAATTTCACCAGTCGGGCTGCTCCAGTTCAAGCGATAAGTCGCTATGCCCTACCTCTCTTAAAAATACTAAAATTGAATTGCAAGTTATTATTTGTTAGTTGTGTGTATAGAAATTATTGACTATTGGCATCTGCTCAGATATTAATGAAGTAATGAATGTTCAGATATTAATGGTAACTTGTAGTGCATGGAACTTATTGACATTTTAAACTGTTCAGAAGTATTTGGTCACTTTGTCTGCTCCGATATATCTGACGGCGACTGTACACTAATATTATAAAGCTGAAGAATATTGTTTATTTAAACGCCCAAATCTCAGAAACTACGGGCTTGAAACATTTTTTTTGTGTAGGACAGTCCACTTTTCGGGAAAAGGCTTGAGGTTACAGATTATGTAAAAAGATGAAGGAGATAGATTGACATGTAGAATATATACTTACATATATACTTTTTATCCCGAATAATGTGAAGTACCTAAGTAACGCGTGTGAAAGGGCCACAGTCATGCATAAACAAATAAATCCGAATGGCAATGATTTTCCTTCTGCTACTCTCGACGAAATTGGCTTTTGGTCACTAGTGTTGCCCAAATATCGATGGTTTATTTATCTAAAATTTTAAACTAATAACATTATCAATAGTGCTATTGATTTATATATTTTTTCAATATATTAATCGCAGACAGCAACAAGCCAAACTAATTATTGAGGCGATTAGTAATGGTGGAGATAATCGACAAAAATGATAGCTTGTATACTGTCAACGGTATATCAGTTCATCTTTAAAAATATAAAAAAAATCTCAATTAAAAATTACAATGTAAATTTAGTAGTATTATGATGTAATAGTATTGGTCCCTAGTATCGATAACATGATTCCCGATCCCAAGAAAAGTATTTGTTAACTTGTATTATCGATATTATATGACGTAAAGTGTCGATAATCTATCGTCGTCGAGAATAGTGCAGTATCGATAGGCAACTCAAGCCGAAACAGTACTGACTTTGTGCCGAAATTTCGGTCAAACACTACTTCAAACATTTGATACGGTCGGGTGGGTGTACTTTTAAAAGCAACCTTGAGCTCGGAGCCATGTCTGAGCCGAATCTACGAGTGTTTAATTAATTTAGTTCATCGTTCAATTTGTTGATGGCCTTTTACGTCTTTTAAAACAAAGAGACCGGATAATAGGTGTCATCAGTGGTTGAACTCAAAGCTGTGTAGACAATTTACGAGTATATCTATACTTATATTTTATAGCTGAAGAGTTTGTTTGTTTGTTCCTGAAATTAGAGCTTGATCGTGGTAACTTAAGTAACAGGTGCTTCTGTTTCAAAGTCAAAGTCATTCTTTTTTATTCACATAGATTACATTAGTAATACTTATGAATAGTCTCTATAAAGCAAGCGATAAATCGCTATGCCCTACCTCTCTTAAATATCTTTTGATAAGTATGTGAGTATGCTTTATTATAACTTTTTGAATTATTCATCTACACACCAAACCAATAATATTTAATCATCAAAAATAATAATACTAGAGTGAGATGAGTGTTCTGATATTATTGGTTAATTGTGTGTTTACAAGTTATTGGCTATCATCTACTCAGATATTAATAAACTAATTAATGTTCAGATCTTAATGATAAGGTGTAGAACTGTATTGACATTTGAAACGGAAGTATTTGGTCAGTTTGACTGCTCCAATATCTGACAGGGGTTGTACCTCCACTGAATCCAAAATACGTTATCTAAGCTAAACGCTTGGCGGATTTCATCGTGTGTCAACGAAAAGTTTTTTGTCGGTACTTTTAAAATTACATTACCGCGACCGCCTGTTTTTGCACGTACTTGTAAAACTAGCTGTCATGTCCTGTCCACAATAGCAGTTACAAAAGTTGCACTTCGAGATAATTGATTGCTTTTGCAACTAGAATACTGTGTGTCATATCGGACACTAAGTTTAAACTTAACTTAGAAATGTTTATAGTACTTGACGCCGCACTAGTGAGCTTTAAAGAGAGGTAGGGCATAGTGATTTATCGCTCCAACTGGAGCAGCCCGACTGGTGAAATACCTTACAGAAGACCGCAGCCAAATAACAATCACTTCGGTTTTGTTGTGTTCCTGCGTGTGAGTAAGGTTTCCAGAGCTCCTGGGGTACCTTCAACGTAAGGGCGACAAGTACAGTAACAGTTTTATTATACTGTACTTGTCGCCCTTAAGCAAGGACCTCATTACCAGTTAACATCAGGTGGGATGAGGTCAATTTTGAAGGGTAAAAAAAATGTCAAACATCTTGTTGACAGAGTGGTCATTTTAAACTAAGTTAGCACTGTAGCAAGTCTTTGATAAGCGAAGTCATTTTGTACAGTGATTTTTGCATTATACCTAAATACATTGACCTTTCGAAATATCTTTTTTGGCATTCAATTCTCTAGGGGATCCTAATAAGTAGGTATATATTAAATACCAATGTTTTATATGCATGCACCGAGAAGATTGTTCAATGTTCTTATTGTAGCTATTAGGTAATATTTTCGTACGTAAACATTAGGCATCCTTAAATATTAGAAACAGAAAAATTTTATCTCCCCTTGCGATGCGGGAACTTTCGCATTTATAATATTAGTAGGGATTAGTAGGGAAGTAGGGATATGTAACTTACGAAAGTTACATATCCCTACACGAGTACTGCTAAGGAAAATTGTCACTTAAAAATGGACTATGGTCTAAAAGAAAGATTACCTATTCTTATCCTTTTCTAAAAAGTATATTTTACGAAAAGTCCAAACAACGTTCTCGCACAAGTTTCCTTTATAAGGTGAAATGTTAACGGCACCTATAATCTCACCAAACAAACTGAATAACATTTAAAATCGGAAAGCATAGACAATGCGTGGGTAGAGTTTGTGAGGAGTCATAGACTCAAGACCTTTTATGGCTGAGTGATAAAGTGGACGGTAATAAAAACCTCCCCGAATGGCCAACTCCTGTTAGCTGCTTGACTACATGAATAGTTGTTTGTTTTGTTAACCGACTTCAAAAAAGGATAAGGCTTCTTCATTTGACAGCAGGTATATCTGTTTTTATATATGTGTTTGCAGATAACTTTGTATAATACTTATCCATACTGATATTATACTAATTATACTAATATTATGAATACGAAAGTAAGTCTGTCTGTTTGTTAAATGTTTGAAAACCACAGAAACAGCGAACATTTCTGCAACGAATGTACCACGAGCTGATAAGTATGTAGTTCTAAACATATTCGGCAGAGGACACTTACCGGAGGCTAACGGTTGATACAGCAGAAACATTTAATTGCCTACGATAACTCGCGGTTAGCTCAGTTGGAAGAGCAGCACGCGCGTGGGTTCGATTCCCGCACCGCAAGGGGAGATAAAAAAAACTGTTTCTAATATTTAAAGTTCGCTAGTATGGCGTAAAGTACTATAAAAACAAAAAATCGATTAAAAACGATTATATTATGATCAGAATTACAATAAAGTGTTATTATAAATTGAATATCTATAGTATATTAGTATAATAGTTAGATATGTCATCTCGAAAACAAGCATAAGTTTTCATTACACAGACAAAAACTTAATTATTAGAAACAGAAAAATTTTATCTCCCCTTGCGGTGCGGGAATTGAACCCACGACCTTCACGTATCGCGCGTGCTGCTCTTTTTTTCTTTTTCTAATATTTAAAGTTCGCTAGTACGGCGTATAGTACTATAAAAATAATAAAATCGAAAAACTTAATTATTAAATAAAGTTTTTGCAGACGCGTAACTAAAACGAACTGTCATTATCAAAATCGACAAGGCGTCAGTTTGCGTACAAAAACAAAAACACAGTTGTTTTTACGAAAACAACAATTGTTTGATACAAATGAAGCGTTTATAAGCGACCTTACTGATACTTCCGATGTTATTATAGAACCGAATTATAATTTGTCTTTTAAATAACAAAAACGTGGATTGGAAAAAGTTTTCATTGAAATTAGACAATGATTTTAGTTAGGTACTCAAATGCTTATTAGTTTTTTTACAACCTATATTTAAATAGCGCCCCGAAGGTCTAGTTTTAGTATCTCGGGCCTTGGGTTCGATTCCCGGGTTGAGCATTGTATTAACGGATTTCCCGAACTTGGCTGTCCTTCGTGATTACAAATCCCATTAGTCTCTTCATCTGCTATTTCCTTTACCTAGAGATCGCTTTCCAGCTCCAGATAGGCATTGACAAATAAATAATGGTTGACGGTGATGCAGCGTATCAAAATTCAACGGAGGGTGTGTTGATGTCATTTCGAAAAAACTGTACGAAGAATTGACGTCGCTCTACATTTAAGCAATGTATCTTACTAAATTTTAGTTTACACGATAAAAAGGAAAAGTGCATGTCTCTTATTTTTTGGTAATGTAACTGATGGACCAAGTTAATAAAATTTAATTGAATTGTTTGTTTGAATGCGCTAATCTCAAAAACTACTAATTCGAATTAAATAAATATTTCTATGTTGGGTAGTCTATTTATCGAGGAAGGCTTTAAGCTATATAACATTACGCTGCGACTAATATATGATCAGCGGTAAATGTGGAAGAAAACGAGGGTAGTACGCGAGTCAAAATATTAGAGATGGACTAATATTTAAAAAATAATTTATTTGTAAACTTTTACAAAGTTACTTTACTTTATACAATTCAAATGCTGTTACTTTACTTTATACAATTCAAATGCTGTTAATACGTCAGGTATAGACGCAGCAAGGGGCACTGGTAGGATGACATCGCTGGTACTGTGCTCGGCCTTCTTATACCACGGTGCGACGGTGCTGGCTGGTGTCAGCGTCAACGTGTTGATAGCTGATTGTTTCCATGGCGCGATTGTTCCAGGAAGCGCCATTAACGATGTATTGTTGTCTCGTTGCTGTGCAAACATACGTTGTGGTATTCCTTCCTTTTTATTTGTTAAGTTCGGTGTTAGGGTCGGTTGACTATCCCCCCTTAAATTTGAAGTCCCAGGTTTCTTCCAAATCTGGGATCGGAAAATTTGAACTGCAACATAGATCATCATTATTATTAATATCGCAATTATGATGCAATATTGAATTTTGTTATGCAGAGTCTGTGTCTGCAACTCATTTATTTGCTTGAGTTGTTTTAACTTCTTATGTATCTTGTCTGTATCATAACTAAGTTCTTTTTCTAGAACTTCTTGAGTCCAATTCAATGTTATTTTGGCAATGATTACTTTCTCTACAGACTCTTTCGTTCTAAATCTCCTGACGCCTGAAATATTCAGCTCACAGTTCTCTCCGTCTAATAAGTAAGCTCCTTTTATCAAAAAAGTGTCAAAGTCTTTTCCACATCTAATATTTACTTCCGTTGTTTTGTTTGTGTAAATATATATTGATTTTGGAGAGATTTCTTGCAGCAATTCGTCTGGACATTTAATGGGTACTACCTCACATTTTGTATCTTCCTTTCTCCAAAGAATTTCTGTTTCGCAAGTGTTCATTTGTAAAACACTTCCTTTACATATATTTTCCTTTAATTCTATACAATCTTCTACTTCGTATGCTTCTAGCTCATTATACGCTAAAGTAACTTTTCGCACTAAAGGATAGGTACAGGTAGGGTTGTTCTGTATAATAGGTACAATTTTCCTAGTCTTATATATCTTAGTTTTAACTAATGGAATATTTAATATGAAATATACAATGTTATTAATTATTTTACAATTAACTTTAATAAAAGCCTCGACATCATTAATACTATTTGAAATTTTTAAATCATTAGGAATTTCATTAAAAGTTTCTTGCAAAACATGCGATTGTATAATACTATAATGATACATATTGTGTTCTGCAAAAGTTATTGCTGTAGTTAATCGTTCTGCAATGTCTTGTAATGTTTGAACTTGAAATAACAATCCAAGTGCTATCTTTTGCTGAACTTTATGATTTGAAATAGCTAAATATTGTTTATCTAAATGTTCTTGAACATCAGTTATTCTTTTAATTTGTTTATTAAATTCTTCTAATGATTCATTAGTTACAGATATTTGTTTATTATATGCAACTTTTAATGTTTCTAAATCCTTTTGAATATTAATTAAATCATCTTGATCTAAGTTACCAGTAATAGCTTTAATAATAGAACCTAAACCATTAATTAAACCTCGTTTAACTCTAAAACTGGCTTGGATATTTAAGTGATTACATATCTCCTCTATATGTTCCATTACAATGTCTATCCTATCATAAATTACTTTTACATCTTCCATTTTAGAACTTAATTTCGCTAAGTTGATTGATTCCTTTATTTTATTCTTGTTATACATTATAGGTCCTATATCTAATCTATGAATGACCGTCCATCTTCCTTCGATAATTTTTGTAGGTTTTGACTCGACGAGAATTAAATATTCGTTTTGATTTAATTCGCGGAACTTGTATCCGAAGATACAGACACATCTGTAACAATAAGTTCCTCTACATGATATGTTTTGCCATTACTTAATTTATATTTATTATTTGGCAAACAACTACTTATGGTATATGGACCTAAATATCTTGGCTTGGTCTTATGCCTTTCAGCCATACTATTTTTCAAATAAGTTCTATCTCCTACTTTATAAATTTTTGGAGGCCTTATGCCTAAATTAAGCCTATTATTTCTAATATCCTTTTGTTCTTTTAATTGGTTATGTACATTTTTATTTAAATTTTCAACAAATTCTTTTTGTTGTGTCGTATAGTGTTGAATAGTAACCCTGAGATCGTCAAAGTTTCGTAACCTTGGCTTTCGTCCGAAATGAACCTCAAACGGCGATAAATTTATTGCACTATGCATTGTATTATTATATGCATGAGTAATAAAATATATTTTTTGATTTCTATCTAATTCAGAATCTCTTTGTAAACGATATAACTCTTGTATAGTACTATGGAGTCTTTCAACATCAGAATTAGATTTATGATGTTGTGGAGAGGTCGTGTGATTAATTATACTATATGTTTGAAATAACTCATTTAGTATTTCACTACAAAATGATTGCTCTCCATCATGCACTATTTTATTAGGTGCCCCAATTAATGCAAAAATTTCCGATAAAGTATCGTAAACTCTACTCTTTTCTGTAGGTTTAATTATAGCGTATTTAGAAAATTTATCAATTATTGTTAAATACCATTGCCTTTCTAAAGACATGAAGTCTATGTGCCATATTTCCATAGGCTTTTGTGGTGTTTCAGTTAAACTAAAGTGAGTTCTATTAGGATGTCTATCATACTTTTCCTTTTTACATGCCTCACATTGTAAAACATATTTTTTAATATGTTTATGCATATTTTCCCAATAATATTTTTCTTTTAATTGCTTATATAAACTTTCGATTCCTGCGTGTCTATTATCTTGTAAATGATAATTCTTAATTAACTTTAATTGTTCCTCTTTATTATTTATTTCTATTAACGATTTTGTATACCTAACTGGCTTAAACTTACTATGATCAAAATATTTCCGATAAACTTCAGAAATTTTACAATATAGCTCTTCATTTGGTATGATGAAGGCGTATTTTTCATTACCTAAATATTCTAACATAAATTCCTTAACAGTTTCTTCTACACTTTCGGGTGGAATATAAAAATACCAAATCCCTTCATTTCTGGTCGCCTTTTTATAAGGTGCCATTTCAAATACTACGCGCCTTAGTCTTTTGGGCGGGTAAGCATGGATAATTGGAATTCCATTGTCACTATTATCTACATTGGAATGTATAGTTTGACTACTAGATCCACTATCACTTAATGCTAAATCTTGTTCTAAATTTACACGCGAAGAACTAGTTTGATTTTCCGCATTTACTTGCATGGAATCATTTGAACTATCCGTATTAAATAATTTAATTCTACTTAACGCGTCTGCTACGTAATTATCTTTACCCTTAACATGTTCAATTTTAAAATCATAATCTTGTAATTTTAATTTCCATCTTGTTAATCTTTGATTAGGCTCTTTTAATTTAGAAAGCCATATTAATGCTTTATGATCTGTACGTAATAAAAATTCTCTACCATAAATATAAGGTCGAAATTGAGTTATTGCCCATATCATACTTAATAACTCTTTTTCAGTGGTATTATAATTTTGTTCAGTTTTACTTAACGTTCGTGAAGCGTAAGCAATAGGATGATTGTTTTGGCTAAGTACGGCGCCTAAAGCAATATCAGATGCGTCCGTAGTAACAACAAACGTTTTGTTAAAATCTGGAAATGCGAGTATTGGTGCATTTACTAACAAACTTTTACAAGTTTCTACTGCTTTAACATACTCTTTATTATGTATGTCTATAACAGCATCTTTCTTTGTAGCCTCAGTAAGCGGTTTTACTATTTTACTTAAATTTGGCACAAACTTTCGATAATATCCTATTAATCCTAAAAATGCACGAATTTCTTTTAAACTTTTAGGTATAGGGAATTTTTTAATTGCCTCTATTTTCTTTTGATTTGGCTTTAAGCCGTCTTTGTTTAAGATATGACCTAAGAATTCTATTTCTTCAGCCATGAAAACGCATTTATTTTTGTTAACTTTTAAATTAGCTCTTCGTAAAGCTTCGAATACTTGTTGTAATCGATTTATGTGATCCTGCTTAGTTTTTGAATATATAATTATGTCATCTAAATAACATAAACAAATGTTTTTACTGATTTCGTCACTAAGCACACTATTCATCATACGTTGAAAAGTTGCTGGAGCATTTTTTAAACCAAATGGCATTCTCAAAAATTCGAAATGGCCGTTCGGAGTACTGAACGCGGTCTTTTCAATTGAAGCGTCGTCCATTAATATTTGGTGGTAACCAGAAGTTAAATCTAATGTTGTAAAATATTTATTGCCTTGTAGCTTATAAAATAATTCCTCAATATTTGGCAAAGGGAATTTATCTGACTTAGTTCGTTCATTTAGCCTGCGATAATCAATTACCATTCGCCATTTTTGTATTCCTGATTGATCCATTTTTTTTGGAATGATGTGTACAGGAGAGGCCCACGGGGATTCTGAATGTCTAATAATTTTTTCGGCTAATAATTTGTCAATTTGTTTTTTAACTTCTTCCTGTTGTACTTGAGGTAACCTATATGGTTTTTGGTAAATTGGTTCCTCATTCATTAATGTTATATGATGTTTTATTTTTGTGGTGGCACTATTCGTAACTTCCTCGGTAAATAAATCATCATAAGTCTTACAAATATCCGTTATACTATGATTGTCTATGTCCGTCATATGAAAAATTAATAACTCGTTAGTTGGCATGGAAAGTTTTCGTTCCCCTAAGTCAATTTTAGCTTCGATTTGTTTAATCATATCCGTTCCCATTAAAAAATCGTATTTATCACTAAAATTGTAAATATAAAATTTTAACTGTCCTTTATCAATGTTGCCGAAATATTTTTTCCAAAACGGAGTTATAACTACACCGTTATGATAAGTTACTCCATGTGATGTTTTCACAGAAAACTTTTCGTTTTGAAAACAATCTGAAAAATAAGTTTGTTGGACCTTAGGCGTAATAAACGACCTTTGGCTACCGGTATCTATTAATATTTTAAATTTAGGATCGTCCGTTTCAAAATAAGGTAAATAAGATTTAATGTGATTAAAATTTATGTGTTCTCGTGTCGATTTTGTGTTAGGTAAAAATTTGGTACATTACCTCTTTGTTGTCTTGAATTATTTTTTTCTAAACACAAATTATTTTCACTAAAATTGTCACAAACATTTTGATAACTATCATAGTTTTCTCCTAATTCACTTTGGCTATTTATATTAAAAACTTCCTCAATAAATTTTCCATTACCGACATTTATTTGGCCGGGTTTTAGGTGAGGAGCGGTCCTCATACTAACGTCTTGCGCTTGGGACTGGTTAGGTACGGGTCGCGGCGCTAATTGCCTATTGTATGCAACCTGTTGTTGAAAGTATGGGTGTTTAGTTTTCGCGAATACATTGGATCGCGGCGGGTATTGGAATTGAAACGATGTATTGTTCCTATTCGGTGCAGAATTCATGAATGGAACATTATTCTGCCTCATTGGGAATTGTTGTCTATCTGTTTGATTCGTTAAAATCCTACTATCCCAACTATTATGAGGTTGGATAATTTTTGGAGCTGGTATAATATTAGAAAATTTTTGTTTTATATTTTCGAATCGTCCCTCAGCTTCCAATTGTAAGATTTTTGTACATGTTTCTGTAAAAGTACAGTTAGAGACGTAAATTTGATCATGGTACGGGAGGCTATTTCGTAAGGTATTTTGGGCCATGTTTATATAAGGCTCCATAACCTCTTCGACTAAAGTTATATTAGCATATTTATCCAATAATTTACTTTTTATGAAAAATAGTCTTTGTTTTAATTCGAAAATAAAGTCATTGTACGACCCTTTTCGTTTTATATTTGATAATTCAATTAATAACGTATTGAATTCTCGATTGTCTCCACATTCTTGCTTAAGGCTATTTTCGATTATATTCCAATCGAAATTATGGGAGATCATGGTAACTATAAGGGCTGCTTTCCCTTCTAATTTGCTAAGTAGTAACATTACATTCTGAGGTGTGTTACCCCCTACTACTTGAAGCCACTGTTTCGCGCTATTTAAATAGTTATAGAGTGTGAACGTATCTCCGTTATACGAAGGGACGAATTTAATTAAAACACTAGGGTCTACCTTGAGTTGTACAACTGCCGGCTCAGGTTTAGGAGTTACCCCAGATGCTGAAGGCAGCTGAGTGTTGTATCCCTGCATCGTAGGACGAGGGTCGGTCATCGTTACCTTACTTCCTTTATATACAAACTTCGCTGGACGAAGGATGGGAATTTTGGTGGTTTACAGGATAGTGCTACTTGTACTTACAGCGGTAGGATGATCCCGATGTACAGCATGTATATTTTGACGAATTTGTTTGTGAGGTTGCCCAGTCTACAGACTTAAGAGTCTTACTTACGTAATGGCGTCTTCGGAGATTTGTCTCGGAAAGATCTTACCAAAAATAAGTTTACTGGGCCGCACGTTGGGCGCCAGTCAAAATATTAGAGATGGACTAATATTTAAAAAATAATTTATTTGTAAACTTTTACAAAGTTACTTTACTTTATACAATTCAAATGCTGTTACTTTACTTTATACAATTCAAATGCTGTTAATACGTCAGGTATAGACGCAGCAAGGGGCACTGGTAGGATGACATCGCTGGTACTGTGCTCGGCCTTCTTATACCACGGTGCGACGGTGCTG